>NQII01000578.1:345487-592715 GCA_002778355.1 Clitarchus hookeri
GGGGGGGGGGTGGAGGGGGTCCTACACGGTATTAGGCATGTGTACCAGTTTTTTTGGCTATTTAGTATAGTTATAAACTCCTACCGGCGTTGCATATTGCGCGAGCTACGAACGCTGTACATTACGTTAGAATAAAAAATAATTACAGTCACGAAATGCTGATGCCAGCAGACACAAGAAAGGAAAAAACGTTATGATCACCTACCAATCAACATGTATTGCACAAATGACGAGCATTAAACATCGCATCACTTCATGCTAGACAAAACCATGCGTGTTAGCCTTGGTTACTAAAGTGAAATGGTAAACTATTTTCCCCACGTACACCTTCAAACCGATCTATGATACAGTACAGTGGCACGCGAATTCCACTACCAAACATTGCGTAATGTGCGAGCATCGAGCAACGTATGTCACCTTAGACTAAAATAAATTACTATGACAGAGTCGAGACACAGGGAGTGCGACAAGGTCTACACTGCTACATACCGATGCGAACAGATATGAAAAATAAAATGTAAACGAAACAAATTATAAACACTTACGAACCAGTACATATCGCACAGGCGTCGGGTGCTCTACGATGCTTTAGATGATACTAGAAAAGACCAGACCATCCTGGTCAGTACAACAGCCATTCCACCCTGACTTCAATATTCCTTCTGATATCCTTTCACCTGGTGACCTGATGGGGACGTTTTTCATACTCTGCTATTCCACCTAGGTTTTCTCATATTCCTTCCGAGTTCCTTTTACCTGACATCCTGGTGGGGAAGAACCCCATGCTTTATTATTCCACCTAGGTTTTCTCATATTCCTTCTAGCATCCTTTCACCTGGTTGTTTAGCAGGGATAAGTTATGTGCTCTATCATTCCACCTCAGTTTCTCATATAAATTCTGGCATCCTTTCACCTGGTGCCCTAGCGGGGACGAGTCTCATGATCTATCATTCCAACTCGGTTATCTCATATTCCTTCTGATCTCCTTTCACCTGGTGACCTGATGGGGACGTTTTTCATACTCTGCTATTCCACCTAGTTTTTCTTATATTCCTTCCGAGTTCCTTTCACCTGACATCTTAGCAGGGGTGCCCTAGCAGGGACAAGTCTCATGCTCTATTATTTCCGCTTAGTTTTCTAATAACCATACTAGCATCTTTTCACCTGGCGTCCTAGTGGGGATGCCCAAGTGAGGACAAGTCTCATGTTCGGTCATTGCACCTAGGTTTTCTGATATAAGGAAACTGGCAGACTTCTCCGACCAGCTTCATCTCAATCAGAATGTTCAATACCTTTGTCTGTGAATACAAATTTATCAGGCCTAACGAACGCACGCGCACTCTCGAGTGTACCTTTCCACCCAACCAAGTATAGTTAATTTGTAAAAAGCTTCGATGAGATCCTTGGCTCGCAGCTAAATAGTAAGTATTTCGAGTACAAGCGCTACCAGACACACCATGTCCGAATTTAAGCAACGTCCCAGACAAGCAATCCAGTTGTTTAAGACGATCGAATCCCTGGGAGGAGGAATAGAGAGAATGAGCAGATGCACTAAAAAAACAGGAAGACACTCGACCCTCGCGAGCATATGCCATGACCACCCCCAACTTAATAGTGTTTGTGTAGGATGTTCGACATCGTTTCACATATTGCGAGCGCATGCAGCCGCCGGGCCTACCCTCGAACAAATTTCAAATTTAATCAGCATCACACAGTAGAGATGATACCGCAGGATGCAATTGGCTGACCCCTTAAAAAAGGAACAATGCGTATCGTCCCTTGCACATGCCATAACCACCCAACCGAATAACGTATGAGTGTGTGTAGAGTGCATGAGGGCATTTTAAATAATGTTGTTACCGCCGCACCTCGTAATGAAAGAATCATCATACAGCACATCTGCAAGATACATATGGCTGAACCCTACGAACAATGTACATTACCCCTCGCATGTGCTCCCCGGACAGAACGAGAGTGTGTGGCATAGCATGGGCGAGGAAGCAGCAACAGGTCAAAGGATCNTGTTGTTACCGCCGCACCTCGTAATGAAAGAATCATCATACAGCACATCTGCAAGATACATATGGCTGAACCCTACCAACAATGTACATTACCCCTCGCATGTGCTCCCCGGACAGAACGAGAGTGTGTGGCATAGCATGGGCGAGGAAGCAGCAACAGGTCAAAGGAACCGCTACCCCCGAATCAGACTAACAATAAGCAGCTGCCTCGGGGCAGCATGCGCGCGCTCCAGTCAGATGCCACGCTCCCTCCAAACATCTAGACTGACCAAAATAAAAAAAAACATACAAGCTATAACACGGGTATTGTGTAGAAATAAAATATACACCACACAATTTCTAAGAATTTATTTATTTACACGTAAAACAAAATTCATTCATCTGATTGTGTGTGTGTAGTACACACATGTTCAATAACTTACACACATACATATCTTGCAGGACAATTTCATGTCAGTAAGCTACAACGTTGGTATCTAGCAATTGTGTCTGTAATTGAAACCCGCCCATTTCACGAATAGTTTTTGTGGCCATTGCTGCAAAACCTCTCTAACAAATAGATATCTGGAAACTTTGTTGTCATAATTTATTGTTCGTAAAATCCACCCCTCATCATTTCGCCATTCAGATCGACGAGTTGATACATCTGTGGTTCGTAATGGCAGATTATCGCATCCTTTGTAGACCTCATTCTCCATTTCAGAGTGTATCATTTTGCAAATGTTCCCTTCACTCGTGATATAATCTTTTCTTTAACCCTGCGTCTGTCCAATCTCTCCTTATTGTTGATCACAGTCGACAGCAAAGAATCGTCTTTACCGACCACTGGCCGCATGTGGATGATCTATTGCACACCTCCATTGTAGTCAGAAATCAAAGGGGGTATTAAGTCCAGCCAAATGTAACTACATCATGATAAAAATCCATGTCACATTGCCAGATATCATTCGAAATAATGGTCAAAGTTCAAGGTCAAGGTTGTACATAATGATTCTTATTATTGCGAGCATGGAAAAATAGGAGTTCTTAATGTGTTCTCATGTTTTTTATTCATCTGGTCGGAATAAATATGAGAAAGCCAAGGTGGAATGATAGAAGAAGAGACTCGTCCCTGCTAGAGCACCAGGTAAAAGAATGCTAGAAGGAATATGTGAAAACTGAGGTGGAATGATAGAACATGAGACTTGTCACCACTAGGGTGCTAGGTAAAAGGAGCTCGGAAGAATACTAAAACCGAGGTGGAAATATAGGGCATGAGACTTGTCCCCCACCAGGATGTGAGGTGAAAGGAGCTCAGAAGAAATATCAGAAAAGCGAGGTGAAATGGCAGAGCATGAGACTTGTCACTGCTAGGGTGCTAGGTGAAAGGAGCTCGGAAGGAATACGAGAAAACCGAGGTGAAACAATATAGCATGAGACTCGTCCGCCACCAGAATGTGAGGTGAAAGGAGCTTGAAAGAAATATCAGAAAACCGAGGTGAAATGGCACAGCAAGAGAAACGTCTCCATCAGGGTGCCAGGTGAAAGGATATCGGAAGAATATGAGGGAAACCAGGGTGGAATGGCTGTTTTACTGGCCAGGATTGTCTGGTTTTGTCTAGCATCATCTAAAGCATCGTAAAGCACTCGATTCCTGTGCAATATGTGCTGGTTTTCGTTACATTACAATTTTATATCTGTTTGCATCGGTTTGTAGCAGTGTCGACCTTGCCGCTCTCCCGGCTTTTCGGCTCTGTCATTGAATTTAATTTGAGTCTAATATGACTTATGCTGCACGATGCTCGCACATTATGCATTCGTTGGTAGTGGAAATCGCTTACCTCTGTACGGTATCATAGCTCCGTCGGAGGGTCAGCATGGAAAATATCATTTACAATTTTTCTACTCTAACCAAGGCTACCATGCATCGTGTTGTACCATGCATCGAGTGATGCGCTGTAGAATACTCGTCCCTTGTGAAATCCACCTTGGTTGTTAGGTGATAATAACTATTTTCCTTTCTTTATGTGTACTGGCAACGACGTTTCAAGACTGTAAATTTTTTTAGTCTAATGTTATGTGCAGCGTTCGTTGCTCGCGCAATATGCAAAGGCCTGTTAGATATTATAACTATTTACCCCTGCATGTTTTATATTTTATCATCAATATGTAGCAGTGGCGTAGTCTCTTGCATGACCACTGGTTTCAATTAATGATGTTTAATGGCAAGCAATGGACTACAACCTTTTCGATTCTTATAATGTGCCTTCACATTAATTTCGCTGGTAAACAGTGTACTGCAATTGTCATATTGTAGAATTTTTTGTGATTGGTGTGTGTGAACATAAGCTCTTTTTCCCACTGATAGGCATTTCTGGTGTTAACTCAAGTTCTCGCCGCAATAGCAACATTGATATCGCTATTACGAAATGTGGAACTATCTTGTATTATTATTATTTATATAATAAAGGTTTGATATGACATCGTGCTTGCTGCTTCTATGTTGACCCTTTATGACTTATTACCATATAACTTAATTTGTTCATGTATGGTATGATTTTATATGTCGCACTAGGTTACCCGAACCACACGCGTTAGGCTGACACAGTTTATTGCAACCTTTAGCCCTCGCAGTCGATCCATGTCGCTGTAGTCTTCGTGTACTATCGGAACCGACGAGCTGCAACCCTAATTGTTGGTTGAAACAAAAACGCGTGGTATGGAGTTATTTTCCAGCTACTTAAACCGAGTACTGTATGCATAGGTAGGTGTTCTGCAATCTTCACGACGGAATTTGGTCACGTGTGTTGACACGAGTGCTCCTAGCAGATGCTATCGGTAATGCAAACGATGAAGGCATACCCGCTGGCAGGTTGCAGGGGAAAGGAAGATTGCTGAAGACCACAGCGACCCTCGCAGATGATGATCGTGCACTCTAGCAGTCGACTGGAGATGCGAAGACGGCGAGAGCATCTGAATGTATTACTCAAGCAGCCGCCGATAGGAAAATGAGTTCGAGACTTGCCACTATACCAAAAACTATGATTTCTCTTTCAATTTTAGACAAAACTGTTTTTTTCCTAGTAATAGAGGTGAACCTAATATTATCGTGGTTTAGTATGTAAATGAATAACACAGAAACGATTTATATGTTTTTAACTTTATTTAGACCTGCCATAATAAAAATACATAACAGTATTTTGATACATGCTTAACGTATTCTTCATTCAAGCGAAACATTAATGATGAGTGTTTTTGTAGAACAATTTCTGCTCTTAGCATTCAAACTACCCTTATTCGTATATACCGCACAGCATTTATCACATGGGCTGGTCTTGTAGACGATGGCATATATGCAGTTACTATATTCGTGACAGTTGGCTCTGGTGCACTAAATTAATGTCTTGCCACAACCCATTCACTCGCTTCCCGATGAACTTAATAAAGGCCTTTACACTTCTTGTTATGTCCATACAGGTTATCACTCCGGGTAAACACATTATCGCAGTCATCACAGTGGATTACTTTGTATACTGGGCTGAACGTGCATTAGGCTTTTTAATGTAGGCGTGCATTATAGTTTTACTAAAAATTTTCACAATAGTAACGTTGATATCGTAATTCATGCAACGACTCTTTAGGGACCCTTGGTGTTGTCAATGATAGAGATATTATGCCTTGAACCATTGATACAATTTTCATACTGTAGCAGAGTACACGATCACAGTACTAACAATGATACTGTAATTCTTTTACCTTTTATTAGAGCTGCTTGCTGTTTACGATGATGATGGTGTTACAGATGGTCAGTCTTCGACCATTCATTCCGTCTTCATATTGTAGCAAAATATACACAGTCGTAGTAGATGAATGTAGTAGTAACAGACTACTTTACAACACCACTCTCGACAGCGAAATGACGTTCATTTTACATGATGCTCGCTTGTATACTGTTCGCACTGCATGCTAATTTGCTTTGATCGTCTAAAGTTGCCTCAGTAGATTACTGCTGGTTGTGTGGTACAAACGTCAGCATGGTTGCTTGTCAGAAATATGTTACTTTGTAAGGTCGACTGCTGACAAACCTGCGAAGTTGTTAATTCAATCTCTCAATTTCTTTACACTCGTTCATCTTTCAGTATTTGAGGTGCTTCGTTTTTCGCCTTGGCTGCTGCTCGCTCCCGATGTGTCTTACGTCAGTTCCTGGGATGTGTTGTGCCTGTAATTTTAGCACTACTCTGGGATTGTTGGTAAGTTCTTATAACTATTTTCCTTTTAGTTTTATTTTTGTTAGGGTGACAGAAGCGATATTATCTTCCGACACAGGTTTATTTGAAGCGATATTTTTAATGGACTTGCTAATATTTATAGCTTGGTGTTTTGAAACGAAATGTATTTATAACTTATACTATATTACTGAATTCCTCTCGTGAATGGACATGTTTGTGTAATATGTGATTGGGATGTTTGGTAAGCCCTTATNTACTATATTACTGAATTCCTCTCGTGAATGGACATGTTTGTGTAATATGTGATTGGGATGTTTGGTAAGCCCTTATAAATATTTTCCTTTTCATTTTATTATATATCGGTTTGCTTAGTGTATGGCCATGTTAAACTTATAGTTTCCGCACTTCTTAACTGAAATTTATTCGCCTAACTTAAAGGGCTCTGATCGATGCGCATGNTGTTAAACTTATAGTTTCCGCACTTCTTAACTGAAATTTATTCGCCTAACTTAAAGGGCTCTGATCGATGCGCATTCTATAAGGATTTGTTGGTAGATGCGTATAAATATTAGCCTTAATAATTATTTTTTCTTACCTAATATGTTTGTTTTNCTATAAGGATTTGTTGGTAGATGCGTATAAATATTAGCCTTAATAATTATTTTTTCTTACCTAATATGTTTGTTTTAGCACGTAGCTGTACTTTCTCTCTTGCATTAGTAATGGTTTAAATATGTGATGCCTTGTATTTTCTTGCAGTTCTGGTTATATTAATTATATGTATTTAAATTAGATCATGTAATTTTATTTATGTATATAGAGTATTAAAACATGTTTATTAATTAGTTTGTACTGTATAACTTTATTCGTCTCGTAAACATAAGTGAATGTGTGACTCGGCTGGTCTTCAACACTGGAGCATGACGCGACTCCCTCTCGACTAGTGTTCTGTGTCATCCCTTCGCATGTCGAGATCTGCACGGCTTCCGCGATGGCCTTCTGCCACCTGGAGAGGCCTTACAGGTTCTCATGATGGTAGTCGATAGCACGAAATTGACAGGGTTGAATGTGCTCTGTTGCTAGTGATGTGATTGTTGGTTATTCAATGAATGCGATGGTATGGTTCCAGTTGGTTAGTACGGAATTCGTTTGTATTTTATTGTAGTAGTAAGGACGATCGTTTATCACAGAGTGTACAGTACCAGAAGCTCGTGTTATATGTAATTGCGCTGGCTCGTAAGTTATTATAACTATTTTCCCTTTACATTTGGTTTATATATGTTTTCATCAGTGAGTAGCAGTGATGCTCTTACCGTACCTGTGCTTCTTGGCTTCACAAAAGTATTATTTTTTTCGACTAACATGATTTAACGCACACTATGCTCAAGCAATATACAAATGTTAATAAATGATTATATATATTTCTTTATAATAATTTGTATATCCGTTTGGATCAGTGCATAGCAGTGACGTCTCTCTCTTGCGCGACTTATGGGTTAAATATATGTTGTTTTGTATCAAGCAAAAGAAAACAGTCTTTAAAAGTCGCGTAATGCGTATCGCACTTGGCATATTGTATGCATTTTTTTGTGGTTGGTCCTAGATATCACTTTTTCTTTTTCATGTCGACATGCATTCTAGCTTTTGCCAAACTTCTTGGCGTGATAGCAACACCGATATCACTATTATGGAATGTTGATACGTAGGCATTTTTTTATAAGTTCGCTTAGATCNTGGCGTGATAGCAACACCGATATCACTATTATGGAATGTTGATACGTAGGCATTTTTTTATAAGTTCGCTTAGATTATTCTTGACACTTGCGACTTTTTTTCGTTGTCGGTGGTAATGAATATGTTNTTGGCGTGATAGCAACACCGATATCACTATTATGGAATGTTGATACGTAGGCATTTTTTTATAAGTTCGCTTAGATCATTCTTGACACTTGCGACTTTTTTTCGTTGTCGGTGGTAATGAATATGTTTTTTTTTTGGTTCATCTTTAATTGTTCGGAAATTACAGCCAACCATGTCTTTATATATGCTTAGGGAACACTTGACCCTACATCCATTTCGTTGTTCGGGGTGATGTTTGTTCTACGAATTTGGTGACTATGTCTTACATGGTTCGGAAATTATGGTCAAATATACTTATAAGAGCTCTAAGGTCATACTTGACCCAGCGACCCTTTTTGTTTTTCGAGGATGATGACTTTGTTATGAATTTGGTGACTAAATAATAAACTGTTTGGAAATTACGACCAACTATGCTTAAAACTGCACTTAGGGCATATTTTACCCTGCGGTTATTTTCCTTTTCGGAGGTGATGTATATGTCATTATTTTCATGACTGTATGTCACACAGTTAAGAATTTACAAGCAACCAATATTATAACTGTCCTTAAACTATCCTTAACATCATTTTCGTTGTCGGGGATGATGTCTGTGTTACGAATTTGGTAGCTCTATATCCAATGGTCGGGAGGCCTTTCAGAATACCTCGCAAAATGAAATGCAAGAGCATGAGATTACCGCCCATGTGGAATACAAGAGCATGAAGTATTAGGGACATCTGGTATGAATGCAAGAGCATGAAGTAGGGATCTCGATCGATGTCGCTGGCAAAGAATGCAAGAGCATGAAGTTAAGACGAGGATGGAAGGACTCTAAAAAATACAGGAATGAAAGAGTATGATGTAGGACCGTCGGAATGCGGGATCACGATGTAGGTTTCTCGTACGACATCGTTGTCAACTGGTTATGGGAGAGCGCGAAGTAGGGACAACTGGTGGGAAGGGATGCAAGAGAATGAAGTAGGAGCATCTGGGTGGAATGCAAATTCATGATGTATCGACATCTGGTTGGAATGCAAGGGCGTGAAGTAGGGCCGTCGGGAGGCGAGTGATGTAATGTCTTGTAGGAAGAAATGAGATAATAATCTTATTCAGAAGCACTCGGAGAAAAACCCCTCGCTTGGAATGCAAGAGCATGAAGTAAGGACCTGGATGGCCACTGCTAGTCAGGAATGACTAAGCGGGATGGGCAGTCCTGGCTGGAAAAATGGCCAACGTTGGCATGGAATGACAGCAGGAGGTCGACTCGTGACGTCATCCAATATTGCCGCCGCTCGTCCTCTCGTCCTGCGCCCCACGCTCCTTATGGTGAACATACTATTTATAACTACTAATAAAGCAGTAAGATATGGTGTTTCAACTAATTTACAAATGGCTCCCCGGGCACTCAATGCTAGATATATCCCTATTTTGTAATACTCAACTCTTGGAGTCTAATTAAGGTTTTGCGCAGCGAATTTATTATAAATGGTGTTTGATTAACTTAATAATCTATGCTGCTAGCTGCGAGTTGAAAACTGTTGGGTCAGGCCTTAAACAAATAAAGAGGAATTATCTTTGAAGTGAGTAGTAAACATTAATTATATATGATTTTAAACCCCCCGCAACCATGTCAAAGAAAATCTATCGCAATAAAATAAAGGGAAGGAGCGAATAAGGAATAACAGTAAAACGAGTGTGCTCAAGTGATGACCCTTAAAACATACATGTGGCTATGTGATTGTAGGTACGCTAACGTTAATGGGAAGCACCCACATTCGTAACAATACATTATAAGCCTGATATTTTATTGTGTTATCAGTGAGAAATTTTTCTTACACGAGGTACGAATAGTAATAAGCTCAGTTTCTGGAGTCCCTAGCACAAGGATAAACATTAAACAATACAAGGGAATGCTTATTATTGAGTGGTATTGAATGAAGCTGCAGTCAAATATTGCAATCGTTCTTGTTTGTAGAATGTTTTTACTTCGAAATTTTAATACGATGAAAAAGTGGAAAGGGTTGGTTAAGAAAATAAAACTAAAGGGGAGATACTGATCACAGTTAATACTGGAAAATATTCAAATCATCTGAACATGATTCAGCAAAGTACTTGGGAATTGGCTCCAAAGCATGTATCGTGAAGAAAACTGTATATTAGTAAAACTTTGTTTCTTTTCAATATTTGAAAAATAAAACAGCAAGAACTATAAATGTGAGACATGCCACATATCATAGAGGTTTTTAGTACTAACCCACATTTTTCTTTATGGAATTCCCGAGAATCAGAAAATAAATTTCCGTTCAATGGATTTGTGCAATAAAGCGGTGGGGAATGACAGATTTAGCCGATTCTCGGAGAACAAATCGGAATGCTTGTGAGAACCGTAGCAGCGAAGGTATTTCCGGTAACTTTATTCGACTCACCCACGTTTAGNGGGGAGGGGGATTGTTATATCAGCCACCACCTTTCAGAGATAGAGAGAGAGAGAGAGAGATGAATTGAGAGCGAGAGAGATGAACTGGGCTCTCAGGAGCGCTTCTGAACATCTGCCCCAACCCAGCGGACCAAGACCGTGATGAAAGGTCTGTCTGCCTTACAAGGCGCTCGCGAGTGAAGAACCGGTTGGAGACAACTGTGAACTTGGCTTCCGAGAGAGAATTCCTTCGCAGATCTTCCACAGTTATACCTCCCCTATAGAAAGGGCAGCGAAACGCACAGAAACAGAGATATAGAGAATGGAAAGGGAAGGCGGCACGGTTCAGATCTCTACGCGACCGTCCGAACCGAGAAGTCGGTTGGAAGGAACTTACGGATGACTCTCTGGCGCCAAATTTGCGTAATCTGGGAGGAAGTGCGGATGATGGTGGTGTAGTGGGAGTGCCAACTATAAACTGTAGCCACCGAGGGCACCACCCACTTTGTCTTTAGTATTACATCAGGTCTTCCCGGAGTCGTACCAGCCCGCACCACGATTAACAATTTCATTCCAAGTAGAGATTAATATGAAGATATTTCAAAATACATAGCCATAAAGTTTATAATGGGGAATTCTACAGTTGGGCAAACAAGATCCGGTCTCTCCATTATCATTTTTAAAAAAAACTCCTAACAAAATTTATTTTTTCAAATGGTACACTATTGTATCGACTAAAATAATTGGCATAAAGGAAAATTATTATGAGTATATACTAGATATTTTCATAATTACTAAATGTTGCGATGATGACGCTAAATATAAAAAAATGCTTTTATATCACATGCTAAATTTGCAATTCTCGTTTTCTCTCCAACGGAACATTTCTCGAACTCTAAAAATGAAACGCAGAATTACACTAACGTGAACGCGATTTTATAAATTATTTTACTATAAGTGTGGAAAGCCCATTAGGTAGTGTAGATTTTCATGCTTAATAGCCAAGACTACAACAGAAAATGGCATGAGCTGTGATCAAGGACAATGTAACACCTGGCGTGTCAATCTCTTTTTCAGTGCAACATTGCATTATTTTTAATTATTTTCTGAAAACAGTGAATTCTTCGTCTAAGAATGTGTTTTAACCCACATTCTGAAGAAAAGGAATGCTAATGACATCACTCTCGTGTATGTGTGTATGTGTGTGTATATGTGTATGTGCGTGTATATGTGTGTGCATGAGTCTGTACGTGTGGTGCCCCCCTCTTCTTTTCAATTTTTGAACTCGTGAACCGAATTTCACCAAACTCTGTACATATATAGAATGATTCTCACCAACCGTATCGCCCCATTTTCTCGGAAACAACAATACATAGGGGGTTCGCGAAAAAATTGTGATAACTATACCCTACATGAGTCATTAATTGGTAGTAATCCCATTTCCACGAACATACTGGTGGTAGTGGTATGGGGATGAGCTTTTAAATTGCAAGTGAGAACTGGGGTCGTATATGGTATCGTTCGATAGATCGTCCAAAAGGAAACTACATTTACTAATACTGTTGTTTTCTGATGAGCAAAGCTAACGCACAATAAAGTAAATGAAGTAAGCATATCCTTTGTGACATGCGTAGTTTACGTAAAATGAAACTGAACGAATAATATTTTTACTCTTACTACAATCAAATGGAAATCAACGTTAACATGTTGTTTTTTTCTGGCGTACATATCTAGTTTACGTACAATCAAAGGGACGTCGGGTGTAGTGTAAATGCCGTTATGGTGTAAGAGAACTTCTGCAAAATGGGAACTGGGAACACTCATTCGCACACGTCATTCTTCATGGGAGTTCGAAATGTCGACCATTCTGTATCTGACACGACTCTGCTCTCCTTCTTACCTTAGCGGTTGCTGGGTGGATCTCAGCACAGCTGAGATATCAACATGCTGCTCTGATTCTGTCTTTATGTAATTTTGACCAAATTTTGTATGCTGAAAGTATTAATTATAAGAATCATGTATTCCAAAATATATTCACTTTTATATTCCCTTGTGTAAGATAGCACCACATGAATAAATACAGTTTTCATGTCATATCTCGGGAAACAACCGATTCTTACCAAATTTGGCAAACAGGCAGTACTGTGGCAGATTATAAAAATGGTATGGTTTATGTATCTCAGACTCTTCTTTTCAAAATGGTCGCCACATTGGCATCTTAGCGTAGTATAATTTACCGTTCAACCTAAGTTATCAATTACAAGTTTCTTTTGGATGCTGGCAGTATAAATTAAGACTTTCAAATGTTTCTACATCAAGCATCTTTTGTCCACCATTCTGTATTACATGCCATAAGAAAAAATTTAATTGTTATGTTATATCTCGGGAAACATTTTACAGATCCCTACAAAATTTGTCATAAAATTTGCACTTCTGCTGATGGTGTAAACAGCTATGTTTTAAGGTCAGGCACTTATTTTCAAAATAGTAGATACATACATATTTTAGCTCTGTATCATTCGCTAGCGATACCAATTCCAATTTAACTTTTGATGCTGGTAGTTTAAATTACAACTATAAAATTTGTCTATACAGAGCCTCATATATTTGCAATTTTGTATGTTAGCCCAACAATAAAAATTAGGTTCTTATGTCCTATCTTGGGAAAAAAATTATCCTATTCTTACCTATTTTGGCGAAGGAATTGTATTGAGGTAGGCCATATAATTATAGCTTTTATTTTAGTTGTGACAGACAATTATTTTCAGAATGTTGGCTATAAAATCATTTTATCTTGGTGTGCTATATCTACGAAACTATGTAATAGATTGTGGTTTTACTTTGTGAACTGGCAATATATAATCATAAAATGTGCGAATACATAATTTTATTGTCCTCCATTTATAAAGATCGTCATCTGAACATTTGGAGGTTTTGTGCTATATCTCAGAGATCAATCAACCGATTATCACCTAATTCTTCACACAAGTAGCACTATGGTAGGCCATGTAAACTTGGGTGCTCTAAGTGGCTCAGTCAATAGTTTTCAAAATGATGGCCCTGTAAGTATTTTAGAACAGTTGACCTTATCATTCAAAATATTATACTGCTTAGATCCGAAGTAGATGCTCGAACCCGACCTTCGTAATGCATTTCATTGTACAGTAACTTATGGTATTATGATTTTTTTGTTTCAAGTCCTGGAGAGGGCAAGTGTGTATTTGTAATGGTCTCACTGCGGTTGAATATGTTTCTGGTTTCATCTCTAATGATATTGCTTGCAACAAAACTACAATTCTTACTAATAACTTAGCTTTTAAGAAATTTTTCAAAAATTAATTGCACCCTTGCTGAAGAATTTATGCTCATTAGTTGCGTCAGTAACTTCTTGTTTCTGTTTAAGATCTACGTAGTGAGAAAATATATTCAGTTTATGTTGGGTTAATTCACCACATTTGCCCTCCAGTGGTAGCTGGCAAGATGCTATGTATTAATTTAATTTATTTTAATTTTAAGTTTTAATTTAAACTTTTATTGGGTTATAGAGTTCCAAATGTTTTGTTAATATTAAATAAATACAATTAAGTTTATTTTATTTCACGAATTAGTATAGTTACATTTAAATATAATTATTTTTACATGCCAGTTTAATATTCCTCTAGGAGAAAATTATATAAAGGCGAAAATGAAATTTCTTATAACATTTTGAATTTTTAACTAATAAGTAATTGAATCAATACGAGTTAATGAAATATTTCTGGAANGAAATTTCTTATAACATTTTGAATTTTTAACTAATAAGTAATTGAATCAATACGAGTTAATGAAATATTTCTGGATCTTTTTTGACTGAAACGTTTTAAGGCATCATGAAAACTAGTATAAATATGGAAAATATAATGATATTAATAAGAAATTATTATTATTAAGATAAACCACAGGCATTACTATTTTGCGAAACATTTTCAACAGAAGTAGGCAAGTAATNAGAAATTATTATTATTAAGATAAACCACAGGCATTACTATTTTGCGAAACATTTTCAACAGAAGTAGGCAAGTAATTGCGATAAGGCACTCAAGGACTTAAATAAAACATACGTGCATGCTTAGAAATATGGAAAGAGAAGTAATTTTTTACATTATTTGTAAGTTGTCGGTGGAGAAGTTCCTGAGTTATAGTGTATGTAAACAATAATACTCTTTTTGCGGCAGTATGTTCTGTACCAGCACTCTATTAAAGCTAACATATTGTGAATTAGCCAACACACAATAACCGTAACTACCAAAAGACTTTATTATTTAGATTAATGGTAGTAATAGAAAATAGATAAGTTGGGTACATTGGGAAAGAGGAAAGGGGCCAGCCACCAAATAGCCCTGTGCCAGTGACCTTAAATAATACTTAAACCGAAAAAATTACAAAATTAGCAAAAATTACAAAATTCCAAAAAAAATTACGAAAAAAAAAGAATAATTAAAAACATTATTATTATATTTACAGGGGATAGACAAGATAATATGAACACCATGCAATATAGTACATTTTGTGCATGTTGGTAACACTGCTTCCGTGTAAATAATGCGACGCGTATGTATCACAAAGTTTATGTGCCAAGCCTTTTATCTTATATTTCAGTGTATTATACGCTTTGTTCTGAGATGGTTAAAACAAGCGATCGGTGAAATGTGTGATCTATCAGACTTCGAAAGAGGGCAAATCGTTGGTGCTCGGTTAGCAGGAGCGTCTGTGACGAAAACAGCTGAATTATTTAACGTTTCACGAGCGACAGTATCCACGGTAATGACAGCATACACGAAACATGGTAAAACACCATAGGCGAAGAGGAATAGTGGGTGAAACCCAAAGTTAACTGACAGAGACCGACGAGCATTAAAAATAATTGTGGCCAGACAACATAAAACTGCCGCGGCAAAAGTAACAGCAGAACTGAACACTCACTTCAGTAATACTGTTTCGACAAAGACAGTATGGCGGGAGCTCCACAAAGCTAACATTCATGGAATGGCTGCAATTGCGAAATCCTTTATAACGGAAGCCAACGCTAAGCTGCGAAAGAAGTGGTCCCACAATCCTAAAACCTGGACACTTGATGATTGGAAGAATGTGGTGTGGTCCGATGAATCATAGTTTGCATTGTTTCCTACAAACGGCCGGGTTTATGTATGGAGAGCCCCAAAAGAAGCCTACGATCCGGACTGTTCCGTTATGATTTGGGCGGCTATATCGTGGTATTCAGCTGGTCCTCTCATTCACATCACTGGCCGGATTACTGTGAATGAATATCTCGACATCGTCAATGATGAAGTTCTTACTATGACTAGTATAATGCTACCAAACACTTCCATATTCCAAGATGATAATGCGCCCATACACACAGTTAAAAAGTTGCAGTCTTGGTTTGATGAGCATCACAAAATCACCAAACAATCTCCAGACCTCAACATAATTGACCCGTAATGGGGAGTTTTAAAACAGAGAGTGAGGAGCAGATTTCGATCTCCAAAATCAATGAAGCAATTGGCGGATGTTTTGGTAGAAGAATGGGACAACATTCTGTTGGAAACTATTCAGACACTCTACGAATCTATTCCGCGAAGAATTGCAGCTGTTCTAAAAGCAAATGGTGGCCCAACACCTTATTAATTAATAAATATGGTGTATATGTCAGGTGTTCATATTATTTGGTCTATCCCCTGTACATGTAGGAAGTCCGGGATTCGATGACAGGTGGATCTAATAATCTCCCGACATCACCAGTCCTCGCAGGGTCAACCAGTGTCCATTTCGTCAGCCATGTAAGGTGTCGGTGACGTAAGAATTTGTTTTACGACCTTGGTCTTGGATGACCTTAAATACAACCATTCTAAAAAAAAAAAACCTAAATATTTGTGTGTTTTGGTGTGGATTGGTGTCTGGATTGGTGTAGATAGGTATGTGGATTGGCTGGTATTGGTGCATAGATTGGTTTGTGGATTAGTGTGTGGATTGTTTTGTGGATTGGTGCGGATTTATGTATGAAGTGGTGTGATGATTGGTGTATGGAATGGTGCGGATTGGTTTGTGGATTGATTTTTGTATTGGGGTGTGGAGTGATTTGTGTATTGAAGTAGATTGGTGTGTGCAATGGTACATGTAATGGTGTGTGGATTGGTGGTATGATCCATGTGTGGATTCATGTGAGGCTTCATGTGTGGATTGGTGTGGATAATGAGTGTTTNTGTGGATTGGTGGTATGATCCATGTGTGGATTCATGTGAGGCTTCATGTGTGGATTGGTGTGGATAATGAGTGTTTTAGAGTAGATTGTTGCGTGGATTGGTGTGTGTATTCGCATGTGAATTCGTGTAGGTTATATTGGATTACTGATTGCAGTGCCGATTACGAAGCTGATTGATAGAAAGATTGGATATAAAGATTGTCAGATTTATCGAAAGATTGATTAAAAAAACCAATTTTTAATTCAGTTTTTTTTATTTATTTTTTTTATGATTTTATAGAAATTTTTAGAATCTTTATTGTAATTCAAGGTTGTCAAATCTCAAGGGGTCAAGGTCNTGTGGATTGGTGGTACGATCCATGTGTGGATTCATGTGAGGCTTCATGTGTGGATTGGTGTGGATAATGAGTGTTCTAGAGTAGATTGTTGCGTGGATTGGTGTGTGTATTCGCATGTGAATTCGTGTAGGTTATATTGGATTACTGATTGCAGTGCCGATTACGAAGCTGATTGATAGAAAGATTGGATATAAAGATTGTCAGATTTATCGAAAGATTGATTAAAAAAACCAATTTTTAATTAAGTTTTTTTTATTTATTTTTTTATGATTTTATAGAAATTTTTAGAATCTTTATTGTAATTCAAGGTTGTCAAATCTCAAGGGGTCAAGGTCGAAGTTCAATTTGTAGTCACTTTGATTAATAAGAGTTTTTGGGTGACATCATAATGTGGACGCCGAAAGATCGGAATGCCAGGGCATTATTTCGGCTTCGGCTCGTGAACCTGATATGTCCAAACATTAAAATTTTAAATTTTTTTAGTATATTTCACAATTTTTTTTATTTTTTGGAATTTTTGGAATTGTTTTAGAATTGTTAGTATTTTCTTTTATTTTTTAGAATATGTTTTTATTTTTTGGTATTAAAGTAGTGGTATGTAGTGACGGGTCTGGAGTCTAGAGTCATACGTCTGGAGTTTTGAGTGACGGGTCGGGAGTCTGTAGTGGTATGTCTGGAGTGTGGAGTGACGGGTCTGGAGTGTGGAGTGACGGGTCTGGAGTGTGGAGTGACGGGTCTGGAGTGTGGAGTGACGGGTCTGGAGTTTGGAGTCACGGGTCTGGAGTCTGGAATCACTTGTCTGGAGTCTGGAGTCACGATTCTGCAGTCTGGAGTCATGGGTCGGGAGTCTAGATTCTGGAGTCTGGAG
Source organism: Clitarchus hookeri (assembly GCA_002778355.1). NCBI lineage: Eukaryota > Metazoa > Arthropoda > Insecta > Phasmatodea > Phasmatidae > Clitarchus > Clitarchus hookeri. The sequence goes on from NQII01000578.1 coordinate 363,419, forward strand.
TCGTGGTAATTTTTTAGACTGTTTGGCTTCAAGGCCATCGAAGGCCAATATCGAAGGTAACCGATATCTTACATGGCCGACGAGATGGATAATGGTCGACCTGGCACGGGCCGGTCATGTCTAGAGCTTAGTTGATGCACCCGTTAATGAACCCCGGACCTTGTACATGTACATATTAAAATAGTGTTTTAAATAATTTTAAAAATTTTTTTTATTTATTTTTGATATTATAATGTTTTGCAATTGTTTTGGATGTTTTAGTTTCAATGCCATTAAAGTTAACTGGCACAGTGACAAGGTCAAGGGTCAAGATCAAGGTCAGCCAGAACCAAGATGGCGGTTGGGTAACGTCACAACATGGCAGCCGGCCGGTGCCTGGCTCCTATTCGCTATCCACTTGTGCTCCAGTATTCTATTTTCTACTACTAATGGCGTTTGAGATGTGGCACATGAAAACCACATGAATACCACCGTACTGCTTTGGTGGCCTTCCATAATACTCGATGCATGTAGATATGTTGGGAAACGTTCAGCAGTTACAAAGATATAATATTTAAGTACGTATTTCAGAAAACATTTATAAAGAAGGCATACCAAAAACGTACAAATTTCTCGAATTTTGTGCACATTAAAAATGACAGCTTGGCAATTAGGTGTTTAAACGATTTTTATATAATACAACTGCCATAGGTAAAATAAATTGAAACGTGCAACAATTAAAAAAAAAGACGCTCCCCACTATATGCTACGTATCTCGTTATGTGTTTTGTTGCTATTCTGGTATTTTTTTTGTTTTGTATTCAATACTTTCTTAAATAAAATACTAAATTTTTTTCTTATTTACCACCAACAGTTATTTTAATAATCACCAAGGTATTATCAGAACAAGAAGTTGTTGTTCAAATAAGCATAATAGCTAATTAATATGGAATACAATAATGTTCATAGAATCCACTTAATCTACTAAAATAATGTGTTGTTATAGTGGCCCATCACCACACGAATTATGTGGCAGATTTGGTGGCAACACGGTTTGGAGATACGATATTAAATGGTTGCAATAGGCCTTACAAATCCACAAAGTGTGATACTGGCCAAATGCTCTGGTGGAGATCGAAACCTAAACTTAAGTATTTGCGTGGCCACAATTTATAACAGAGAGTGCCATATATACTAAAATCATGTTGAGATGGGTTACTTTGGCATCAGACGTATACCAAATTCTGTGGTTATTTGTTCAGTGGTTCCCAATATATAGTGGAATAATATTACTATTAAGGCGATTTCAAAATTCAAAATGGGGCACAAATGTACCAAATAATGAACTTGTGAATGGTCGTAATATATATTGCCAGCGGAAAATTTGACTGCATTTAGTCAAGTTATATTTTGAATGTAGCCTTAAACACTAAATTATTTTAATTTCTGCCACTTATATTAAACGCCTAATAAACTAAAATCATATACTTCTATTCCAAATTTGAAATTTATTGGTTGAGTAGCACATTACCGATTTATTTTTAAGGTGGCGCCATCTTCGGACCTAGGAGACCAATAAGGGCATGAGTCTCAGAACTTGATGCTGACTGTGCATACTGCCATTCCACTTTGTTTCAGGTCGCTTGGACTGTCATTAAAAAATGACATATAATGCAAACCTTTCAATTACTGTCATTTTCAAAATGAGCCTGCAACATTGTCAAAAAGTAATAAGTCGAGTGTTCTTGGAGCGTACCGAGATTGGTGAAAAGAAGTGCGCAGATTGAAAAGTTTTCGGAGATAAACATAAAAACACACAAAGGAACATGCAATCACACAGACAACAAGGTGAACTCGTAAGCATAGCTTCCCTTCAGATACTAAGGCTGAAATGGTAAAAGAAATAAAGTGATCATTTTTGACCAGATACATAGAGCATTTTTCTGAGTGATGACAGTTTTGAATGCTATGATCCCGGTGATTACGTGGGATCTTTTCTGGATGGTACATTAAGGTTGGAGGTGTCTCCCGATCAGGAAATCTGGCCATGATCAGTAATTATCTCATTCGTGTGGATATATATATGTAAATATATACATATATAATTCCTTCGTAAATTTTGCTAGAAACTGTGTACGATATCAAGTGTTCAATGTTCATCAGAGAAATATAGTTTATTACTGAACGAACGCGGTGATGGGAAATAAATGAATCGTTAAGTCATATAATATATGAAGTTGGTAACATTACATTTATCACTACTAAATTCTTTGATGAATAAAAATTTTAAAGGCTTGACAACACTGCCAGGATTTCTTACAGAAATGTCGTCTACGATGTTTTGAATCAAAGCTTCAATACCTTTATTTTAAAACTACTTACATTTCACTTATAGACTATTCGCTTGCGTACATGAATGTCGCCAACAAGTTACGAATATATAAAACCGTTCTGTCTGTTTACAAGTAAATATGTTACATAAATTCATAAAACATTTAAAAGGCCTATGGCGTAGTGAAATAACCCACCACGTGTAATGTAACTATTGCACTTCCATGATAATACATATAAAGCAGCCACCAGCGATGTGATTTAGACGTGAGTATTGCGTAAAGTTAGGTGGCAATTATGAGCTGAAATTATACGAAATTTGTTCATTTGCCTTAATTTGTGTCTTGATTAGCTCCAACAGTGATGCTGGAATTATAAAATGACAAACTGCTTTATCACAATAACACGCAACTATGAAAAATAGAATCAATATTTGTAATAAAAGCCATAATTGTTTATAAGTGTAGATATTTTATTTCACCCTAATATTTTGTGTATTTATTTGTTCGCATAAAATAATGCGTAAAATTAAACTTGCCATTTTGCGGTTTTTTTTATCAGAAATTTTAAAATATTTTTATGAAAATTATTAACGCTTATCGTTTAACAACTACAATTATACATCCTTTCACAGAGACGTTAGAACATGTAATATTAACATAACATAATTGTTGAAATACACAAACATTCCCTACATTAAAATAGTAAATGACGAGGTAACATAACGCAGAATTCTTTAAAGGGGCCATGACGATAATCTTTAGCAAGATTGAGACTGATTAAAGGACTGCCATTAATTTGCGGGGATCCATCCGCTCGGGGTTCTAAGTCGACTTCCATTTCAAGCGAACTCTTTGAATGCTCAGTTTTATTATGTTCTTTAATTTCGCAGTTTACATTTTTCTAATTGTAAAAATGGACATTGCATTGTACGTTGAAACTAATATTCTTGAATCGATTAAGAGTCAGTAAGTAGTAGCTGTACGGTAATCTGCTATGACCATAATTCTTTGACCGACATCAGGCAACAAAATTAATATTATTTCAGTTTACCGCCACTTTAAGAATCAGGCATTTATCAAGACTTTTGAAAGCAGTCTTCACATGATGTTACTGTCTCTAAATGTATTTTATCCAATCTTAAACGCGGAATGCTATATTTGTATAAATACTGGCAGAAGTAAGGACAAGAAGTATCAGTATCAGAAGCTTCATTAGAACATTACTGTTTCACTAAGTGGCAAATAAAACATTTATTTTTACACACTTAACGAACTGACGTTACTTTAGTAGTTTTGTGTACGTAAAATGTTTCCTTTTGAATAAAAAAAGGTTAAATAAATAAAACGACCACAGCATTCAAAAGTGTTCAAGTGTTAAGTCACCAGCCTCTCTGGCCTAAGATAAGATGAAAGTAGAACATAATGTGCACTGCTACAACACGTTATATGACTGCAGTGTAGCTACCATAAAGTATTGCACCAAGTCACAGCTCGCTTAATGTCGGCGTACGATAGTGGCACAACATATGTGTGTTATGTCAATTACTTCTGGCCAAAACCTTAGAGTATTTCATATATTTTAGTATTAATAATTGTGAAATTTCGTAGTTTTTCATTCATTTTACAAACAAAAACTTTGTTATGGGAACATGTTGGGCTACTTCTTCGCCCGAGAGGATCATATCAGTTCAACGATAATTTTTTACTGTTTTCTACCAACTTTTTTGTTGAGGAACTGTTTTGTTTTGATGTTACAGATCATAAAATAATTATCACGGATATTGATTTATATAGTTATTTTACACACGGGGAAACATAGGTTATTATCTGTTTACACATATTTATTATTACTACTCATATTTATTATCTGTCCACCCTTCAAAACAATGCTTTCCCCGTACTTCATAAATTGCCTATAATATGAATGCTGACGCTCAATGTAGTTGTCAGCGACGTAATAAAATATGGTTACTGGTTCACCGCAAAATTAAAAAAGTAAGATGTTACTAACGCTTTTTGAGCTACAATAATGAATAATTATTAACACTTAGTATTTATGTTTAACATGCTCAATATTATTTTTCACATAATCCATATAATTGTTGTGGCAAAACGCATTTATTTTATTGAAACAGAGTCCATAATATTGATTTTGTTTTGCAACAGTATGTTTATTGGGCCACATATTAATATGTCTTTCTTTTTTTTACGTTGTGCACGTGTACTTACACGGCTATATGAAAATGAATTTTTGGACGTTTAGGCTTTTTTAAGTGGCAGTACAGTTTAATTTAAATTTTAACCCTCGTCATTGGCCAGTGTTTAAAAAACGTTCTTAAGTTAAGTATTCAACGAGGAACACAAACATCTTGTTAGACGACGTCAGGCAGCCAGGCCGGGTGGGCTGTGCACGAGGTGTTCAACTTATATTTTTCATAGAGAAGTCTGAGATCGCACTCCTGAAATTGCTGGCCGTCTAATAGAGACAAAGACGCGAGGCGTTTGAAATAATAAGTANCCCTGAAATTGCTGGCCGTCTAATAGAGACAAAGACGCGAGGCGTTTTAAATAATAAGTAGACCTGTAGTATTCCCCTACTCGAAACTTTCAAAAAGGTTAGCTAGAACTCGTGAGACGTCCGTNTCAGGCAGCCAGGCCGGGTGGGCTGTGCACGAGGTGTTCAACTTATATTTTTCATAGAGAAGTCTGAGATCGCACTCCTGAAATTGCTGGCCGTCTAATAGAGACAAAGACGCGAGGCGTTTGAAATAATAAGTAGACCTGTAGTATTCCCCTACTCGAAACTTTCAAAAAGGTTAGCTAGAACTCGTGAGACGTCCGTNAAATAATAAGTAGACCTGTAGTATTCCCCTACTCGAAACTTTCAAAAAGGTTAGCTAGAACTCGTGAGACGTCCGTTAAGGTGCCACTGAACGGTGTGCTAGCATCGTAAGACGTGTGAGTAGATAGAAAATGCCGATTTGGGCGCAACCCCCTTTTAAATGCTAAAGGGTTAAAAGTAACCATTCATTTAAAACCCGCATTTAAATGCCAATAGGTTGAAAGTAACCTTAAATTTTCAACACGCATTTAAATGCCAATAGGTTGAAAGTAACCATACATTTTTAACCCGCATTTAAATGCTAAAGGGTTGAAAACAACCTTAAATTTCCAATCACTTTTTAAATGCCAATAGGTTAAAAGTAACCATACATTTTAAACCCGCATTTAAATTCCAAAGGGTTAAAAACAACCACCCACCTTCAACCCGCATTTAAATGATAAAGGGTTAAAAATAACCACCCGCCTTCAACCCGCATTTAAATGCTAAAGGGTTAAAAATAACCACCCGCTTTCAACCAGCATTTAACTGTTAACAACCCGATTTTAAATGCTAAAGGGTTGAAAATTACCTTAAATTTTCAACCCGCTTTTAACNCTGTTAACAACCCGATTTTAAATGCTAAAGGGTTGAAAATTACCTTAAATTTTCAACCCGCTTTTAACTGTTAAAAGGTTCAAAGTAAACATACCTTATGAGAATGCTGATAAGTTGCGTTCGTGAAATCAAAAAAAAAATAAAAAAAAAATATAATAAATGAATATGAATTCAGATGAAAATATACTGATGTCTAATTATACGAAGACGACCATGGCAATGAAAAAGGCTAATGCAACTGGTAATGTTTGGAACGAATATAAATTTAAGCGTGATGTTTTTATGAAAAGAAATAAGAAGAATCCTCAACAACAATTTTTCAAGTGTGGGGCTTGTAACCACTATTATAAACCATCTCTCATAAAAAGTCACTTGAGGAGCAAAGTACACAAATACACACTCAGATTTAGTGTAGAAGAAACTGAAACAGAATTTAAAAGTAGGATCAAGACTTATGCTGTAAAGAATGTGAATGCATACAAAGACCCGAATCATTTTCTAAACGATATAAAAGGATCTGTCACCAACATAATTAATAAACATTTAAAATCAATGGACCTCAAAGTGAACATGAAACTTTTCGCGGAGTACAAAAGAGGAACTGGTGACAATATCGAATATGTAGAAAGCTCTTTTAAAACCAAGAACGAAATTATACTTAAATCAACTAATCTAGAAAAATATTATGCCGATAGCACACTAAAAATCATAGCTGAGATGGGTGCATTTGAAGCAAAGGGCTCTCAGTGGGTGCTCAATAGGATATTCAAACTAGAGGTGCGAATAAATAAATATGTTCCACTTAAGGGCAGCTCTTATGTTGATCTTCCAGAAAAAATCAAGGCCAAGCAAGCAGTAATTAATGTAAAGAACAGTGATCAAAAATGCTTTTTGTGGTATATTCTATCCGCACTACATCCAGCACAAAAGGATCCCCAACGAGTGACTAAGNTTTTTGTGGTATATTCTATCCGCACTACATCCAGCACAAAAGGATCCCCAACGAGTGACTAAGTATTTGGATCATAAACATGAGTTTGACGAAGCACTTAAGAGTCTGGAATTTCCTATGAAATTAGATAGCATACCAACCTTTGAGAAAAGGAGCGGGTTATCAATTAATGTATATGCATATGAAGAAAAAGAAAACAANTAGATAGCATACCAACCTTTGAGAAAAGGAGCGGGTTATCAATTAATGTATATGCATATGAAGAAAAAGAAAACAAGGACAACAAGGAATATATAATCTATCCACTAAAAATAACAAAAAATAAGGCGGATAAGCATATTAACCTACTCTATATCAAAGCTGAAAGGAATGACCACTACTGCTGTATAAAAAGTTTTTCAAGACTTATTTCGTCACAGGTGACAAGAAATGGCCATAAAATATACATATGTGATAGATGCTTGCAACGCTTCTACTCTGAAAGCAAGCTAAATGTTCACGAAGAAGACTGTCGAGATCATGATGGAGTTAGAGTCGAACTTCCACATAAAGGAAATAACATACTAAGATTCAAGAACAAAAATCATTCTTTGAGAGTCCCTTTTGTGATATATGCCGATTTTGAGTGTTTGTTAACTAAAATCGACACTTGCCAACCAAATCCCGACGACTCCTACACGACGCCGTACCAAAAACACGAGCCCATTAGTTTCAGTTACTATATAAAATATGAAAATGAATACTACAAATCACCAGTAACTTATGAAGGATCTGATGCATCTAGGGTGTTCGTCAAGATGTTAATGGACGAAGCAAAGGTAATAGGAGATGTCTACAAAAATGAAAAACCAATGATTCCCTTGACCAAGAAAGAACAAATTGGTTACTATACAGCCACCCATTGCCATATATGTGAAAAGACTTTGGATGGAGACTCTGTGAGAGACCATGACCACCTTACAGGTAAATTTAGAGGAGCCGCACACAAAGATTGTAACTTATCCTATAGAAATCCATGTTTTGTTCCTGTGTTTATACACAATCTATCTGGATATGACACACATTTATTTGTAAAGGAGCTGGGCATCGATGAAAATAAAATTGACCTAATTCCCAACAATGAGGAAAAATATATTTCTTTCACTAAACATGTATGTGAGGGCGTAAATATAAGATTTATTGATTCATTAAAATTTATGGCCAGCAGCATCGATAAGCTTGCTAGCAATCTTTCCAGAAGTCAATTTCGGGAAATGAGTAAGCATTTTTCCAATGAACTTCTAGACCTTGTTATAAGGAAAGGTGTTTACCCCTATGACTACATGGATAGTGCTGAAAAATTTAGTGAGACAACACTGCCTAATAAGAATGCATTTTACAACAAACTCAACAAATGTGATATTTCAGATGAGGACTACGAGTTTGCAATAAAGGTGTGGGAGTCTTTCAACATAAAATCCATAGGAGAGTATACTCAGTTGTATAACAAAACAGATGTATTGATATTGGCTGATATTATAGAAAACTTTAGAGATGTATGTCTCAAGACATATAAGCTAGATCCTGCATGGTATTTCACAGCACCAGGGCTAGCTTGGGATGCAATGCTCAAACATACTAAAACAGAACTAGAACTACTAACGGATTACAACATGATTTTGATGATTGAAAAAGGTATTCGTGGTGGAATATCACAATGTTGCAAGAGGTATGCCAAAGCAAATAATAAATACATGAATGATTATGATGCTAAAAGTGAAGCCTCTTATCTGGCATACCTGGATGCCAATAACTTATATGGATGGGCTATGAGTCAGTATTTACCTTATGGCGGGTTTAAGTGGAGAAATACAAAAATAGATGTGACAAAAATTCGAGATGATGCCACAAAGGCTATATATTGGAAGTTGATTTGGAGTATCCAGTACTTGATGTGCTGGAGGTGTTTCTAGATGGTGATCGACCAGAGAACAGAATACCTGAAGGATCGAAAATGCCTAAATTATTAACTACCCTACATTGCAAAGAAATATATGTACTGCACTACGTAAATCTTAAGCAATATCTGTCCCTCGGAATGAAGTTGAAGAAGATCCATAGAGTTCTGGAGTTTGACCAATCAGACTGGCTCAAGTCCTATATTGATCTAAACACAAATATGCGAACGAAGGCATCTAATGATTTTGAAAAGGACTTCTATAAACTAATGAACAACTCTGTATTCGGCAAAACAATGGAGAACATTAGAAACAGAGTGGATATACGGTTGTGCACAAGCAGCAAGCAAGTGGATAAATTAATGGCTAAACCAAATTTTAAAGGTAGAACAATATTTACTAACTCTTTGGTCGCAGTTCACATGAATAAAACAAAGCTGTGCTTTAACAAACCCATTTATGTTGGAATGAGCATACTTGGCTTGTCAAAGACCATAATGTACGATTTTCACTATAATGTGATGAAACCAAACTATGGGGAAAATATTGAACTGTGCTATCAAGATACTGACTCATACATATATTGTATAAAAACACCAGACTTCTACAGTGACATGAAAGAAATGATCGATCATTTTGATACAAGTGATTATCCAAAAAATAATAGATATAAGATGCCTCAAATAAATAAGAAAATTATAGGTAAAATGAAAGATGAATGTAATGGGAAAATAATGGAAGAATTTATTGGTTTAAGAGCCAAAATGTATGCCTTAAATGTGGAAGGTGATGTAAAGAAAAGAGCAAAGGGTGTGAAAAATACTGTAGTCAGGAATGAGATAAGTTTTGATGACTACAAAAAGTGCTTGTTTGGAAAAGAAGTGGTGTACAAAAGTATGAATCTCATAAGATCTAATAAACATGAACTGTTTACAATAGAGTTGAGAAAAAAAGCATTAAGTTCCGATGATGACAAAAGATTTATTCTTAAAGATGGTATTAATACACTACCATGGGGGCACTACAAAATTGAAAAGGAGTGAGACTATGAAATATATATACGATCACCACCTTCATAATGTTTGTCAGACTGCATGGACTGACGCTGTATTTATGTATCTCATTCATATTTTGTTTTTAATTATTGAATCTTTAAAATAAAAGTTTTTAATGGGAAATGACCCATTAAAAATTAATAACCATACATGTTTGCGCACTAGTTAGCTTCAGTGATTCTTTCACTTTTAACATCATAAATTAGGTTTCTTTGGCTTATTAGCACCACATTGCAAATAGTTGTAGCTTCGATTGGCTTATTAAAATCAACTGTAAGTTTCAGATTAGTTCTATCCTTTACAATAGAGGTTTTTCTGTAAGAACAATCAATAATATACAATGGTCTCCTAGAAACAAAAGCATCAGGGTTATAATATAGTTCATTGTTACGGTAAGGAGTATCTAGCTTAGTCTTTGAATTTCTAAAATCATTGTAGGCAATGTACATCTTATCGAAAATTTTATCCTCGATATCCAGGTTCCAATTCTCTTTAGGGAACACTTCATTCCTTCCATTCTTAATAGAAATATTTTTAACATGACTATGGTCAAAAATTGAACCATGTTTGTCTTGATCAGCATTTTCTTTTCTGTTTAGCTGAAAGCCAACAATGACAAAGTCAGGCATATCGAATTGGATTGAGTTGAACTGATCCTTTATATCAAACTGGAATGAGTTTGCACCAGTAGGTACAGGTTTTTCAAGACATTGCCAATAATTGAAACCGATGGGAATTTTGTGTTGTTTGTATAGTTTTGCTTTAATATCGTCTCCATAATTAGGCTCGTATTCAACAATTGGCCACAGGATTTCCATTTTCTCAATAACAATTTTACCAGCATCTGGAATAATATCAGCAGCTCCTGCTTGTGTTTTAGGCCTTCTGTAAATAGAAACATCATCATGAGAATTTCGAATGAATGTAATCTTGTACCCGCCTTTCCAGAATATTTCATTACAATCCCTCATAAACCCAAACAAATATCTTAATGGATAGACAAGTTCATTATATCCATCTGCCTTAAAATATTTGCCTTTTTCTACCCCTGCTAGTTGCAAGTACGATGATTCTGATTCTGAGCTAAGCAATGCATGCATCATAGTCGAAGTGATGCCAGGATTGTCAATACTTTCAATTATATTTCCATGCTTAGAGATCTCTACTCTTGAGAACTGGAATGGGAAGAAATTCTCACAAAGGTCAATAGTTGAAGTTTTTTCATAACCCGCATTTGTATCTCTTTTAGTTAGCTTATACTGTTGGTACACATAAGCCTCATTCGGATGTGTAAATGCATCGCCAACAGGAATATCAAACTCAATGCGCTTGTTGTATTCATTTAAATTGTTTTTTGTCTGGTCGTTTGGTGGAAACGACTGACGTTCATAGCTTTCAATTTTTTGTATACTCATTTATTATATAGAAAAAAAATTTAGTTTTTTTAAACAACTACACTTCCCTTATCAACCCAAGAATTATGACTACTATCAAAACCCAACCATTTAACAAGCAGCTTATTTCCTTTCCTTTGTAAAACTTTCTCTACTAAGTAGTCTTGATCATACTGGGTCTTAAGCAGCTCTGGTTCATAAAATATACCCTTGATGGACTCACTTTTCAAATCTTTTATTCTGTATGTTATGGGGTGCGTGTACAATACTTCACATACCTTAAATACTTCAGTGGACCAGTTTGGTGTATACCCCTTTTCAAACAGGCCTTTACTTTTACTTATACGGACTTTATCTCCTATAGCAAACCGTGCTTTAGCCATTTTTCTTTCTCCACCATACATGTTGATTAGAATAGACCTTTCATTCTTAGCACTTACATTGGCAGGTTTCATCCTGATTGTGCTGTGAACAGTGTTGTTGTATTCACTTATTAATTTAGGCAATATATCCACCCATTTATAGCTTCCCTGCACAGTAAATATCTTCCACATTTTCTCCTTCAATGTTCTATTAAATCTTTCTACGACACTGGCTTTCTTTCCGCTGTATGTTGAATAGTGTGTTATGTTGTTATTGACCATTAACGTCTTAAATGATTTATTGTAAAATTCTTTCCCTTCGTCTGTTTGTAAATGCATAGGACTGCGGCCATTCAAAATAGTTTTAAATGCTAAAGTAACATTTTCACCTGTTTTATCTTTGACAGGTATTGTCCATGCATACTTGGAAAAAACATCAATCACGGTCAGCATATACTTAAACCCCTTGTTAAGACTGTGTATACCTTTTAATGATCCAGAGTCCATCTCAACCAAGTCAGCCTGCCAGAGATCGTCGATGCCGAAAGATAGAACAGCCCTCCTGGGGAAATTTTTTCGCATTGGTTTATGAATTTCATTTGCAATATCGTCTTTTATACTCCGACCAGTGAACATTGACTTATTGGTACCACAACATCTACAAACACATTTAATTCTTGCATTATTTTTAAGTTCATATGAAACCTTATCACTTAGTGTATGCTTCCTACACTTGAGACAGTACACATTTAAGTTATCAATATTCATTTTATATATACATATAATAAATGATTACCGAAGAACAAGCTAAAATGAATATTGAGAGAAGAAAACAACTAATTGAAAAGTTTAAGGCCTTCCGGAAACTACATAAAGACGAGTATGATAAAAATAAAAGACAGGAACAACCTTTGATAGATGCGATAAAGGACTTGGGACAAAAAGTTGAGCACGTAACAAACGAGAATAAGAACCTAATAAAGGAACTTGTTCCATTTGCTGTAAAGAATTTGGACTACCCACGAACGCCTACGGAAACTTCATTTGAGAGGAATCTGTTTGGTAAAGCAGACACCGATGACGATGGCGTTGAACGCTATGACGATGCCGTTGAACGCTATGACGATGGCGTTGAGGCGTTGGAGCATTTGAAAAACGATATTGTACCGTTAACTAACTATAGAACAACATTTATTGGAGAGAAAGTGACTGAATTCTTAAATAACTGTGATGACCATGTTTTTGGACTAAGGCCTGATGGAAGCAAAAGGTATATTGGCGATAGTGAAGTAATATTCAACAATGACCGACTTACTGTAAAAGATCGAACATACATTGGAACTGATGGTTTGCTGAAACTGCTAACTCGTAAGGATGTATCAGAAAGTGACTACACTGCAACTGACTATGAAAACTATAGTCATATCCTAACAGATACAAATGCAGTTTTTCAAAAGAATGACCCCAACTCGGGAACACCAAAATCAAGCAAGGGCGATAAATGGAAAACTATCGTTAGACCAGTGTACGATATGATAAAGAAAAACCGCAACTCCCCTCGTACAGGAACAGGTATAAAGACATATACAGGCTATCCCAAAGAATATATATGGATGGATGATGTTAGGAAGCTCATTGATAGGCTTCTCGTTATTTATGGCGAAGAGAACGCTGGAAATGATAACTATTACAATGAGAAGGTCGGAATAATGGATATGCTCAACAGCAAGTTTAGTGACTTTGTTGTGAATAATCCAAAAGGTATACCATACCTGATACGAATGTTGAACACAATACCCCCTTCTTTCTGGGAGTCTGAGCATCATGGGAAGGGGTTACTCAATAATATTATAAATTCTCTACCTTTTGAGTTGCATGCACCAGGCTATAAATTCCTAGGCCCAGGTACCAGACTAAAAGAGAGACTTGAGAGAGGTGATAAACCTGTTAATCCATTAGATGAAGCTGCAATGGAGCATGATATAGCTTATCATCACCATAAAGATCTAGCTGAAAGACATGTAGCTGATAAGGAACTAGAAAAAAAGGCATTCAAAAGATTGTTAAGTCCAGATGCTGATCTCAATGAGAGATTGTGGGCTGGTGTTACTGGATCTGCGATGCATATTAAACGTAAGCTGGGCTGGGGAATTAAAATAAAATTTTAAAAATATTAGGTATAATAAATGAAAGTAAAAAACATCGCATTTCAAGTTTCTAGCGAGGAGCTGGAGGGTTTGAATATTGATTCTTTCCTGACGAAAGACCAACTGGAACGCAAAAACAAGAAATTGAAGGAAGGCAAAAGTATGACTATCACAATCTCAACTCCACAACTTAAGAAAATGTCTAAGGAAATGAAGGCTGGAAATGGTTTGACATCTCACAAGGGTGGATTTTTACCTTTGATTTTTGCAGCATTGGGAGCTCTAGGGGCATTGGCAGGAGGTGCTTCATCTATCGCTACATCAGTAATTAATGCTAAGAAGAGAGACCAGGAATTGGAAGAACAAAATAGACATAATTTAGCCATGGAAAAACAAGGTAAGGGCGTGAAGAATGCCAAAAAAAAGAAGTAACTCCACTCAGTAACTTTGATATTGATATAATGGTTAAAAAATTAAACATTAAAAATTTTCGAGGTGTATTTATGATTGATAAGCTGCCTAACACGCCACTCGATAAGGAATGTGGGATTGTTAACCTAGATGTTTCAAAAAACTCTGGAACACACTGGGTATGCTACTGGAAAGAATCCAATAAAAAATATTTTTTCGACTCATTTGGTGGAGATCCACCCCGGGAATTGATTGCGTATCTCGGTGGTAATATTATTTATAACGATAGCAGAATTCAAAATTTCCACCAAGTAATTTGTGGCCATTTGTGTGTCATTGTGCTAAATCACTTTTCACATAATTTTAAATTTCCAAAAATTATTTTATTATTAATAAACGATGGATATATGTGGAAATGCATTAATGACCTCTTGGATTGAAGATCAAATTAAAGATCACCGGGATAATGGTACAACTACTGAGAAGATCAATCCTAATGATTTTGTTTCCCACCCACAGTTCAGTGACTTTATAACCACACTGACAAGAAATAAAAGATCCTTGGATAAAGCCTTTCTTACCTACTTGGAAGAAGATAATAATATAGATTTTGAAAACAAACGGCTTAGAAACGTGGGAAATCCTATTGCTCCTAATGAGGCGGTCAATTTAGAGTACTATCAGTCCAACAGAATTGAAATTATTCGTTTAGTCGGGAAATACAGTGCAAAGGACAAATTATTTTACTTAGGTAATAATCAAACACAATACCTNAATTATTTTACTTAGGTAATAATCAAACACAATACCTTTTTATGAGAAGTGGAAGAGTAATTGAGATAATAATGAAACCACAGGATTATAAAGGAATGATCAAATTATACATTAATTTGAAAAGCATTAACATATATAAATCATTCGATGTTTTGCCCGATGATAAGATATTTTTTAAAATGCCAAAAACATTCAGTTTACCTGAAGGCACAGTTGTGTTTTTTGAAATAGTTATGGTATATAAATACATTTATAAAAAGAGCAGAGTCTGTGAGTTTTTAATGGAAAAACTTCCATTAAAAGCAAAGAAAAATTCGCTAATAATCTAAGGGTTTAAAAAGTCTTTAATTTTATTACGATACTTACCATTATTCAACTTACGATTTATGTCTATTGTTACAAAACCATACTCCTTATCCCAACATTTTGAACAAGTCTCCCTAAATTTCTCAAATGGGATATCACCACCAACGAAATCGCTATGAATATGTTTAAGATTTGTATCATCTTGTCTAAATATGCAAAGAAAATTGGCATTGTCTCTTATAAGCTGTTTAGGCACTTTTGAGTATGTCTGAGCTAAATAGAAACAATCAATATCTTTGTGCCTACCGCGAGTGAAGAAATCTCTTACTTTGTCCTGATTTTCAAGTATGACGTCATCAAAAACCACAACAGAGTCATTACAACATTCATCCACAGTAACCATTTCTTCATTTGTAGGGAAAAAGTATGCTATTGGTTCAGATATTGATTTTGCTGCTATCCCTGTATCTTCCTTTAAAGCTATATATTTAGGTTGGTTCAGACTCTTTGAACACACATATAAAGTACCAAAGTCCAANCTTTAAAGCTATATATTTAGGTTGGTTCAGACTCTTTGAACACACATATAAAGTACCAAAGTCCAACCATCCTGGTGAATATATGAAATTATATATCATAAGTGTGGTTTTTCCGCAATTACTAGAGCCCACTATCAAACATCTAATATTATTAGGCATTAATTCTCCATGACGTTTTGTCAATACAGTTTTGTCTGGTATCCTTATTTTAATATCCCAGTCAATGTGTTTTATGTTTCTTGGATTATTCATTTATTTAATAGATTTTTTTTGTTGTAATAAATGAGCAAAGTATTCAAGCTAACAGATAACAAATCAGTGTTGAAGAAAAGACTGCATTATCCTTTAGAGATAGAGGAGCACTCAGTGGCTTTAGTTCAGTTCTATACTGCATACCTAACGCCTAACATTACCCCTGTGAAAAATAGGCTCTATTTTAAAAACCTGGGTGGTATGGATAAATCAGTTGAAATTCCAGTTGGTCAATATAGTTTAAAAGATCTTGTAAAAACTATAAAGACAATTCCCCCATTTGAAGTAGTTCCAATGGGTGGGGGAGAAAATAATAGCATATCCCTCGAGTTGGATAAGACAACAAACAGGGTGAAAGTAAAATGTGTGTTTGATTTACAGTTTGGAAAATGGGGTTCGATAGGAGAACTTTTGGGTTTCACAGAAAATAAAATCCTGAAATCAAATGAGTACCATTTTGGAAATACAATCCCAAAACTTGTTCCCTTTGAAACAATAAATATACACTGTAATATAGCTAATGGTATGATATTAAAACATTATGAATATAACCANACAATAAATATACACTGTAATATAGCTAATGGTATGATATTAAAACATTATGAATATAACCACAGAGAAACTAGCGTAATTGCTACATTTAAACCAAGGACGACATTTGGATTTGGTGAAACAATCTTTTATGAGCCCGCCTATTCATTGTTTTTTCCCGTGCAAACAACTAAAGTAAAGGAAATAATAGTTGAAATTAAGGATGACAAAGGTAAGTTAATAAATTTTGATTCATCAGAAAGAACTGTGGTCTTGGAGATGAGACCGTAGATACTTATAAAAAAATTCGTTGATAAATGCTTCCGAATTCCTTTATCTGTACACAGTGCTCGTTCTGTAAGTGTAGACACGAGTTTTCCTTATAAGAGCTCGCTCCGACTGTTGTAATCTGTGAACCCGGATGTGGTCGATGTATCCGCGCTCTAGAAGTGGAAGGACTCACTATCTCCGACTGCCGCGCTCGCGATCTGTGACGTAATATGTGAACCAGGATGAAGTCGACGTCAGTGTATACACTCTGGACGTGATTCATTCGGCGGGACTCAGTGTATCTCAACCACGTTGTGGCTATTAAAGTTATCAAGAGATAAAATGTAGTGCATATTACTATTATTTATCATATTACAAAATTAATATTTGAAAAGCTATTATGAACAAAAGGAAGGGAAATAACATCAAGAGATTAAAAAATAACGACCACAAAATCTGCCATATGGTGTGATAAAAAAAAAAGTGAAAACACAGGTTGGGTAGAGACAACAAAAAAAATTGTTACCTTCTATAAGAGCAACAAACACATTGAAAATAAGGTAATTACATAATTTTGTTAATATTTATGAAATTTACAATTACACGTTTCAATCAAGCTTTTAAATAAAGGTTACATCACTCTTTAATATGACATTATGAATATTAAAGGGAAACCAATTATCATAAAAATGAAATAACAGAATAATTAAGGAAATACGACTAACAAAAGCAAATTACAATAAATTAAGTTAAAATGCAATGCCACAACATGGCACAACACGCATTGAAACTTTCGGTGATTTTATATTTCCATTGTATCATTTGTATAAGCAATTTGCTTAGGCATAATTATAAGGAAATTGTCTTAATAAGTGAAGGTATTATAAATCGTACCAGTTAATATATTGTTACAATTATTTGGGTCGATATTCCTCAATACACTGCTCCAATATTGATTGAATACAAAACATCATACATTTTTGCATACATATTAACATAAACTTGTCTAGTTAACTGAAATAATGAGCCACAAGAAATGTATTTGTAACTGGCTGCATCAGTACATTATGTGAAACCACTATTAGAAATCGTACCACCAGTGTCGTAAATCGTACCACTACAACAAAAATATTCTCATACTATATTGTTTTCTTGTTTAAAAATACATTTTTTTAATTATGTATTATTCAGTACATTCAACTCCCTAAATAAAACAGTATATATATATATATATATATATATATATATATATATATATATATATTTCANCATACGGCTTGATTAAACGCCTGCGCACATTTCATGTACCCAAGCGTGATACTGCATACATTACACCATATTTTCTACAATATTTTCCTCACACCGTGAACAATACCAGTCGTCTGGCAATACTTATATGGTTACATTCGATTCATAGGAAGTAAAAAGTGTATTATTTTCTGGCATTGTTGTCCTCTTTAAATGTTTCTTTGCAAACGCAGAACGTCCCGTTTTTTAGTAGATTTACTATAAAACAGCCTGAAATTGGTTTTCGTTCACAACTCTCTCCGAGCTATAAAATTATTCTTACACATTCTCTTTGTTGAAACACTTTGCACGTGCCATTGAAGTGGAATCAGGCTCAGCTAGTGCCAATTCCTTATGATTGACTTCATAAGCATTAAACCAATACTTCCGAACCATTTCTATCAATGTATTTAAGTTGTGCAGTATTCCATTGCTCTTTACTATTTGCATGGCTAGCATTCTAATATCAGTGATAGTTATTCCAAAAAGTAGCTCTTATAATCTTAGAATGTGATTAATGAGCTGTTCAACTTCAGTCGGAAGGATAGTTTTATTAGAGCGTATGGATTTTACTGAATCGATAGCTGCAATATGCTGTCCAAGTGCCCTTTAATGATGGCTGGGAATATTGCAATGTCGACAGCATTCATTACAACCCAAGTCCCCGTTCCTACACGCCGCAAGAGCCATTGCCATCTACATTTCACTCGAAGCTTTGTATTTTATTTAAGCCATTCTGTAACACACAACGAACATGTGATCTAGCACATTTTACTAACGATTACTTATAAATTAGCCTATGGTATGTATGGAACTTGGCATATGTAAGACATGTTCAACAGAAACCCCATACAATCGGATGTTGACGCACGTCCATTCATAAAACGTTCTGTAAACACTACATAAATTTAATGCGAACCTATTCTGAAATTTTAAATAAAATGAAATCACTTGATTAAAATATACATCAGGTTAGTTCGATTATTTAAAGCGTCTACGCATGTAATCAGTAATGTATTAGTTTCATTGTAACTTGCCTTGTAGTAATATCCTAAATCGTACCGGTACGATTTGCGAAACTACTGGGTGGTACGACTTAGGTAATTTGTTATCAAACAAAACAAACTAATGAAACATAACCTAAAACGGTATATTGTCTACTTTTAACGTGTTCAGAAAACGAAAAAGTATTTTCTTTAAAATGATAAATACACTTAAAGAACAATTACTTATTTTTCTGTTTCATACAGGCTTACAACTCCTGCTCTGAAACTACATATAGAGCTGCATATAAACAAACACACCAATGACAATGCGAGACATGGTTCCAAAGTCATGTTATTCTTGCAATGGCCGGGAACAACAAGCGGTTCAACTTGAAGCCCTTCGTGAAATACAGAGGTGGTACGAAGTAGGAGGCGGTACGAAATCGGCAAACTTCCCTGAATATGAAAGTTCTTCAATGAAGGTTTTGATGAGAATACTTGCATGCATGGCTTTACAAATATCGAATTTTTGTTCATTTACATAGTTTGAAGTATATTTTAATACATATCCACTTACTGTATTAAACATTTATACTCTGTGTTCTTACTGATACAATGTCTTTATATAAATTCTCTAATCAGTGTGGTTGTACAATAGGGTGGGTAATTTTTTTAATTTGTAGATATTGTAAAAGGCGGAGCGGTTGAAAGGTGCTAAGTGGTGTTGGTAATCCATACGTAAAATTTTATTACGTTTTATTGAGTTTTATTGCCTCCGAATTGTGATTAAAGGTAAAAAAAAATGGTTTTTCGAGGTTTTTTCTCAATAAAAAAATAACGATAAAGAAGTTCTTTATACAGGTGATTAACATCTAATTGAATGAAAAATATACTTTGTTTTACTAATACTAAGCAGGAAGGTGTGGAGAGGAGTGGGAGGGTGGCATTAGACGCAACAAATGACACGCAATTTGAGACAATAACAACCAGTGTCGCCCGTCGCTAACTAGAGTGTGGTTGTTTGTTGTGTTTTCTCGTGCATTTTAACCATGAATCGTACTCGTATCAATTGGAATGTGCGTTGTTCGGTGATATATGTGATTTAAAAGGCAATGTGTTACAAACGTATGAAGAAATCATGATGTGTTATGGATGGACCCGACACAAGATAAAACATGAAAGGGAATCTAAAAAAAACCCACTTATAAAGTGTACTTAACAAAACTTATAGAAATATGGACTAAAGCTTCTATTCCTACAGTAGAACAAAAACTAATGAAAGCAATGCTAAAGGCATATCATTTAAAGTGCAAAAACAATCTCAAGTCACACCCAAAAATACCGCAAAACAAGTTGGAAGAGTTTCGTTTTGGAAGTAAAACTTTGTTTGATATTTCGGCTGGCAAGTGTCGTGATATTTCTAAATGTATCTGCACTAAGTAGAAAAAATACCTGTAAGAAAACAAAGCTTCATAGCTCACCAACGAACGGCTAGAAAAATGTTGATAGGGGGCGTAGATGTTGTCACAACAAGCCTAATTACAAAAGCACTGAAAAGAAAGCTATTGCGACAAAAATCTCTGAGTAAACGTCAGAAAGTAGCCGAAAAATGTACGGAGATGCTCAGCAGCACATCAGAATGTTGCCAGTCTGATTGTAAAGACCAAACCCAACTTCAGTTGCGACCTTCAAGTGCTAAACCGGATAGTAATTCAAATTTTCTAGTTGATTATGGTTTACTGTCAAAAACAAGCGATAGATATGGAGTCCGGATAGGGCAGGGGCAGCCATCGCATCGGCAGTTCTTCAAGCTTCTAATTCTCAAGTTATAGACAAAAGTAAGCTGCGTCGAGAACGGAAAAAAATAGAAAAGGCATAGTTCCACAACAAAGAGTTTTACAAATACCTGCATTGTACTGTCAAATCCCACCCCAGCTGTAAAGATGGAGCACGAAAATTATTCAAACTCATCGAGCAAACCCGATATTTATCAACAACTTTGAAAGCAGTTGTTGACCCAGTCATTCAAGTAAATAGCTATTTCGCACACCAGGAAAATTTATTGCTGGCAATGCTGACCGACCCCCAACCGCACATTCGTGAATTAGCAGCCCGTCGACTTCTGAAAGCCAGAAGGACCACATCAAATAGCTTGCGACTGTTTCAGCTACCGAAATTGAACACTCTAGTTAGCGATGGGCGACACTGGTTGTTATTGTCTCAAATTGCATGCCATTTGTCATGTCTAATGCCCCCCTCCACTCTTCTCCAGAACCTTCCTGCTTAGTATTCGTAAAACAAAGTATATTTTCCATTCAATTCGATGTTAATCACTTGTATAAAATATTTCTATATTATAATTTTTTTATTGAGAAAAAACCTCGAAAAACAATTATTTTTATATCTTTAATCACAATTCGAAGGCAATAAAACTCAAAAGAAAGTAAAAAAAAATTACGTATGGATTACCAACACCATTTAGCACCTTTAAATCGCTGTGCCCTTTACAATATCGAGAAATAAAAAATGACCCACCCTATTGTACAATATATAAGACTGTATAATTTTATAATGACCATGCATGTGTAAACGTACTTTACATTTTGGAGTGTCAGTGAGTGTACTGTCATACATAAATTTTCGGTAGTTTAAAATTGTTATGCGAATTTCGCAAAAACGAGTACAACATTTATAATTTCAAACTAATTTTCTTGAAAATGTAAGACAACTAAAATTATTTCTTAGAACATATTAGGATATAGCTTATTAAACACTAACATAGGGCGTAAATTTCATACAGTTTGAAAAAAAAAAACCAAAAGTCAAATAATACCAATATACAGTCATTCCACACATTTAATGTGCAATTTATGAATAGAAATTACAAGTATACAAGATTATCTGGCGGTATGGATTACAAACATTTTAAAATTCATTTGTGTTTTGAAATGAATCTTAACTCCCGTATGAGGAATATTATTGCTGTTTGCGTATAACCATTATAAATCTAAATCAATTGTTATTCTTAAAATAGTGAGAACTGAAAAACTACGTATAGGTTTCTATAAATTAATATATATNATATATATATATATATATATATGCACACACGCTGTGGTGAAGTTACAACTGCGATATCTGTGTAAACTTTCCTGACGCAGAGCAAAAATTTACTAATATTTTAGTTAATTCTCTGTCACATAGTAATAATATTTGACAACATTGAGACTATAATTAAAAGTCCAGTAATTATATTATTTTCATTTGTACGAATACATTAATTTGAATGAAATTGAAAACAAAATTTATAATTTTATGTGTAAAAATACTGCACACCAACTTTTGTGGAGACATTGCTGCCACATGCACTTGTAAAAAAAATTGCCTTATTTTACATAAAATTAAGATAGTTAATTTTTTAAAAATTACGTAGTGAGCAGGAAACGTGGTTTACAGAAGATATGAGCAAAACTCGAAGGGTTGACGGGCGTGCAGCANAAAATTACGTAGTGAGCAGGAAACGTGGTTTACAGAAGATATGAGCAAAACTCGAAGGGTTGACGGGCGTGCAGCAGGTAAAAAGAGTGACGAGTGGGGCGGCGCCTGTCAGTGACGTGGTAACGTGTCCCGCTGCAGTGACAGAGTGCCACGTGACGTGACGTGATGATGTGGCAGAGAAGTCCCAGCACGAATGGACGACGGCGAACCGGGACCAACTGTCGCCAACACACTTGCCACACATCTCCAAAAATTAATGATATTTTTAGATTAATTGTCACGTCCCGTAAAGTAGTAATGATAGGGTGACGTAATTCGCAGGGACTTTATTCTCTGCCAAAAGCTGCATGTCGTTCAAGGCGAAACACTGAAAAATTTTTATCACTGCCAAAGTTTCTGTCAAAACATGTCCTGAAATATTTTGTATGATCATCAGAAAACTACATAAAATTTAGGTTATTAAACCGTTATCTCATACAAGTTGCCAAAATATCGCTTCATTTGCAATCGCTACCGAAGACGGACGAAGTGCTTTTCTATGCCGGCGATTTTAAGACTGATATATTTTTGGCAGTAGACTAAGATTTATAATAACATATACTTATGTCTAAAAACTAACACACGTTCATATTATGCCCTTAATTCGAACCCTGCACCTGACTGTGCGGAAGAAACGTCTCTGATACGGGGGTCACCAACAGTAAAAATCAACTGAAAATACAAAAAAAAATATGGGTCTGACCACTTTTTAACAACACGAAGAGACAGTGAAAATAAAAGCAAAAATTTTGACATTTAACTGTATATTGCAATTATAAAATAGTAAATAATATCTCTTCAAAAAATTTTAATTAAATCCCAGCTTTAAAATAAGTGTGGAGGCGAATTAACTTTCTTATTGAATCATAACCATTAGCATAAATTTTAAATAAAGCGCATTCTACAACTATTTATAGTGAAAATAATGAAACAACAGAAATATTGATCAAAATTAAAAAATTTTGCACATCTGCAAGTAAACCAAATAAAATAAAATATAGAAAGATATTAGCATTTGTTTTTAATTAATGCATTGTTATATAAATAAAATATTAAAAAATGTTATAAAAAATTTCAAACGATTTCTTTAAAATAAATCAACAAAAATATTTTTAGCTTATAACAATATTCAGCATCTTCATTACAACTAATNAGAAATATTGATCAAAATTAAAAAATTTTGCACATCTGCAAGTAAACCAAATAAAATAAAATATAGAAAGATATTGGCATTTGTTTTTAATTAATGCATTGTTATATAAATAAAATATTAAAAAATGTTATAAAAAATTTTAAACGATTTCTTTAAAATAAATCAACAAAAATATTTTTAGCTTATAACAATATTCAGCATCTTCATTACAACTAATNAAACGATTTCTTTAAAATAAATCAACAAAAATATTTTTAGCTTATAACAATATTCAGCATCTTCATTACAACTAATATCTTTAAATATATAATTATTTTTCATCATAATGTTTTACGTCTGTGAGAAATGTGTTTTGTATAACGATAGTCTTGCAAATAATTAATAACTGTTATACGACAATCGTGACGTCTTGTTGACATTATTTAATCATTATTATATATGTAAGTAGTATATTTTCAGCTCACTTCCTGGAGGTAAGAAAGGATTATGAGACCACTTTCCTGTCTTTGTGTTTGCGAGTGTATGTCTGTAGGTTTGTGTCATGTGTGCATGTTGTTTTGCGTGTGTTGTTTTCTTTGTGTATGTCTGTTTTTCTAAAAGATTTTGAACGCGTGAACCGAATTTCACCCTGATATGTAAACATACAGTACTTAGTAATGAAAACTGACTTTTTAGCTCACAACGACACTGGAAGCTTAGTTTTCAATTGCGGTTATTTCAATATTTAGGGTGCTGTATCATAACTCATGAACCATTAAACCGAATGAAACCAAATTATGTTAGTTGATAACGTACCATGTGAGCATTTAGTTAAGAAGAGGGCATTGTTGTTAGTCCGCCATTTTGGAAGATAAAAGAAAATGAAAAAAATTAGGCTTTACTTATGTATCATAAATAAAACAAATTTTATTATACCAAATTTGGCACGTACGTAATTCTGTAGTGGGTCATGTAAGCATATTCGACCAATATTTATTATATAGTGTTTTAAAAATGGTGACCTAATAGGTACTTTAGGTTTACTTGGTATATGTTCCATACTGTATGGCCTATTTCGACAAAATTTCGTTTACTGAAATAATTTATATCATCCATCATATATGCCAACAAATATCCACTATTTCAGAAAATAGTGTCTCTTATAGAAATTAAATTATTATGTCTTATAATATCGCAGGAAACATCTGACCATTTCCTATCATATTTATGAAACAAGTAGAACCGGTAGGTGATATAAGAAAGTTTATGTTAAGTGAGTCAGATTATTATTTTCAAAATACATATTTGATCTTTGCAGGCCATATAGTCGAAAACATATAATAAACTAAAAATGTCCTTTGTATGCAGTAAGTAAATATTACAGCAATCTAAGGTATCTGCACGGAGCCTTCTTTGTCCGCAATTTGGAAAGATACAGGTAGATGATGAATAAAGTTTTTATATCATACCTTGGTAAACAACCGCCAGATTTCTACCAAATTTGTCAAATAATAATTACTGCGGAAGAAAGTGTGATGTTTTAAGTAGGTTAGGTATTATGTTTCACAATGATGGCCATAGAGCCATTTCATCTTTGTATGCTATATAGTCGTAAACATGTTATCAGTAACAACATTCATTTGTTTGCTGGCAGTATATACACAGAGGTGACAAAAGTCATGTGATACCTCCTAATATCGTGTCGGACCTCCTTTTGCCCGGCAAAGTGCAGCAACTCGACGTGGCATGGACTCAACAAGTCGTTGGAAGTCCACGGCAGAAATATCGAGCCATGCTGCCTCCATAGACGTCCATAATTGCGAAAGTGTTGCCAGTGCAGGAGTTTGTGGAAGAACTGACTTCTCGATTATGTCCCATAAATGTTCGATGGGATTCATGTCGGGCGTTCTTGGTGGCCAAATCATTCGATGAAATTTTCCAGAATGATCTTCAAACCAATCGCGAACAGTTGTGGCTCGGTGACATGACGCATTGTCATCCATAAACATTCCATCGTTCTTTGGGTAGACGAAGTCCATGAATGGCTGCAACTGGTCTCCAAGTAGCTGAACATAACCCTTTCCAGCCAATGATCGGTTCAGTTGAACCAGAGGGCCCAGTCCATTACATGTAAAAACAGCCCACACAATTATTGAGCCACCACCAGGTTGCACAGTTCCTTGTTGACAACTTAGGATCATGGATTCGTGGGGTCTGCACCACACTCCCACTCTACCATCAGATCTTACCAACTGAAATCGGGACTCATCTGACCAAGCCATGGTTTTCCAGTCGTCTAGGGTCCAACCGATATGGTCACGAGCCCAGGAGAGGCGCTGCAGGCGATGTCGTGCTGTTAGTAAAGGCACTCGAGTCGGTCTTCTGCTGGCATAGCCCAGTACAGCCAAAGTTCGCTGCACTGTCCTAATGGACACGTGCGTCGTACATTCGTACATGTCCCACATAAAGCATCCTTTGTCCACCTATTTGTAAGATAGCTTTAAAAAAAATTTAATTTTTATTTAATATCTTTGGAATAAAACAAGATATTCATATCTAATTTGGCAAACAATTAGCACTATTGCAGGTGTAATATAATTATCTTCCTTCTGGCGCATGATTCATGAGTAGGATTCAGTATTCACTCACCATCTTGGATGACGTCAGCTCCTGCTCTGTCATTCTGGTCGGCTGCGGCAATTTTGTAACCTCGACCTTTCCACCATCTTGTTTGTAAAATTTTGCACTTCATGCTCTGTCATTCCATCTAAGTACTTCAGTTTGTCATTTTATCTAGCTACTTCATGCTCTGTCATTCCATATACACTGAAGAACCAAAAAAGGTTCTTACACCTGCCTATTATCGTGTAGGGCTCCACGAGCACGCAGAAGTGCTGCAAGATGACGTGGCATTGTCTCCACTAATGTCTTTAGGTAAGCAGGAGGCATTTCACAACATGAATCCTGCAGGGCAGTCAAAAAATCTATAGGAGTGCGAGACGGTTGATATCTCTTGTGAACAGCATGTTGCAAGGCATCCCAGATATTCTCAATAATGTTGATGTCTGGTGACTTAGGTGGCCAATGAAAATGTCTAAAGTCAGAAGACTCTTCCTGGAGCCACTCGGTAGAAACTCTTGACGTGTAAGGTGTCGCACTGTCCTGCTGGAATTGTCCACGTCCGTCGGGATGCACAATGGGCATGAATGGGTGCAGGTTATAGGGCAGGATGTTTACATATCTGTCACCTATCAGAGTCATATCTAGACGTATCGGTTGTCCCATTTCATGCTAACTGCTCACGCCCCATACCATGACAGAGCCTCCACCAGCTTGAACAGTCCCCTGTTGACATGTAGGGTCCATGGATTCATGAGGATGTCTCCATACCCGTACACGTCCATCCTCCCGATGCAATTGTAAATGAGACTCGTCAGACCAGGCAAAGTGTTTCCAGTCATCAACAGTCCAATGGCGGTGTTCGCGGTCCCAGGCGAGGAGTATAGCTTTCTGTCGTGCAGTCAACAACGGTACACGTGTGGGCCTTCGGCTCCGAAAGCCCATATCTGTGATGGTCCGTTCAATAGTTCGCACGCTGGCACTTGTTGATGCCCTAGCATTGAAATCTGCGTCCATTTGAGAAAGGGTTGCAAGTCTGATACGTTTAATGATTCTCGTCATTCTTCGTTTGTCCGGTTCGTTCACTATCTTTTTCCGGCCGCAGCGATGTCGAATATTTGATGATTTACCGGATTCCCGATTTTCATGGTACACTAGTGAAATGGTCGTACGCAAAAATCCGAATTTTTTCGACACCTCGGAGATGTTATGTGCCATCTCTCGCGCGCCGACAACTCGTTTAAACTCACTTAAATCTTGATAACCTGCCATTGTAGCAGCAGTACCCGATTTATCAACACTGCCAGACACTTGTTGTGTTATATAGGCGCTCCCGACGTCATCGCGTTACTCTGATTGATTCCATACCTCTGTTATTTGCATACCTACGCTTGTACCTGTTTTTTTCGTTCTCCAGTGTAGTTACTTCATGCTCTGTCAATCTATATAACTACTTTATGCTCTGTCATTCCATCTTGCTCTCTCGTTCACCTCTTTTCAATCTTGCATGTTCTTCTTTAGCCATCTTGGATTTCGTCTGTCATAGATCCCTCATAACCTGCTAGGGGCGATGGTGCCGGCAGTGATGTTATTGCTGCTAGATTTTGCCACCCTAATCCTCACCTTCGTTTGACGCCGCCATATTGCTTCCACTTATGCTTCATTCAATTGCCACCTGCTAGGGGTGCTAGTGTCACTCTCGCTTGGCCACCATGTTAGTTCTGGATTTGACCGCTAGATACGTCGCTGTTTAATTTTCGCAGAGCTAAAAATATTGTCTCGAGTGCGGAGGGACAGAACTGCCGGCGGTTCACATGGTGGACGCCTTAGAATACTCTGCCACCGAGACAGTTAGGAAAAAAATATTTTATGTAGTATATGCATTGCAACACTATAAACGCTTTAATCATTTTTCGGAAATTTTTATATTTAAAGGTTGTAAGTTCACTGTCATTATTATTACAGAAAAATTATTTGTAATAATACTGTTTGGAACCACTACTTTTTATTATTAATTATGTAAATACGCATTAAAATTATATATATATTTTTAAGTATTTATTTATTAAATTTATTATTAAATTTATTATAATTTTTTTTTTCATTGAAGTTTCTTGTTGTGCATGCTGGTCATTCATCAACCCCTACCACAACACCTCTCCCATCACGACCCACCTAGGCCTCTGTCACCGCACCTAATCCTGCCAACCACCATCCCCCCCCGACTAAACCGTTTCTCCCCCGACCCATAATGAGAAAACAACATTTGTAACATGCCGGCTGACTGTTTATCTGGGTGCTGCCGCGAGCCAGATCCACTACCATCAGACTGGAGTAAGAAAAGTTACATGGAAATTTGTAACTCACGGTCTCTGCTCCAGAAGTCAGCTAACACATCATGACTGGAAATTTGGCGAACGAGTTNTAAGAAAAGTTACATGGCAATTTGTAACTCACGGTCTCTGCTCCAGAAGTCAGCTAACACATCATGACTGGAAATTTGGCGAACGAGTTGGACTGCACTACAAAATATAAACAACAAGTTATAACTTTCCAACAAAAATAACACTAAAATATGTGCTGGTAAATAAAGATTAACTTAAATCTTACCAAGGCCGGTACCGGATGTTTTGTCACCAAATAAAAAATTAATTATCTACAGAGCTTAAAAAAGCAGATTCAACTACTTGACGAGAATTTCGTGAACAGAAGAAGGTCACGTCAGAACCTTAGAGCAACGCACATTAAATGATAATTCTACAGATTAGTGGTTTGACAGAGGAACTGTTACTCGGGGTCACAGTTACAAGTAGATTTACCAATAATTATTAATTCATGATTTTTTTAGACCTTACAGTATATAGAAATTAAGTTAATGGAAATAAATAATATATTATTTCACTAGTTCTATCTTATCAGATTAAAAAAACACAAAATATGAGAAATTCATTACACATTTTGAAACACATAACTGACAAACTGACTACACACAGTTATTTTGTACTAGAAGAAAACGTAAATGAATAATTTTGACGAAAAAGAAAATCACATTAATAAACATATTACCCTTCTAAGAATGTATACAATTTATGACAAAATAAATGTTTAAAAATTGTTTCATACATAATTCGAGTGTCAGTTTGACCATAAAGTAAATAGTTTGGTAGCATGTTATCAACAGCATATAATTATGGACGAAAAGACTTTGTCAAACGAAAGCGAACTTTCCCCAAAAGATGGCAAAGACAAAATAAAAAGCATAAGAAAAACCCTAATGCTGCAACATAATAGCGCACTCTTCTCCCAGAAAAATAAACCAGACCATTTCTGTTCAATGCATAGTAAAATCCGAAAATCGACTAGATAATACACTAATTTACCCAAAAATTACAAGCAACCCATTACAAAACTTCCAATATTATGGCCTAGAATATTTTGGAGCGGGAGGTATAGTAACCATAAGGGTTCCTTCGGGTAGGGAAGGTGAAGCGGTTGGTCGTGGTGAAGGATGGTTGGGAAGAGACCAGAATTTAAGCCATAATCAAAAACAAAAGGCTAGGCAAAGGGCAGTAATACTGCAAGAAACCAGAATGAATACTAGGTTTAAGTCAGGAGAACTTGGTGGTGCATGTACTGGACTGAGAAGGTGAAGCATATCATTGAAGTTGGTATTATGTGGTTGGGATGCCAACAGGGCAACAAATTCTTTAACCACGGAGCCCTACAAGGTTAGGTTGAGAAATTTTGAAAAGAGAAGAGACGTAATTTTAGAAACAAGTTTTGGAACATTATATATGGGTAGGGTAAGATTAATGTGCATTGCTGAAATAACGGAACCGAAGTAAGGTCTTACTATGACACAACGAGAAGCATTAACTAGATATCCGCTCTCATTCAGAGAGAGAAAAGAGTGAGTTGAATAATTAGTTGATCTACAAAGAAAGGTGATTTATAGAGGGAATTTAGTGGCTAATAACGAAAAGGAAGGGTTTTTCTTTTCAAAAAGAAGTTCAGTGTTAATGATCGATTTGTCACAGAAGTCCAGATAGGATTTGCCAAGTAAAAGGTTGAATCCGCAACTATCAACATGACTGTCTAAAAACGGGAAGACAGAAAGTTAGAGGGAGATTCCATGATTTTGACACTGAGCTAAAGCATTACGATTCAGTGAAACAAATAACTTTCTGTTGGGGTTAACAACAAGGAATTCATTCACAGATAACAACAAATACAGGTAAAAATTTTCAACCAGATAGGACATGGGAAAAGCATGGTATCTTTCAAAGAGTCTATACATATTGGCTAATGGAACATCCACAATAACATTTAAGTATATATTGTAAATTACAGCTTGCACTGAATTAAGCACATAAAACATATACAGATTATCAGGAGTTACAGGAGCTATTATGTAAAGAGGTACAGTAATTGGGTGTTGGATCTTGTTCAAAGTATTTATAAAATACACTGGATTTAATAAACTAAAGCTCAATACACCATGAACACTGGTTTCAGTACCATGATTAAATCAAAAATTTCCAAACAAGCATTAGGCACAGCTTCGGTAACACGGAGAGGCATATTATTATGATCAACACGAAAACTAACTAACATAATTAAGGCCAAAACCTTCATGTAAAGTTTTATTCATGGCTTTATGCAATGCATTATAATGTACAAAGTAGTGCGTTGCCAGCTCTTGAATGTTCTTGGTGTTATTCAAAATTCAAGATTCCATTTTACGCAGTATAATTATGTTTTTATTCAAATTGACAGAAAATTCATCCTGATTATTGGCGAGATAATTTAGTTGCTTTTCCAGTAGAGAAAGTTCTTAGTTTTCGAGTGTGACAAACACAGTTTTAAAATTTATCCTCAAAAATAAAAAATACCACGTTCTGTTCGGGCCCCAGGAGGCAAGAGAGAGAGAGANACAGTTTTAAAATTTATCCTCAAAAATAAAAAATACCACGTTCTGTTCGGGCCCCAGGAGGCAAGAGAGAGAGAGGAATGGGGAGAAATTTCAGAATTATAGCAATGGAATTTTCTTTTAAATGGGCTACTGGAAACTGNAGAGAGAGAGAGGAATGGGGAGAAATTTCAGAATTATAGCAATGGAATTTTCTTTTAAATGGGCTACTGGAAACTGAAATTTCTGTTCAAAACTAGAATTCTGACACAAGTCCCATATTTTTTATTCATGTGAGACAATAATAGTTTGATTCATCTCCTCTAGTAAAATATTCCCTTTGGAGGTCCAGAAGAATAAAATCCAGTACGATGGTGTAGAAGCTGTTAGTGAATCGAACATCATCTTCCTTTTTGAATAATACACTGGAATTTAGTGTTTTTAACATTACAGATGACTCAGACATGCAGTAGACAGTAAGGATTACAATAAGGTTCTACCACGTGAGTAAACTCAGAGAACAACAATGCAGAAAATCAGAACAGGTTCACACAAAAATGGAACATGCATTAAAAAATAAAATAAAAGAAATACTAACAACAGGTGAATCAATTCAATATATAAATTCCGAAAATTGGAAACAAATTGAAATATTAAATAGATTATATAAAATTTAAGTTAAGACAATTAAGTTCACTAGATTACTGTTACACCCCTATGTCTACAAACTAATAAACCAATGCCAAACACACAACTTGAATTAACTCTTAAACCTGGCGACCATGTTTTCTGAGTAGGCCTACATTAAATGTGAGAACCCGGGAAGACTAAGACGAGTCGGTGATCAGTTCACGGTCAAAACTGAGCCTGGGGCAGACACAGAAAAAGGAAGAAAGGGCTAATCACAACACACAGGAATAATTTGCAGTTTTTAACACTGTGGACATCCGTTGACTAGGAAATAACGCGATAATAAAATGATTTTAGGTGCGAGATATATGCATCTGAAGAGCATGTACAGTAGATAAAGAATCAGATTTTCTCATGGGAAATAACAACACACATTTTGAAAAGGCATCAATAAATGCCACAAGCATGTTATGACCAGTCTTACTCCTAAAGAATGGAACTACAAAATCAATGAATAATATTTTCATGGGCCATTCAGCTTCTTCGGAGGACATAAGCCTAAATTTGAATTCTGATTAGGTTTACTCAAATGGCGAAATAATGATATTGTGTGATGTATCCTCTATTAATGACGTGCAACTTTTAAAATGGATGTGCCAATCTGATTAAGGCACAAGAACGTCTGCTGTTATATATAAAAAACTAGCAATGACAACTCCGCGGCAACGCTCCGTAACTTTAGGCGTTGCCTCAATGGTAGCTCCATAAGACCAATGTTAAATTATCAGCGGATGGATATCCGGAATAACTGATAACACTTTCTGATTGATCACTATTCTGAAGGCCAAATCTGTTTTCGCACATGTTAAAGGGCTCAGATTGGGGAAATACATAATTAAAAAGTAATTAATAATAAATTCAAAAATCCATAACAATTAAAAAATGTAAATATAAAATAAATGCAAGTTAACATACACATAGCTGACAGGTCTTCACACGGTCAGCAATATTAACATTTGACCCTTTCCAGGAAAAATTGCGCCTAATAGCCTCTATTATTTTGTAAACGCCAAGGTATGCCCCAATAGGTGAAGAGTGGAAGTACGCAAAAACCATATCTCATAAATAGACTGGCAATACTACACATTTTCTGTTGTTTGTTTAACAATACAAGACACCCNCGCAAAAACCATATCTCATAAATAGACTGGCAATACTACACATTTTCTGTTGTTTGTTTAACAATACAAGACACCCTTGATAAGGGAGTGGGGCTTTTTTTTCAACACACGACGTAAGATTTTGGATTATAATGGTTAACTGTGGGTCTTCAGTCTGATGGTCCTGAATATTTTTGATGGCTAGGGCAATGTCAGTCAAAGCATTGCAAAGTGGTAAGTTTTCAGGTGTTACAAAATAATTAGAACCCTCAAACATTATTGAAAGTGAATCTGCTACGACGCTTTGNCGCAAAAACCATATCTCATAAATAGACTGGCAATACTACACATTTTCTGTTGTTTGTTTAACAATACAAGACACCTTTGATAAGGGAGTGGGGCTTTTTTTTCAACACACGACGTAAGATTTTGGATTATAATGGTTAACTGTGGGTCTTCAGTCTGATGGTCCTGAATATTTTTGATGGCTAGGGCAATGTCTGTCAAAGCATTGCAATGTGGTAAGTTTTCAGGTGTTACAAAATAATTAGAACCCTCAAACATTATTGAAAGTGAATCTGCTACGACGCTTTGNGTGGTAAGTTTTCAGGTGTTACAAAATAATTAGAACCCTCAAACATTATTGAAAGTGAATCTGCTACGACGCTTTGGGGACCTTAGATGTCCTGAACTTTGAATTTTAAGGAGGAAATACGCATCACCCAACAACCAATTTTTCCTAGTAGTCTAGGATGTGCCAAAAGCCAAGACAACGCCTGATTATCAGTTTCTAGAGGAATTCCGAATGTTGGAAGTAATGGCGAAACATTGCAATGCAAAAAATCACAGCTAAGAACTCCTACTCGTAGATCGTAGACGATTTTCGCTCTTGAGGAGTCAGCGTGCTTGACGCAAAAGCTACGGGCTGTCCAGCACTGTTGACATATTGGGCGAGAACTGCCCCTACAGCTAAACTAGAGGCATCAGTCAGTAGATAAAAAGGTTTTCAGAAGTCTACCGCGCGGTGCACAGGTCGATTAAAAATATCTTGTTTTAATATTTCAAAAGCTCTTTGTGATTTTGTAACCCACTTAAATTTCACAGGCTTCTTATGAAACTTTTTTAAGGGTGCAGCTTTCTCAGCACGTAGCAGTATCGCCTCTCTTACGAGAATAATTGTATGAATGTATGTTGTTTCGTATATGCTTACAGTTCAAACACTATAAATGCCATGTATTTAAATAAGTTTGTGTATAAAAGGATAAATTGATACCTTGTAGTGTGTGACTTAATTCCTCTTGAAAAGGGGAGTGTATGTGTGTGTGACCCTGGAGATTGATGCAACTCTCTCTCTCGGCTAGTGTTCTGTGTCATCCGTTCGACTTGACGAGACCTGCACGTTGCTCGCATCGCTGGCCGACCATCTGAGTCATCTCACATATTCCCTGGTAGTTGAGCGCAAAACGACGGCCGGGTCGGATGCGTTCCCTTCTAGTGATGTACTCTGATTTTACACAAATAAATTGTTAACCTGCTCTCGTAAAAGATCATGCATGAGCTTTATTTGATTGGATTGGATGGGGTAAGTGCTTATAAATATTTTCTTTTTCATTTTATTTTTATATTAGTTTGCTTTAGTGTTAATATTATCTTTCCCACGCTCCACAGCGGAAATTCCTTCGCCTATCTAAACGTACAGCGCAAGATGTTCACACATATTAATTTTTCGGTAAATGTGAATAACTATTTACTTTTAAAATAATTTTTTTTAATCTGTTTGTCTCAGTGCGTAGCAGTCTTGTTTCTCTCTTGTGCCATTAAAGGTTAAATATGTGTTGTTTCGTACGTGATTACGGTTCTGCTAATACATTAATGACAAGTATTAAAAATTAGTACATATATACACAGAGGTGACAAAAATCATGGCATAGCAATATGCAAATATACGGATGGCAGTAGTATCGCGTACAAAATGTCTAAATGGGCAGTACATTGGTTGGGCTTTCATTTGTAGTGAAGCGATTGAAGTGAAAAGGTTTCTGACGTGATTATAGACGCACGACGGTAATTAACAGACTTTGAACGCAGAATGGTAGTTGGAGCTAGACGCATCGGACATTCCATTTCGGAAATGGTGAAAGGAATTAAACATTCCGAGATCCACAGTGTCAATAGTGTGCCGAGAATACCTAATTTCAGGCATAACCTCCTACCATGGACAAAGCAGTGGCCGACCGCCTGCACTTAAAGACCGAGACCAATGACGTGTGCGCAGAATGGTCAGTGTTAAAAGACAAGCAACACGGTGTGAAATAACCGCAGGAATCAATGTGGGACGTATGACGGACGTGTCCATTAGGATAGTGCGGCCGCATTTGGCTGTACTG
Organism: Clitarchus hookeri; assembly: GCA_002778355.1. Classification (NCBI taxonomy): domain Eukaryota; kingdom Metazoa; phylum Arthropoda; class Insecta; order Phasmatodea; family Phasmatidae; genus Clitarchus; species Clitarchus hookeri. Next base: position 398,750 of record NQII01000578.1, read on the forward strand.
GGCTATGCCAGCAGAAGACCAACTCGAGTGTCTTAACTAACAGCACGACGTCGCCTGCAACGCCTCTCCTGGGCTCGTGACCATATCGGTTTGACCCTAGACGACTGGAAAACCGTGGCTTGGTCAGATGAGTCCCGATTTCAGTTGGTAAGAGCTGATAGTAGGGTCCGAGTGTGGCTCAGACCCCACGAATCCATGGACCCTAGTTGTCAACAAAGAACTTTGCAAGCTGGTGGTGGCTTCATAATGGTGTGGGCTGTTTTTACATGTAATGGACTGGGNCCGAGTGTGGCTCAGACCCCACGAATCCATGGACCCAAGTTGTCAACAAAGAACTTTGCAAGCTGGTGGTGGCTTCATAATGGTGTGGGCTGTTTTTACATGTAATGGACTGGGTCCTCTGGTCCAACTTAACTGATCATTGACTGGAAAGGGTTATGTTCAGCTACTTGGAGACCACTTGCAGCCATTCATGGACTTCGTCTACCCAAACAACGATGGAATGTTTATGGATGACAATGCGCCATGTCACCGAGCCACAACTGTTCGCGATTGGTTTGAAGAACATTCTGGAAAATTTCATCGAATGATTTGGCCACCAAGAACGCCCGACATGAATCCCATCGAACATTTATGGGACGTAATTGAGAAGTCAGTTCTTGCACAAACTCCTGCACCGGCAACACTTTCGCAATTACAGACGTCTATAGAGGCAGCATGGCTCAATATTTCTGCCGGGGACTTCCAACGACTTGTTGAGTCCATGCCACGTCGAGTTGCTGCACTTCGCCAGGCGAAAGGAGGCCCGACACTATATTAGGACGTATCCCATGACTTTTGTCTCCTCAGTGTATTAATAAATATAGTATTTAAAACCTGACAAATTGGCGGTTTGCACTGTATATCTGAATACCACTCGTAAAGGAAATTATATGTGTGACTCGGCTGGTCTGGCACACTAGGGTCTGACACAACTCTCTTGACTATTGTTCTGCGTAAACCCTTCGCTTTTCAAGACGTGCACGATGTTCGCGCTGGCTATCGGTTGGCTGGGGAAGGCCCTACAGATTCTCATGATGTAAGTTGAAAGTGCGAAGTCGGTCGGGTCGGATATGTTCCTTCGCTAGTGTTGCGTGTGTTGGTTGTTCAGTAAATGCGATGGTTTCGTTGCAGTCGATTCGTAAGGAAGTCGTTTGCTATATTGTGGTACTGGCCAGGATGGTCTGGTATTGTATAACATTGTTTAACAAACTGAGTACAGCACTCGATGCTTGTGTAATATGTAATTTTGCTGGTTGGTAAGTATTTATAACTATTTTCCCTTCATATTTTGTTTTTTATATGTGTTTGTTTGTTCTTGGTATGATATCAACACTGATTTAACCATTATAGACTGTAACTCCATCGAGGTTTTCTTTATTTTTGCAATTAAAAACTTTACTCTTGCGACTTGTTCCGTCGTCGGGGGTGATGCCTAAGTTTGGAATTTGGTGACATTATCTTAAATGGTTCGGAAATTGCATGATATTTACCATTTGCTTTTGGTTCTGGTAATATGTATAAATGATATGTATTCAAATAAGTATACACATATATTATTATATTATTTAATACAATATAAAGTGCAAGTTTCTACTGTATAACTGGATTCCACTCGTAAAGGGAAGTGTATGTGTAACTCGGCTGGTCTGCCACACTGGAGTTTGGAACGACTGTCTCTCGCCTAATGAGATCTACCCCTTTCTTCGTAAAGGTGCGCATGACCCGCCTGACACCCTGAAACCTGCTCTCTCGACTTATGATATACTCCCTTCGCCTTGCCATGGCGGCATCCGGTGCTCGCGTTGCCAACGCTCGGCCGATCGCTTGGGTTGTCTTACAGGTTCTGTTTTCAACAGCGTGTAGAAGTGTTGACCTCTTACTGTTCCCACATCACAAACTTCGCGATGGTAATTTTTTCCCCTAACATAGCAAGCGGAGCTCGATGCAAGTATGACTTTTTTATGCATAGGAAGTTTANGCGATGGTAATTTTTTCCCCTAACATAGCAAGCGGAGCTCGATGCAAGTATGACTTTTTTATGCATAGGAAGTTTAATATTTTTACACATTATTTTATCGACCCTCGCACCGTGCTGTTAGTTTTTATTTATATTAGCATGTGCGTGTTTGATGCAACATTCGGTTATGTGTGACTTGCTAGCATTGCAATTATATGACTTTTTTATTTTTCATTCTATGTCTGGTTTCTAAGGGGTTACCAATGCTAGCGATGACTCNCATTGCAATTATATGACTTTTTTATTTTTCATTCTATGTCTGGTTTCTAAGGGGTTACCAATGCTAGCGATGACTCGAGCTGCCGACCCTTGTGTAGGGCAAATTATGATCGGTTATATTATTATACAAGTATTTTTTACAGTTACCACGACTATGCACATCGTGCATGTATGACAATTATATATATTTTGCTTTTTGCATATCGAAGTTTGTTGCAAGATATCCATGCTGAATTTTATTTAGTACGTATACATTTTTACATGTATTTACCCAGACTGGAAGTTATTGGTCGGTTAAGGGAGGCTAGCTGTCGCTAAGGGGAGGATCGAGTTGGTAGACTCTTATGCTATCATGAAACAATGGTGGTGGTGGTGGTTGTGTTTATATTACGAATTTGGTGCCTGTTTCTTAAACTTTTAAGAAATTATGACCAACTATGCTTATAAGTATGTATAGGGCATAAATGACACTTCAATGATTTTCCTTATCGGAGGTGATGTCTATGTTATGAATTTGACGGCTGTGTCTTAAACAGTTCGGGTTTTATAGCCAACTATGCTTATAAATTCTCATAGAGCATAAATGACCATGACAACATTTTCATTGACATGGATGATGTCCATGTTGCGAATTTGGTGACTATCTTAAATGGTTCGAAAATTACTACTAACTATTCTTATAAGTTGTCTTAGGGCATAAATGACCTTGCGATCATTTTCGTTGCTGGGGTGATGCCTGTGTTGCAAATTTGACGACTGTATCTTAAATGGTTCGGAAATTGTGGTCAACTATGCTTATAAGTTCGCGTAGGGCATAAATGACCCTGCGATCATTCTCGCTGTCGGGGGTGGTGTCTATGTTACGAATTTAGTGTCTGTATCTTAAACGGTTCGGAAATTATGACCAACTATGCTTATAAGTTCGCTTAAGGCATAAATGACCCTGTGATCATTTTCGTTGTCGGGGCGATGTCCATATTACAAATTTGGCAAGTATATAATAAACGGATCGGAAATTACAGCCAACTATGATTATAAGTTCTCTTAGAGCGTAAACGAACCTGCAATCATTTTCGTTGATGGGGGTGATGCCTATGTTACAAATTTGATGACTGTATCTTAAACGTTTTGGAAATTACGGTCAACTATGCTTTTAAGTTCGCATATGTTATAAATAACACTGCGATCATTTAGTTGTCGGGGGCGATGACTATGATACGAATTTGACGACTGTGTCTTAAAAGGTTCGGAAATTAAAGCAAACTATGCTTATAAGTACGCAAAAGGGTATAAATGACCCTGCAATCATGTGATGTGTATGTTATGAATTTGGTAACTGGTTCTTAAACGGATTGGAAATTACCGCCAACTATTCTTAGTGTGCAAGAGCATGGAACAAGGTATTCGAATTCAGGAAGACTCGGAGAAACCTCCTCGCTTGAAATGCAAGAGCATTGAACAATGTATCTCAATTCGGGACGAGACCCTTTCGACCGCAGTCGGGGCATCCTAGCAGGGACTTGCAGGGGCGAGACTTTTCCTGGAACCTCGCATAGCCTTTCAGAGACGAGACACTTTCGACCGCAGTCGGGGCGTCGTGGCAGGGACTGTCAGGAGCAAGACTCTTTCGAGAGCCTCGCGTAGCCAATCAGAGACAAAACCTTTTCGATCGCATTCGGGGCGCCCTGTCAGGGACTGGCAGGGGCAAGACCCTTTTGAGATCGTCGCACATCTTCGGGAAGACTCGGAGAAAACCTCATCGCTTGGAATGTAAGAGCATGAAGTAGGGAAGAAATTAGGCTGGAATTCAAGAGAATGAAGTCAGGTCGAGACCTTTCGAGAGCCTCGCGTACCTTCCGGAAGGCTTGGAGAAAACACCCTCGCTTGGAATGCAAGAGAATGAAGTAGGGAAGAAATAATGGTTGAATGCTAGAGCATTAAGTCAGGGTGAGATCTTTTCGAGAGCATTGCGTAGCCAATCAGTGACGATATCCTTTCGAGAGCCTCGCGTATCATGTTAGGCTAATCCCTCAATCCCTCAATCCTTCATTTTCCCAAAGTAGTCATTTGGCCCGATTGTGGAGTCATGATCAATTTCAGCTGGATTGTGCATGACATATTTTTTTGAGGGAAATTTGGGACATTTTCTGGCAAATTTTATCTTTTTATCCGGTACTAGCTGCCAAAATGGCCGCCACAAGAGGAGAAATTGGGAAATTGACGTAATTCAAGATTGCCGCCACCAGTGCTCCAGTCCAGCACCCAGTACCACTGTCATACAATTGCATATTTCTTACTTCTCAGGAATATTCTTTATCTTGAAGGTCTTTTTATATTACCTCTCATCAAATAGTGTAGGTTTGGTGTAATAATAAATTCAATTTTATTGCCCTGATTTCTTGTACTTCACATAATAGTTGACTAATTACATTTTGTTTCATCTTGGTTAAGTATGTGCAGATATACTTTGTTCTGACAGTGTTGTTTTCGTCTACGTGCGTTTTCGAATTTAACCAAATATTGTTGCTGCCTCAGAGAACCCAAATGCATTATGCCCCCAGAACCAGCCACGATTCGCAGCCTTGATGCAGGAACTATAAGCTGTTTAAGTCGTAGGTGCTGGGTGTTGGAGTACCATTACATTACAATACATGATTTGCCAGTGTGTCTTCACTCGCAAAAAAAACCCTACTACAGTCCTTGCAAGTGTAAGTCTTCTTTTCTCAGTTAAACGAGCAGCTTGCCTCATGCCTTCGCGCATTGCTTACATTTGTGAAGGTCGCACTACAGAATTTTTATTGTGTTGATGCTGCCCATTTTACACTATCCATACGTGATCTATAATGATTCTCGTAAATATCCTTGCGATTTATAGATGCCCTACACCTATCACACACCTGTTTATTCCACTTCAGTGGATTATGTGGGCTCTTTTGTTCCTGGCGCAGTTCATTCTGGCGCAGACTACACGATAGCCCTCAAAAACCGTACACAAATGTGTAGGTGACATAGTTCCTACCATACAAGACGACGAAGTTGCAGAACTCGAGGTGGTAATGGGCGGAACCCTTCTGTCCATTGCCTTGCAGGGGATCACCAAACTTAAAAATATGTGTAAAGTAAACATCATTGATGTTTACTTTACACATATTTTTAAAATACATACATTACTTATATGCTCGGAAAATCCTTTACAATGAACTTATTTTTGATTTTGTTATTAGCTAAATACTTATTTTCGCTAGATTATAAATATACTGAGTAATTCAAATCTGCCTGCAGGTACAAAAATCATTAGTTATGTTACCATTCGTACTTGACAATTCGCTAGTATGGTACATTAAAAAAAAACTTTGTTGCGTTGCAAACGTTTTGATTACGACCAGCTGGTTAAAAAAATGTATTTACCATTCCAATGAAACTTTCTTTTTTTAAAGTGGTCTTAGCCAGGGTCGTCCACTAAATACAATAAGTTATGGACAGCTTGAGGCAGGTAAGTACAGTGTCGTGACTTGGTTTACGAAAAAAATAATTATGTATCGGATATAATTTTTTACGATATATGCATGAGAACAGCGGGAACAATTTTATTCTTATCAATATTATGCTTGAGAGAAAAGGATATACCAGTTAACAAGCAGCATGTTTTCTTTTTAACACATACACAGATAATAATCAGAACGTCGCATCAAACAGCAGGCCCCAAAAAATATAGCTATTGCCCCAGGTCCCCAAAATCATCTGGGAGGGCCTGGTCACAGCAGTGTATGAAGTGATTTTTAAGAATATAATATTATTATATAAAGCATTGATTTATATGTTTTACATACTTACCAGAAACAACAGAAAGACTACGCGGTTATGTGCTGCTAAAAGCTGGACGTCGTACCGGGCTATACAATAGAATGCGCGACAGCTGCTCGATGTTGAATAACCTGGAAACACACATCGTTTTTGTTCAATGAATGTACATAATATTCATAATAACAAAAAATATAATGAAGGTGAAGCACAGCAATTAAAAAAATTCTTATACTTAACAATATGTCAAATTAGTTCATGAAATGAAGAGAGAGACCTCCGAGAAAACCTGTCAAACACAAACAAAAATCCACGACGGCCCTGACGGGAATCTCTCTTGGAAAGCTGGAGAGAGGAGTCAAGTCGTAGCTGCCAAGGGCTACAGCACGAAACTGATAAAATATATCGTATAAATAAAAAGACACACGTGGTTCGGTGAATTCCACCACAGAAAACATCGATTATTGCAATATTATTCAAATGATGCACTTAGTCTTCGTAAAAATTACATTTACGGTATCCTGCTCGAGTATCAAGCAGATCCTCTAAGATATATACTGTTTCTTGTTAGCACACCGACAACAGTAACGCTCATTGTCCCATTCTCGATAATGATCAAACGAAGAAACTTTTTCCTACTACCGTAATGTATTTGTGAAACATATTTTGAGAGCATTGCGTTCGCTACAATTATTTTACAGTATTCTGCACACAAACTATTAAAGAATTTGTTCTGTAGTAACGCAAACATTTCGTGTATCGTCAAGCAGTAGAAAATTTTTGAGAATTGCTTTGAACTGGCAGCGGTTTGATACATAGGAAAATAATATGAACTGGTAGTGGATTTATATATAAATAAAATAGTTCGCCCCATACATGGCTCTATATAGTTTGACGACAAGTTTGAAGGAGGGTGAGATTCAGTGTTTTTTCCTGCATAGACTGATACATAGAATCGATTTTATTGGTCGATGGGTCTGGAAGAAGGTTATTGCTAAGGGGAAAGGGGGAACAAATGACTACTTTGGAGGAAGGAGGACATGTGCTCTCTCATCTATTTCTGCGCAAGACTGGAAGGTGTTTTATTTTTCACTTTGATTTGGAGCGGCATAAGTGGCAGAGTGCCCCCACCCCTCCGCCTAACCGAGAGGGGATGCTTGGCTATGTGCTGACAACTCCAGTCGTAAGTTTAAAAGCTGCTGAGTCCCTGATAATCAGACATAGCGTGTACGCAACGCAACACTGCTCCTGCACATACGATAACGACAATAACAATGTGACACGATTTCTGAGCAAGCACATTAACTGCTCCTTTATTGTAATTTTAACCATGTAACTGTAGAACGGCAGTTGTGCTCCTGTCAATCCTACTGATAACCTTTGCACATGGCTGGCAGACAGATAAGCGATACAGCCAGCTTCCTAATAGTTAAAGCACGCACAGCCATGTGATAGTGCTGTATCTCTTGGTGTAACGCAGTCAGCACAGATAATGCACGTCCATCGCCATCTGTCTCCGGCCTCAAGGAGAGCGCACGCCTCCCCCTCCTTCCCAAATATTGTTCCCATCCTTGGAGTCAACAACTGCATTCGAAATATTCGATCCACGGCGACTCTCTCTGCGATTATTTTTATATGAAAACCGTCATAATGGCTAACGATCCAAGGTGGCAAGCAGATATTTTAACTAATTTTTTTAATGTACCAAAATTTTCCATTGGCTTTAAAATTTAACTACATGGACATTAATCAGAAAAATATCTTCCCCGAGAGAAAGCGCATTGTCTCTAAAAAAAATAATGAACCGGAATAAATAAGATATTGACTTATAAATATTAGGTAAAAATATACCGTGTCGCAATGAGCCCATAATCTTCTTTAAGATTTTGGCGATCGATTGACGGTGAGATATCAGGTTGACCTTATTTCTGTGATATCCATCCGTTATCACATAAATTACATTTGGCCAGTGTATTTTTCTACCCAGGAAATACTACAAGTCGGCAACTTGTTGGCCCGTTACGCTTTTACGTTAAAGATAATGGACAGATGCATTTATTATGATAACAGACGGATACTACAGAAATTATGTCAGCCTGATATCCTACTGCCACTCGATCGCTAACATCTTAAAGGAAATAGATGTCTAAAATAGTTGTCATGGCGTTGACTTCTAGCTGTCTATTTGCATATTCTCATTGCTTACAAATATTTATTCGAGCAAGAAGACATCACAAAAAATATCTTTCTAGTGCCAGAGCTCCTTGTCTTTAAAAATAAACTTAGCCGGAATAAATTGGATATTGCCTAGATTGCAAAGACGCTGTGTCGTAATTGGCCCAGAATCTCTCTTAAGACGTTAGCGATCGAGTGGCAGGAGGATATCAGGCTAACATAATTTCTGTAATATCCATCCGTTATCATAATAAATACATTTCCCTATTGTCTTGAACATAAATGCTACCAATCTGTTTTAAATAAATCTTCGTAATATTAACAGGTAATTCTCTTCGAGGCTACTTCGGACACTAGCCGACAGTAGGTACTGGTAACGGGCCTACAAGTTGCCGACATGTGGTATTTCCTGGGTAATAGTAAGTAGCAGCTTCTTTTCGATTTCTTATTTTGATACATTTATGTCGCTTTTTTAGTTTACAAAAAATTATTTTATATGCACAATTTAAATAAAGTTATTTAAGTGTTTCTAAAGAAATTAAATATTTACCATAATGGATAAAATAACTTATTATATTTACAGTAAAGTACAGCAGAACTTTCATATTTATAGTCTAAATTACACATACAAAAATTATATGTTTTTGATCGTTATAAAACATTCATCACATTTGAAGAAATTCCGGGGTTATCTGAAGGATCTATAGCACCTACATGTTTAAACTTAAAATCCAAACAATATAAAATCAAGAAATAATTATAACATGTCTGTGTTGTAACATTATTAAAATAGTTTTCAAATTGACAATATATAATTTTAAATTATTTTCAATGAAATTTATTACTTGTGAATAAAATTAATGTAATAAATTACAATTTAGTTATATACGGTATAACTATAAACAATTAAATTCTATTTTGTTTAATATTTGGAAGAAAGAATGATACATATTTCGAAATGTATTTTGTACTAATAACTTTTTTATACAGAAAATATTTTCTAACTTAGTAATATCGAGTTAAAAAGGTTTAATAATATTATATTTATTTTCGAGAGGTAAAAATGTTTTGAAGATGATTCATATTTTCATTATTAATATTTTAGGAAAACCACTGTGAGTATCGAAACATCATACGCGGAGCCTATAGTCGCCTTGCTGGAGAAATGTTATATATGATATTTTATCCAACCTTCCCGGGGTCACTCACGGTTACAGCGTTAGGATACTAGGACTTTCCAACCTCCTGACACCGCAAGCACACCATTCTGAAGGGAAAACATCCGTAAACATAAGCTTTATTCGCAATGATGTCCGAGATACAGCTATGTGACCTTCATGGCGTCGTGGTACAGTACCTCAATGAAACCTATCCTGTCCGTTAGATCGGTAATGGCGGTGCTGTTGCTTGGCCACCACGGTCACCCGACCTTACTCCGCTATATTAATGTTTGTGAGGCTGGTTGAAGACCGAAGTCTAAAGGCAAAAAGCGCAAAAAAAAAGGAGGAATCGCTTGCTTGCATGTTAAATGGTTGTGCACAAGATATGCTCATTTACTACCACCTGTACCGTTCCCATCCCTGCCAGTTTCACATGGCTGTATCTCGGACACCTTTGCGAATAGAGCATATGTTTATTGATGTTTTCCCTTCAGAATGGTTTATACTATCACCTGTTTACGTATGCCCGTTTCCCCTTAAACATCCGGTATAATAAATCCATGACATCTCCGCCATCCTAAGATAGTCGATATATAGTATATTGTGTCAGGTGCTCTTGAAAAAAAAAGATCGATGACTACCTAAGTACCCTAAATCACTGCACGATGACACTACTGGCAATCATAAACAATAATGGTGGTATTAGGGCTGAAGACATGAAACTAGATCAAGTGGAAAAAATTCTCGATCGGTTTTGTTTTTCCGGTGCTATTGTATATATACAATGATTTAACTTATATCCAAACAACCTAGTTACCGACGTAGGCCTAACTGATCAAATGTTGCTCAAGGACGTGTGAATACCTTTATATTTCCATCCTCCTCACCAAAAGAACTTTGCGTATTTGTATTTTCTCTAAACGAATGTAGTGTATTCGGGGTTTCTACACACTTTTTTTATTCAAAACTATGAAAAATTGCCCCATATATGCCGTGCTTGATTGTTTCCTAAATGTGCAATATATTACAAGCCTATTGTATTTGTGTTAACATAAACTTACCCTACTTTTGATGAAATGGAGTTTTACTTCATATTTGGTCTATAAATAACAGTATTTATAAGTAATAAAAAATTAAAAATGAGGTAAAGGGTGTTTTGCTAATGCCTAGTACGAAATAGTTTTGATACAAAGTATTATGACAGTGAGAGCGCATCAATGCGGTGCGTTGTCCCTTTAGTGTAATTTTCTAGAGTCGGTAAAATATTATTTGCGTGAGCGGAGTGATATGGCAGAAAGACTATACTTTTAGCCGGGCATCAGAAAAGTGGGAATTTACCACGAATGGACTGTAACCTGATACTAATCACAAAATTGAATAAAACTTTATCCTTAAATATTAGCAATTATTGTGATAGGTTTAAAAAACTTCAAATAATTTATTCTGCTAATTGTTATAAAAGAAAACTTTTTGATCGTAATAATACAAATTATATCGCTATTCGACCTAGTTGTTTATTAATTTTAAGGAATGCAGTTAACGACATCGTATTGAGCCAAAAATAACATGTTTTGATTTACTATTTACTTCATGTCGCATAATCAAAACACGACACAGAAGAGTCGTCCTGACAAATTTACATGAACACTTTACATTAAAAAAAAGAGACTGCGATCTAATCAAGTTCAGATCTAATGTAACATGTACAAATGAAAAACATTTATGAAACTAAATAGTCCTCACTCTCTCTCTTTCTCACTCTCTCTCTCTCTTTCTCACTCTCTCTCTTCTCACTCTCTCTCTTTCTCACTCTCTCTTTCTCACTATCTCTCTCTTTCGTTCTCTCTCTCTCTCTCTCTCTCTTTCATGTAAGTGCGTCAATGTATATGATTTATGTCTGTAAAAACTAGACCTTTTGATTGTAATGTGTCGCTGTATTGAATTTTCCACCTATCGAAATAATGTAAAATATGGTTTTAGACCCATCTTCTGGTACGCCAGATAATTCTTGAATCAACTATTGTAAGTCAGAGCACGGAAAAAATATATATTTAGTGCTACGGGCCAAGTTGTGTGGTAATACGATTAGCAACCATGCTGTGCAAAGATGAAAAACGTTACATGTATTGTTTGCCCTCACAAGCAATTAGAAGAGGCTATGCTTGATTCTGTGCAACATAAACTGCCTAAGAGATACCCAATTTTGCTGACCACCGTGAGAACTGAACACAGAACTCCAGCGTGCTAAGGCCCTGATATTATTCATTTACAAATTAAAAATGCAGTATTTTTAGCGCTGTATTTAACTAGTAAGACCAAAAGTGTTTCAGATATTGGGTTATGTTTCATCGAAAAATATTCATATCTGAAAATGTAACGTTTTAAAGGCGAATGATAATTTCTGGGAGATCGGCTAGCATACCACCTCACAAGACACTCACGTAAGTTTGTAATCGCAGCCCTTGAATTTACATACCAGCGCGAATATACCTACAACATGTTTCTAAAACATGGTGACAAACTCCGGAAATGTATTCCTGACAAAAACATAAGAATAAAATGTAAGTACCACTTTTTTAGTCGAGTGATTATTAAGGCAGTTGTGCGCCCCTGAAAAGTCATTATTTAATAGCCTAACTCTGTATTATGGTTTGCTTACCTGGTATGCAACACACTTCATGTTTTGAATTTTTAACATGAATTATCTGACAAACGGTTCACCTGAGAGTGTTCCGGCAAGATGACCGTTTTTGTAATTTAAACGTGCTGATTCAAGGGTTGTCATTAAAAATAGCTTATTATCTTGTAATACAAAGTTTGATAAAAAATAGGGTGCCAAAAGCTGTTTCCAAAAGGATAAAGTAACGCTTTACTAACGCCGTTTTAGAGGTGTAAAATTTCCTTTATACAAAACCCCATTTAACGATTTGTTGCTTAATTACAAGTGTTTTCTGATATTTTCAATGAAACACATTTTCAAACACAAATTTTGGGGGCTCATAGTTTCCTTACAAATTACTGTAGGGGATAGGTTGTATACATATTTTCGAAAGGAATTGCCTGCCAAAGTTTATTCCCATGTTTTAGAAACACGTGGAATATATGTGTAATTTCGGTTCCTTAGGTACAGGATAAAGAAGGAGACAAAAAATTTCCATCGTTGCGTTATTTTTCCTCCCACTATTTTCTGACTTAAATTATATCAGTTTATCATAAAAATGAAGGAAATTAGAATATTAAGTTTTGTGCTTTGTGTATCCTCTCTGCTGCAAGCTGCGCTTGACCTTTATCAAAGATGTGATCCGAACCAAGAATACACGTTTCCATTGGCAAACAAGTATATGCTTTTACTTCTTCTCTCTGTTAGAATGTTACTGAATAAATTCTGGTGATATTATCTTTCGGGGGAAGAAAGACCTCAATAACACTCCCCCGACGAGAGAAAATAAATGCCAACCCACGGCGCATCGCTCGAAGCGATTTTGTCTGGCAGCTTCTGTGAGTTTTTCTCTGAAGTGTGTGCGTGTGTCGATATACATATATATATATATACACACACATAGCCTATATATAAATATCACTCTCGGGTATCAGCTTTATTTCCTGCGATCGATCTTACAACAATACTGGAGGGTGTGGGCTTGGATGTGTGAGGGTAGAGCTTTTGGCCGCAGTTCAGAATACCACTGGGCAAATACCTAACCTCTTCAACTTTTACATAACCACAGCTAGTTGTGACTGCGCAATAACAATCCCTCTGCCATACAGAGGACGAACCACAAACTATCTTCCCCCTTACTCAGGTTGTTGTGAGCTGTTATTTGTATGTCTTTATCATATCTGTGTATAGAGATTATATTCGTGAATAATTTTATGAATCCATAAAAATTACTTACACCGTTATATTGCTATTGCATTTAAACAGTATGCTAAACACTTTTAAAATTAGAATTTAAAAAGAATAAAGCATACAATAACTGCATATACAGAGTGATAATAAAGTCCCTATACATTTGTAGGAAATCGTTAATATATCTTGTTTTGTTTTAGGTATTGAAAATGTTTACTATTGAAGTTAGGACATCAGTGGTCCATGCTTGTCTGAGAGGACTACCTTAAGATGCAGTGAGAGCTGATTNTTTACTATTGAAGTTAGGACATCAGTGGTCCATGCTTGTCTGAGAGGACTACCTTAAGATGCAGTGAGAGCTGATTTCACACGAAGGTTTAAGAAACCTGTTTCCACAAATGTGACCGTTCGCCATATTGTCAACAAATTAAATCGCTCAGGGAGTGTAAAATTTTCCACTCAGTGGTTTGTGGAACATCAAGCCTACGACTGAGATGCAAAGTCGATGCACGAGGGCTTCATTCTATGGATTCTTGAATCCGTTGCACGGTGGATTCAGATGGCCTACCTGCACACTTTTCGGCCCCAACACTCCGGGTGCGATTGAATTTGTTGACAAGAAGGCGAACGGTCACATATGTGGAGCCAGGTTTTCTAAGCTTTGTGTGAAATCAGCTCTCACTGCATCATACGTTAGTCCTCTCTTATGCGATCATGGACCCTGGCTATTCTCTTTTCAGTGATGGAAATTTTCTATACTTAAAAAACAACTATTTATATTAGCGATTTCCCACAAATGGATAGGGACTTCACAATCACTCTGTATATAAGTTTTAAGGCAGAAGTTTGGTGGCTTTCAACTAAGCCCTGCAACCGACTGTACATCCTGCAAAACACATTACACACCACAAACATAGTAATAAGAGAGAAATTTGTGTTCAATTTGAGAGAAACACATAAATAAATAAATAATTATATATATATNTATATATATAGTAACATTGTAAAGTGCTTTGCTGGGATTTTACTAATTTTAATGTTAAAAAGGAATTGAAAAGTGAAATTCTAAAAAATTTTTTAGCGTTTTTGCATGTTGTATGTTAAAGAAATCCATTTTGCAAAAAAAAAAACCACATTGAAAAAATTAAAATATTGTTTACAAGATATTTAATAGTTGGTTGTATGCACATACATTTCAGCCACGAATTTTGCCATTCTTACAATTTAAATGGATGTGCATAAAACAAATTATTAAAAATATTCGTAAACATCTTTAATATTTCATTTTCATGAATAAAATGAGGTTTATAATTATAATGGTCTAGATTGAAGATTTTATTTTTTTTTTTGCAAAATGTGCAGTATAAAGCGGCCATAATAAAGATACAGCTCATACTTTGCTTAAAATAAGACATGCATAGATTGGTTACAAAATTTCAATAAATTGAACCTAGCGAAATAATTTACAGTGATACATAATATGTGCATCATTCTTTCTTATACAAAAATAATCGTGATTTTCTGAAGATAATTTAACTTGTTTACTTCTTTTTAGCGTGTTTTCCGAAGTAAAGAAAGGCTTATGTGATCTCTTTCCTGTCTATGAGTTTGTGTGTATGTGTGTGTGTGGGTGTGTGTGTGGGTGAGTGTGTGTAGGTATGTGTGTGTGCGTCTGTGTGGACCCCCCACCCCCTCAAAACCCCTTATATATTTGAATGCGCAACAGAANGTGTGTGTGCGTCTGTGTGGACCCCCCACCCCCTCAAAACCCCTTATATATTTGAATGCGCAACAGAATTTTACCAAGCTCGGTACAAATATAATTAAAAAAAGGAAACCTGACTTTTAAAGTTTCCGACCGCACCAAACACTTTCTTTCAAAATGGCGGCAATTTAAATATTTAGGGTGATTTTCATTTCTTGGAAACAGTTCAAACTATATAAACCAATGTTTGTTTGCAAACAGCGCAAGTTGTCAGCCTTTCACTATGAGGTGAACATTGTTGTTGTTAGGCCTATTGGAAGAGAGCGGCCATTTTGGGTGAGAGCGCAACATGAAAAAAAACCCGTTACATTGTATCACGAAAACTGCTTTACCTGTTTTCGCCAAATTTGGCACGTAAGTATTATTATGATTGGCCAGGNGTTACATTGTATCACGAAAACTGCTTTACCTGTTTTCGCCAAATTTGGCACGTAAGTATTATTATGATTGGCCAGGTAAATTTCAGAAATTGAACTTAATTAAAATCTTATTTTCAAGATAGCAGCAATACAGATATTTTAAGATTATTTAAGATTACAACCATACAATTTGATCAATTTCAGCCATTTTTTGTAAGCTGACAGTATCTAACACAATCATCATATAAGATAAACAACAACCACTTTTGTCTGCCGATTTGGAAAAAAGTGCAACATGAAACATGAAAAAAAAAAACAGATTTATGTTATATCTCGAAAACTGCTGAATCAATTATCGCCAAATTTGGTACAAAATTAATACTATCACAGACCAGGCAAATGTAAGTAATTTATTTAATAGAGCACTTACTTTCAAAATGGCAGCAATATTTATATTTAACGTTAATATAATATAGCTTTCCTACCATACGGACATATTTCAATTAAATTTTGTACGCTGACAGTATATAATACAAGAATCAAATAAGCCTAAATACAAAGTTTCTGTCCGTCATTTTGTAAGAGAGCTCTACACGAATTAATCAACTTTATGTGTAATTTCTCGGGAAATTTTTTATAAATTCCTAAATTTGGCAATCAAGTAGTACTGCCGCAGGTAATACGTAAAGATATGTTTCAAATATGCCAGAAACATATTTTCAAAATGATGCCATCCATTAATTTTGGCATAGTATGCCATATCTTCGAAAACCTTTAATCTCAATTCCAACGTAGTTTTGTGCGCTGGGAGTATGTATAACAAACATTAAATGTCTTTACACAAAGCATTTGTCTGCCATTTTGGAAGATAGCCCCACATGAAAAAACTAAGCTATTACTTTATATCTAGAAAATTTATCAACCAATTATCGCAAGATTTAGCATTTAAGTAATGCTATGATAGGCCTTGTTAACATAAATAGATGAAATTTATTATACACATTTATCAAAATGGCGGCTATACGAATCTTTTTTTGTTTATTTTGTATAACTACCATATAGTTTGACGAATTTCAACAACATTTTGTACGCTGATGGCATCTATTACAAGTATCATATATGCCAAATAAAATATATTTGTCAGTCATTTTGTAAGGCACTGCTACATGAATTAATAAATATTATATCTTATATCTCTATAAATAATTGGCTGATTCCTACTAAATATGGAAAACAAGGTGTACTGGTGTAAGTAATTTAAACTGACATGTTTTAGGTGTGTCAAACACATATTTTTAAAATTGTGGCCATATAGTTATTATAGTTTTGTATGTTATATCATCGAAACCATATAATTAATTCCATCGAAACTTTGTATGATGACTGTATATATTACAACAAATGTGTATAAACAATATAATTCTCCCCGCTATTTTGTAAAAAAGTATTACTTGACAAATTGAAATTATGTGATCACCGAAAAAACAAACGATCTCTACCAAATTTGGCACATAATTATCACTATGGCAGGTTATTTATAGTAATAAATTTTGAGTAGATCATACATACATATTTTAATAATGTCGGCCATATAATCTTTTTAGCTCCAATTTATTTATCTAGGAAACTGCAAAACAAGTATCATTTCAACTTTGTATCGTAACAGTAACAGCTGTATCCATAAAAATTGTCTATGAAATGCCTCATTTCTCCACCATTTTGTATGCTAGCCCCACATGAAGTAATATAGTTTTTTTGCCATATCTCGGGAAACAATCAAACGTTTTCTTTCAAATTGGCGAAGAAGTTGTACTTTGGTAGGTTATAATATTTTATATGTTTTCAGTATGCGAGTTTCTTATTTTTGAATATAGCCTATACAAACAGTTTAGCTTAGAGTGCTATATCTACGAACTATGTAAAAGATTTAAATTTAACTTTGCATATTTTATCTATGACAATAATTGATTGTGCTAATATATTTAAACTTTGGCCTCCATTCATGAAGATCGTCACTTGATCAGTGGTGGTTTTATGCCATACCTCGAGGACCAATCTACTGATATGCATACAGAGATCATCCTTTAAAGGATTTTTTTGCAAAGTTGCGTCAGGTGAGTCAACTGAACATTTTGTCGTATTTACGGAATAATAACACTAATTTCGACACTCTTTGGCACACCTACAGAAGGCCAAGCGTAGTTACATATTGAAATGGGGTCAGGCAATGATTTTAAAAATTTAACTATTTCAACCAAACTTTTTATGCTGACCGTAACTATTACAAACATCGTGTACAGATCATCTTTTTAAAAAAAATTTCAAAGGTAGCCTCATTTGAATGAAAATATTTTTTGATGCTATATCTCTGAGATTAAAAAAACGATTACCTTTAAATTTTTCATGCACGTAGCGTTATGGTGGGCCATGTATACTTATGTGTCTTAGTGGCGCTGACATTTATTTTAAAAATTATTGCCAATTAAATATTTCAGGTAAGTGAACCCTGTCATTCAAAACATTAGACTGATTACATACGAATTTTTTGCTCCGAATCCTATTTCCGTGATGCAGTAATTTGCAAGTTAGCTTAATTTTAAGTGTTTTTCTGAAGTCGAATCCCGGGAAGTCACTCGTGTATTTTAGTGGTTTTTGTACTGTTTCCATGTTTTTGTTTCATCACTAATGATGTACCTGTTGACGCTATACCACCACTGTGGAAAACAGCGTGGCTTATAGTGTCGTTGTCAATGCCCCCAGGCACAGACTATAATATGCTTGGAGGTTGAGGGTATTGTAATAATGAAGCCTTTTACTGTTTCATTTTTAAGGACGAATATATTGTCTGGAGTTTACACAAGAACTACATACATCAGCCCTTCCGAGGTGTGGTACCTAATTTGACTACTCGTATTCACTGGGCGACTTTGTGGATGAGTGGGGCTCCTCTGGGCGACGATTTTTATACTTAACTCAGCGGTGAGTGTTGGTAGGCTGTCATCTGGGAATGAGATCCAGCGAAGTGGTAGGCCTTGAAAGAAGGCCCGCAGGTGCTGCTGTCTCCCTGGAATGCGGTTTGGACCCGTGCTCACGTCTTCTCGCGATTCCTTGACGCAACTCTTCCCTCGGCGCGGTGATAATCAACAGTTTCCCCCACAACCCTAGAAACGGGGTTTTTATGCTTGCAAGCCTCCAGTCTTAATTGTCGGCACGTGGTGCCTTGTGGGGAGGAGGAGGTGAGGGGAGTGGAGTGGTAGAACGCAGAACAATGCCTTTCAAAACACGTGTCCTGGTTTCTGAAGGTTTGTATGGCCGGGGGAGGGGGACAGTAGTACCTCGCCCCTAGTTTACTCTCGTCAGCTACTTGTTCGGGGCTTTTCCACGTTGTCCTGTGGTTAGCTAAGAGGGGGGTGTTCTCGGCACCAATCTAGCTCGTCAGCTATTCCTTCCGTGGTGAGTATATTTTGAGTTTAGGCGAAATACACATGATAATTTGCTGATATCTCGAGAAATCTCTGCGCTCCACATATCTCCCGGCAGGCTAGAGACGTACGGTGGTGAAGGGGGGTGGCAGGGAGGCCTACACAGCAGGACGCGCAGCAAGACACGTTTAACTTCGGTCCACCACCTGCCTCGTGCCACGTGTCGCCTGGTTATGGAGGGGGGGGGGTTGTGGGCCAGCGTCGCTCTAAAATTCATAAACCGTCACACGACACTGTCAATGAGACATCTATGTCGACCTACCTTCGAAGCTTACAACAACTGTACTAAAATTTATTTCCACCCATGTAGAGGAAGATAGACTGATTAATTGTCAGTAAGTTCTTGTTCAATGTGTTCTCCATGTTTTATGATTATCTGTGATTCCTTCTAGCGGGAATTTGCACGGTAATTTTCCCAGATTGCTACCCTATTTTTAAATTTAAAAAATATGGTGCAATGCATCCTGTAAGCATAAACTGAGCACCATAATAAATCAGTACCAACTTCACGAATTAGATGGATCGTTCGCGATATGTTTCGTGGAGTGACTGGACAGGGCAGGTTCGTACAATAGAGGAACGTTTCGTGAATATTTTCGCAAATGGGAAATATGCTGCTGGGTATCGATGGCGAATGTGAGTGTGTAGACAGATCGAGCCCGATCAGATGGTGAAACATCGTCGGTCGTGAGAATACTCACCGACGTGCGGTGATGGTACTGATTTCGCCAGCATCCTGTCGTCAGCCTCGTGTCTTGGCCTGGCAGCAACTTGTCAAACAACATCGGTCAGGAGCCATATGGCAGAAGAATATCTGCGAAGACCTCTAATATCCAGCGGTCTTTGTCTTCGAAAAAGTCTAAGCCGAAGCCATCTTAATATTTTTTGGAATGTATACTTTTCTGAGATAACTATTTAGTTTTTCTAATTCCTTTGTAATAACTTTGTCTATTGTGGAATTCATACCTCTTTATGAATGAAGACAAACTAAATTTCTTGAATAACATCAACTTTACTGTACATTATGTGACTACTGTGAATATGGGATCAATTCGAGGAAGATTGTTGAGAGGAATTTGGGAAAGAGGGAAGAAAATTTTCACGTTTTACAGATCTATTATATAGAGAAGGTCAATAAATTGGTTTTTAGTAGCTGAGATGACGAGCGAATGATGTGCGCAGACATTATACCCACCTACTTTGCTTATTTCCTGTTAAAAGAAGGTGTGTTTTAATTTGTAAGTATTAAATTTTAGTATGGATGCATAGTATAGTCAATTTATTGTAACTTGAAATTTTTCTGAAGCCCTGATAAAGTTTTACTTCCAGGCTATTCATCCGCCTCATGCTCACGAAGTTTAATGAATTCTAAAAAATTACACCAAAGAGCGCACTCACACGAGATGGGTTTATGCAAACAATGTCGTCGTTCACTCAACAGCATAAAAAAGCACATTAAATATTCACAAATTTTTCATGTCGCCGCACAATGTAGTCGAAGGCATAAAGTTTGACGCAGTATGGACACTGTCAGCGAATCAATGATGAAAGGCCTGGCCACAAATTCCCGGGCCGGGTCAGGACCGGGCCCGTGAGGCGCATATGCAGGAAGCGGTGCGTTTAGAGTACAGGGAAGAGTAGGGCTGTGGTAGGGGAATACGTGACATTGTTCCCACATTTAAAAGATCAAGAAAGAGAATGGTACGAGTATTTTAGAATGACGCAATCAACATTCAAAATGGTTTTACATAATGATGAAAGTAATCTCAGAAAGAAAAATGCATTTTGGAGGGGCGCCATTTCACCAAAACAGCGCATAGCTTTATGCTTGAGGTGATTTTGTTTTTCGCTTGGTGCATCGGTGTTTGCATTATTCTTTGATAGATGTTGATCGTTATTTTATTTATTTTTGTCCTTGTTTGTGTGAAAGGCAAGCAAATTCAATAAAATCTTTTCAATTTATTTAAGTCAGTGGCGCGTGGTGAACTATTGCAAGGTAGGCTCTGCGTTAGCTCTGTGCCGTACCCTGTTGCTTGCAAGTTTACACTTCCGCCAACAAAACTTAGCTCCGCAGCTGACGCCACAGGTCACGTGTAATGGGTCCCTTGCTGCTCGCTTGTGACTGGTCGGAATGCATTATGTTTCCCTAGGTTGCACGGTGGTTACTGGCTCCTGCTGCGTTCTGCAGCGAGCAAGCACCTTCTTACCTTGCAACACTTCACCACACGCCACTTATTTTAGTTGACATCGAGCATGCAATATACCATATTAATAATGTTTTGAATTCAAACATACATATATTGAGCATCTAATATTACATATATGCATATACACTGAAGAGCCAAAAAAACTTGTATACGGGTGCGTATGCAAATAACAGAGGTATGGAACAAATAAGAGTAACGCGATGTGGTCGGCAGCTAGATCAGTTACTGCTGCTACAATGGCAAATTATCAAGATTTAAGTGAGTTTTAACGTGGTGTTATATTCGGCACACGAGAGATGGGACATAGCATCTCCGAGGTAGCGATAACATTTCGATGTTCGCGTACGACCATTTCACGAGTGTANATAGCATCTCCGAGGTAGCGATAACATTTCGATGTTCGCGTACGACCATTTCACGAGTGTACCGTGAATATCGGGGATCCTGTAAAACATCACATCTTCGACATAGCTGTGGCCGGAAAAATATTGTGAAAGAAGGGTACAAACGACGACTGACGAGAATCATTAAACGTGACAGACGTGCAACCGTTTCTCAAATTAGCGCAGATTGGGTTTGTGGACTGCCCCGCAGGATTCATGGTGTGAATTGCCTCCTGCACACCTTCAGACATTAGTCGAGTTCATGCCACATCGTCTTGCGGCACTTCTGCGATCTCGGGAGGCCCTAAACGATATTAGATAGGATTACCAGTTTTTTTTGGCTCTTCAGTGTATGTTTTAATTGATATAGGCCCTAAACGTAATTGAAATATGTTAATTTTTTTGTGAATTATTACTCAGCNTCAGTGTATGTTTTAATTGATATAGGCCCTAAACGTAATTGAAATATGTTAATTTTTTTGTGAATTATTACTCAGTAGTACACAAATAACGTCGAATTGGGAAGTCGATTTCACTCGTTAACTCTTACATTAACGACAGTTTTTAATTCACATGTCGAATGCCACACGAATGTAACCTTATACATAACAGTTAAAAAGACAGCGGAAGTTCCTATCAAGAGTGTTAGCGAACAAAGTTGTGCATATATAATATCAATATGATTTTATTTCAGCCGTCGGGCATTCTTAGGGAAGGGGTGATGTATGAGAGTGAAAATTGGGNTCAGTGTATGTTTTAATTGATATAGGCCCTAAACGTAATTGAAATATGTTAATTTTTTTGTGAATTATTACTCAGCAGTACACAAATAACGTCGAATTGGGAAGTCGATTTCACTCGTTAACTTTTACATTAACGACAGTTTTTAATTCACATGTCGAATGCCACACGAATGTAACCTTATACATAACAGTTAAAAAGACAGCGGAAGTTCCTATCAAGAGTGTTAGCGAACAAAGTTGTGCATGTATAATATCAATATGATTTTATTTCAGCCGTCGGGCATTCTTAGGGAAGGGGTGATGTATGAGAGTGAAAATTGGGTGAAAACGCACTGTAGCTGCCTGATGAGCAAGAAGACGGCGTTGGATGTGAGTGCATACTCATTACCGGAGGTTGATGGATCGCCACCGAAGAATCTTAATCTCCCATGAGTTGTTTTAACTTAAATTCTTGGACTTTATACATATTTCTTCTTATTCCGTGATTTAAGAGTATGGGGTTTAACGTTTCCATAGTTGGCGCAAGTCCAGCCAGAAAAGCGTCAACGGGTTGTGGCTGTTCAAGCTGCTGTTGTTGTCACTTTCGGTTTTCTGATATTTTCTCCTCTATCATAAATAACGTAAGTTTACTTCCGGCACTTTCACGGGATGTGGTCTCTAATTTCCTTTTCTTTGTATGTGAATGCTTCAAGAACATTTCTTGTCTGTTCGTACCCCTGTCACTCTGGCTCTTTGTTCTTCACTAGGCATTCCTGGTCGGCATTGTCCTTCCTTATTAGGATGTGATATTTCTTGGAGGGCGGTGACATTGTCTAGAGTGTTATTATTTACACTTTTTTCGTCTTCTCCGACACAACCTTTATGTGAAGCAGGTATGNGGTGACATTGTCTAGAGTGTTATTATTTACACTTTTTTCGTCTTCTCCGACACAACCTTTATGTGAAGCAGGTATGTTTGATAACGTATCCCTTTGCGTCAAATGAGACACCAGAAATTGTAACATATCCTAACACTTGTATTTCTTATTGATTGTTGCAGCCATCACAGTCGTCGTCTTCCATTTCTTAAAATATTTTCGAAATTGGCAACGGATGTGACTCCACTCCGTTTTAGAAACTGAAATCTTACCTGAAAATTAATTGCTTTATTTACATTTGGCACCCTTTAACGAATTATAAACGTTACCNTAGAAACTGAAATCTTACCTGAAAATTAATTGCTTTATTTACATTTGGCACCCTTTAACGAATTATAAACGTTACCATTGAATTGACTTTAATGAAGATTATGTTACATAATGCGGTCACAGTTATTTTTGTGTTGTTGAAAGCCTTGCATTTGCGATACATATTATACAAGTTTGATTTAATAAATTATAGTTAATTGCATATGCTAATTGTGTTGTGCGTTTACAGATTTTCTTCGAATTCGTTCTGTACCTGAAAGCATTTATTTATANATTGCATATGCTAATTGTGTTGTGCGTTTACAGATTTTCTTCGAATTCGTTCTGTACCTGAAAGCATTTATTTATACTTCAAGGTTTCTTGCTACCGGGTATTCATTCAAGACCATGTCATTCAGCTTCAAACTGGATCGATTAACTGTTGCAGTTATTGTTCATCGCACTTGCCGAGTGATTGTTGACATTCTTTTGCAGTCTCTACAAAATATCAGTGGATTGCTATTGCTACAAGGTTTAGGGAGACATGGCGGATCCCAAACGCTATCGGAGGAATTTACGCGAAGTATCGCGTAATGCAAACTCGAAAGAACAGATGCATATTATTATGTAATTACAAGAAAACTTATTCCATAGTTCTCATAGCTCTAGTGGACTCTTATTACAATGTGATTGCATTTTATCTGGGAGAAAATGGCAAGAATTTGGATGTTGGAACACTGGTTATCTCAAATGTTGGAAAATCATTGAAAACTTATGCGCACCTATGCTTGTAGGGCTTAAATGAATATGTGATAATATTTTATATATATAGGACATAAATAACTCAACGACGATTTTTCATTCTCAGGATCGATTTATATTATGAATTTGTTGCTTTTCTGTTAAACAGTTCGGATATTACGAGCACCTATGCTTATAAAGCTTAAATGGTTCTGTGATAATTTTTTTTTTCATTGCCAAGGGTGCGCTGTGTATCGGAATATTCTATAGTTATATGCTGTTTATAGTTAAATGATAGGATGGTAATAAATATGTACATTCTTCAGCAATGATGAATACGAACATTCTTCAGTAATGATGATTGTAGCTAGCTTGTAGGTGTTGATATCCCTTTGCCAATCAGAGCCTCACGCAGCATGTTAGGTAAAATCCCTCCTTGCCCAAAAAAAGGGGTCACTATGCTGTATCGTGAGATTATTAATAAACAATTCCAATGCAAGCGTGTCCGTGAATAAGTTTAACATATGCAAATCGCATCCGCTGCTAGATGACGTCCCATGCTGCTGCTGCATTGTGGACCGTTTCTCACATGCTATGTCGAAACTAAACACCTGGGTTTGGTAAAGCATCACTTGACCACAACACTGCTTCATTGTCACTGAAGGGGTGCAATAACAAAGTCCGGCCACTGCTTGTTGTATTTGCGTTAGGAATAAGTAGCTTAGTTGCTGCAGAGATTTCGACAAGGGTAAGGAAACCTATATTAATATCTCTATAAAACAGTCACTCCCAACAGTAGAAACTATATCTAGTAATCAATATGAATTTTTTCCCTATTGGTGTAACTTATTCGATCAATGTTTGTTTGCAGGTGTTAATGAAATATTTACAGTTACAAGAGCTAATCAGACGCGTAGTTCTTTCACGATATTGGGAGCGCTGTCTATGAATTTATTTGGTGATAGTATCATAAACGACACTGATATTAGGCATGTAAATGCTTATGTGATAATTNAGCTAATCAGACGCGTAGTTCTTTCACGATATTGGGAGCGCTGTCTATGAATTTATTTGGTGATAGTATCATAAACAAGACTGATATTAGGCATGTAAATGCTTATGTGATAATTGATGAGGGTGTGATGTGTATCATAAACAAATCGAAATTTTAAACCTGCTATGCTCATACGATGTGAGACGTTACATGATAGGAGGGTGATGAATACGAAGATTCTTCAGCCATGATGAATGATACTATATTTTAAATGGTGATATCCTTAGCCTTGCATAGCCAATCAGAAATGAAGGCCTCTCGCAGCATGTTAGGTCAAATCCCTCAATAACCATTGCCGAAAAAAAGAGTCATATCATGAAGGGTCATTGCAGCATATGTATAAACGGATTTCTCGGAGGGAGTCATCAAAGCCCCGCACCGCTTGACTGTAGCAAACAATTATCAATACTTAAAATAATTTACCTATTTCCGAAACTCTCGCTGGCTGGGGTGTGCGTAAAACTCCTTTCTAAGCATTATGTCAGTTAGTATCTCGTTAAAGGTCTTGGGAGCAAGACAGACAACGGATGGGTCTACTGTACGTGTGTGTTCATAAGTGTGTACATGAATTTTGCGTACTGACGCCATGAGCGTGTAGCATATGAAAAATGTATTTCTCGGGAGGAGTCGCGCAGAGCTTGGCTGTAGCAAAAATTTATAGTCGTACTAGTTTACATATTTTTTAAAATATTAAATCAGCCTGGAACCATGGTGTCTGTGAGTGTGTGTGTGTGTAATACTAATTTGTATACGGACAGGTCGAGCATACACTGTATTTAAACATGTTATTATTTTCTGCTTGCATAGCTGTGAAACCTGTGTCTTGGAAGTGCTCGCATATGGCAGTGTGCTAAAGTGTGTCTGATGCTTTTGGCGTGTCCGACTATAACGTCTTAATAATAACTTTACAAAGTCTTTACGCTACACGCTTACTCGCACACAAGGTCTGGGGACAGAGCTATAACGAACTTGGGATATTTTTTTGGAATGCGGCTCGTTGATTTGGAGAGGTGGACGCGACTGCTGTAAGTGATAATTGATTATTATTATTATTATTATTATCAAAGTCCTATTAATTTAATGCCTGCTGTATCTGGGGATAAGTATTTTTTAAAGATGTTTCATAAACTAAATATACGTTTACTGCCCGCGTTTCTGCAGCATCGTGGCAGGCGTCTCTGAAGAGCGTGGTGTTTATCTATTATGAAGGACTTAAATTATAATCGAATTTGGGAAGACTCTGAGATAACCCTTCCAGCTTAGCATGCAAAAGCGTGAAGTATATCATCTCGTAGGAAGGACAATGCAAGAGTGTGAAGTTTAATATGTCATCTTGGTTGGGCGTCGCACGCCGCCTGGTTGTTGCAGAACTAATAATCATACGACTTTACATATTTTCCAAAAATAGCGTCGGGTTTGGTGTAGCACAAGAAAAAATAATATTACTTTAAATATATATAATTTCCATACCTTACGCCGTGCTCTAAATAAAAACCGATTTATCTCGGCGAGTCGGGAGGGCTCGCATCATCGCAACGGCCTGGGGCTATAACGGTAATATTTATTATTTAAACAAGTTTTCTGAATTGCTTTTCCGCGTTGCGTGTTGGAGCATTTGTACGAAAATTTAATTTCTTTCTCGAGGACGCTGGCCACGGGTCTGCGGCTATAATGGAATACTCATATGTGTGGTTATGTTCTGCAGATGGTAAGGGGGAGGACAATGCTGCACCGAAGTATGTGCATGACTTCTTTTGCGTACTGACTGAGCATACAGCACGTTTTATCCTCGCACGCACACATATCGCCTGGCGATGATAAATATTCATTCTAACTCTGTAAATATATATTTCCATCGCTTATATCGGGGGAGTGACGGTAACCACATTTAATGTATTTTCTCTCGACGAAACGGGGGCTATAATGGTATATGAACGATTGTTAATTTTGAATGATACAATTTTTTTTTTATTATTACTACTACTTCTCCTGCGTGGCCCAAGCTTATATGTGTTTTCGAAACCGACATTTCTGTAGGACCTTGGTCAGAGCCTTTGGCTATAACGGAATATGAAAGATTATTTAAACATGTTTTTGTTTAATACTTCCCACATTGCTCACGCCTATATGTGAGTTGTAGCATTTTTACAAAACCGTAATTTTCTCGACACAGCCAGGGCCTTAGGCTATAACAGAATATGAAAGATGTCAAGTATATAATCTCGTAGGAAGGACTTAAATGATAATCTAATTTTGGAAGACACAGAGATCACCCTCTCGACTAAGCATGTAAGAGCGTGAAGTATATCATGTCTTAGGAAGGTTTTAAATGTTAATTGATTTTGGGAAGACTCTGAGATTACCATCCCTGCTCGCCATGTCAGCGCATGGTGTATAATATCTAGTAGGAAGGACTTAACTGCTAATTGGTTTTGGGGAGACTGTGCGATAACCCTCCCTGCTTGTCATGCAAGAGAGTTATCATCAAGTAGGAAGGACTTAAATGATTATCTAATTAAGGAAGTATCTGCAATAATGCTCCCTGATTGCCATGTAAGAGCATGGTTTATATGATCTGGTAGGAATAACTTAAATTATAATCTAATTTGGGAAGACTCTCAGATAACCCTCTTGACTTAGCATGCAAGAGCATGAAGTTTACCATGTCATCTATCTGTTGCATCACTGCAGCACCCCGTCGAAATTGAATGTGAGAGCATTATGTTTAACATGTCATCTATCCATTGCATCACTGCAGCGCCCACTCGAAAATGGAATTCGAGAGCATGAAGTTTCATATGTCATCTATCCATTGCATCACTATGGCACACCATCGAAAATGGAATGCAAGAGCATGAAGTTTAACACGTCATCTATCTGTTGCATCACTGCATCACCCCATCGAAATGGAATGCGAGAGCATGAAGTTTAACAGGTCATCTATCGGTTGCATTCCTTGCATCACCCCATCGTTTTTTAAATTGGGAATACTCTGAGATAACTTTCCCAGCTTGGAATGCAAGCATGTGATCACCTAGTAGGAAGGACTTAAATGATAAAATAATTTAGGAAGACCCATAACCCTCCTGGCTTAGCATAGACTCGGAGAACACCCCTCATGAATCCTCAATCCTTATTGCCTAAAAAGAAGACACTGAGCCAAATTGTGGGGTCATTGAAAAAAAATTTAAAAAAATTTAATTTAGAAAAAAATGTTGTCAAATTTGAGAAACTTTTAGGGAAGAAGGGAATTTTTGACGCTCTTTTTGGGAAAAATAGTATACGTCAAGGAAAAAACGGGACAAAACTCGTCATATAAATGGAATGCAAACACAGGATGTTAACGTCTTCATAACAAGGTTCGGTCGGATCCCCAATCCCTGTCACGAAGCTGCGTTCAAATAACCATATTCTAACTACTCTTCGGTAATATTCTTGTGTTAATTTCAGTAAGGTTCTGTTACACAAGAAACGGTATCTATAAAAGTTTTTCCGTACCTTCTTACCATATTCTTGAACTGTGTGGCACTGTGTTTAATACCTGTATATATGTCTAAACCACTCCTCAGCATCACAATAATTTTATTTTACGAAAATTTAATTAATATTAGACCATTAATAAGTAGTACTTGCAAGAGATCGCATTTGTAAAAAACTTTAATTCGTAACTCAGGTACATAGCTATAAACGACCTGTTGGCACAGCTGTGTACGAAAATAAACAAATCTGATATAAGCAGAACTAACAGAGACGACAGTAGTTTAAAAAATCTACAATATTCATACATATTAAATTATTGTATTACCTATAAAATTACAACAGTTGCATGCTGCACAAAGGCACGCACGCTAGATCCATCCCTGGCATAAGTGTACTGGCCAGTCTCTCCCACGGCATTAAATGCATTCTTTGGCACATTTTAATACACAATCGTCTCAAAAAGCGAGGCACTAAGGCAAGGGCCATTTAAAACTATACTGAAAGGGTTTGCTGTATGCTTGCAATCAACGGGCATCTCCTTTCGCTGAACGAATGACGATTTTGCTACTATCAATTAACACGAAGCATTTCGGATCTAACATTTACTCATTTCTCTTTTGCCTTTAAGCGATAAAATCTAATTTGCTGAATATTTTTTTAAAAGTAATTATTGCCTGAATATTTACTGACATTTTATTAAATATTTAGTTACTTCCTTTAAATAAAAACATATTAAAATTTCAAAACTAATTTTATTCGGGCGTTAGTACCGTTCTTTGGAAAGCAAATCAGTCGTTCCCCACCGCTTAGAAAACATTGAGTCCTGAAGTATTTGTTGTAAGTTTGTGTCCCTCGTATGACTGTGTCATTTAGCATATCGTGGCTTTATTATCAGGATAGTTTCTCATTTAAACCCGTGCTGCCACTCATGTCACGGTTTTCAGAATGAGTATACCATAAATTCTAAAATAACTGTTGCAATTTTAAAGCCACGCAATGTAATAAAAACTACTATAACATTTTGAAAATATTAAAAAACATGTTCAAAAACAAATTGAAATTTAATCTCTTTAACGAATTTAATCTTGGATAGGGAGGTAATATAAGCGCATGATTATTTCATTTAAATTTTATTCAAAATGAAAATAACACAAAGACTGAATGTAATTACATTTTAAATAAACAATGGGGCAAGAAATAAAAGGCTTCACACAATCGTTGGTTGATTAATTGCATGTTTGGAAGCCTAGTGGCTGTGTTCACGTAATCAACTCACATTTACGGCGTCCCACCCCTCCGTGCGGACTTATTGTCTGCGACATTTCCTTTGGCTGCTGCTTAACTACTGTTTCGTAGTGAATGATACACTGATATGGAATTAAATTACGCTGACAGCACAAAAATAGCCAGCATTTCCAGTGACGGGAGTAGAAGTGTAAATGAGAAAATAAACTTGCGGCAAAACCTTTTGTACGTATCTGAATGAAATTCATTAAATTTACTGTTACATGTTGCAAAACGTAGAAATATTATAGCAATGTTAGCACAGTATGTCAAATTTAAGAAACCACGTAACAAATTTACATTTAACTTAGTTTGCTAGCAGAATTTCTTGCAAACATCAAATGTGTATACACGAAGCCTCTTTTGTCAGCCGTTTTGTAAGATATCGCCAATTGAAGAAATACAGTTTTTATGATATACGTCGATGAAAAAAGACCAATTACTACCGAGTTTGTCAAACGAGTAGTGCTGCACCTGATGATGCTAAATGGCATATTTTAAGTTGGGCAGACATTGTTTACAAAATGGTGACCATATAGCCATTTTAACTTAATATGATTTATCGTTGTTAGTTATCCATGTTATCAATTCCAAATTAACTTTGCTTGTTGGCAGTATACATAACAACTATCTTATTTGTTTAAGGAAGATTTCTTTTGTGTGACATTTTGTAAGGCAAAACCACATGGCAAAATAAATATTTTATGTCATATCTCTGGATAAAACTAATAAATTCCTACCTAATTTGGCTTACGTGTAGCACTACGTCATCGTAAAGCCAGGTAAATAAATATGTTATGGGTTGGTCACATACTTATTTTCAAATTAGCAGACATGTCAACATTTCACTTATTATGCTCTATCTATGAAACTACAAAACAAATTTCAACCAAGTTAGAAGCAAGTTAGAAGTATATATTAAAATTATTAACTATAAATTTAGAGAGCCTCAATTCTAAATCACTTTGTTAGATAGTGCATGAAAAAAATAAAATTTATATGCCAAATATTGGGAAACAATCTACTGATACCTACCAAGTTTGAAGAACAAGCTTTATCTATGGTAGGCCATACGACTTTATATGTAGGCCAGACACTTATTTTCATAATGGCGGCTATATAAACCTTGTAACTAAGGATGGTATCTCATCGAAACTATGTCACTAATTCTTTATCTTTTTATATTGGCAGTATTTATGCAAGCATCAAATCATCTAACACATAAACTCTTTTATGTGCCATTTAAAAAGATAGAACACATGCTATACTATGATTTTGATGTCCTATACCGGGAAAAATTTTTTATAATTCTCACGAAATTAATGCGACAAGATGTACATTTGTGGCCTATCAAAATTTGTATGGTGAAAGGGTTGGTTTGGAGTGGATAGGGCATATTAACGTCCTCCAGTGTTATGCCTAAAGACTTATCAGGGGCGGCTTAGAAACAAACTTATGACCTTTCTTAAATTAACACGCCTACTTTACCCGAGATTCGAATCCAGGATCTCCCGCACTCAGGGCCCGGCAGCGTACCAACTGACTGCGCTACGGAGTCGACTTTAGTGGTTTGTTATATATTTTCAAAATAACGGCATTTAAATAATATTCCATAGTATGCCACATGTCCCAAAAAATTTCTACAGAACTTTATGTGCTGGCAGTGTATATGACAGTCAGCGAATGTGCCAATATACAAAATTTTTACCAGCCATTATGAAAATGGTCACTTTAAAAAAACGGTGGTGTTATGCCATATTTCGACGACCAAACAAGCGGTTTCCACTATGATTTAAACGCAAATAGAGCAACGGTTGGGTAATGTAAACTTACAAGTCCTATGTTAGGCAGACCTTTTTTTAATGATATTAATATAAATATTGTTTTAAGTATGTTATATCCATTAAAGAATTAAAAATTTCAATAGCATTATGAACTCTAACAGTGTTCATAAGAAGCATCCATTTTGNGTTATATCCATTAAAGAATTAAAAATTTCAATAGCATTATGAACTCTAACAGTGTTCATAAGAAGCATCCATTTTACTTACATATATCCTCTTTTACAGGATTTTTTTGTAAAATACTGCAAAGTGAGAAATTGAACATTTGGCCATATTTCCGGGATCATTCAGCAAGTTTCCACCAAATTTCGCACACCAACCGTTTACAAGTAGGCCATGTAAACTTACATAATTATAGTGGGTCTAGACGATAAGTTTTAAATGGCGACCATGTAAGATTGTTGAATATATATAAAAAAATTTAAGCAAATTAAAAAAAAAACATTTATGGTGACAGTATGCCATATCTGTATGCCATATCTCTGGTCAAGAACTAATCAACCGATTTCCAAAGAATTCTTCACACAAGTAGCACCACGGTTAGTAATGTTCACTTCTGCGTTTTAAGTTGTTCAGACTTATATTATTATATAATGGCACCTTAAATACTTCAGGTTAGTAAACCATATCATTTAAATCATTTAACTGATTACGTCGGAAGTTGATGCTCCAAATCCTACCTCCGTAATACAGTTCAATGCGCTCTAGGTTATGGTACAAGGCATTTTGGGTTGAAGTCCCGGGTAGGAGACGTGTGTATTGCTAATTTTCTCGCTACTGATGCATATGTTTCTGCTATTTGTGTAGCTGTTAATGAGACATGAAGGACTATGTACTACCTAAGCTATTAAAAACTTCATTAAATTATATTTGCACACATGTAGAGGAAATTAGGCTCTTTATTTATGTCAGTAACTTTGTGTTCTATTTTTATATTTATAATAACATATAATAATTTTATAATAACATATTATATATGTTATTATGAAGTTTTCAAAAAATGTACTAGTAACGACTTGTATTACGGTAATTAGTTTTCAAGTAAATTAACAACAAATTATATTGGGACTAGTACTATAGTTTTAGAAATAATACTTGTTGAGGTTTATGGGTTTCTTCTGTAATAAAACTTGAGATTTCTAGTATAAAGGTTTTATTCACAACACTATAATTTTGATACAGCAAGAAAGACAAAGTTGTACTAAATAGGCGCCGTTTTACAGTGGCGTCGCCTAGTGACAGTTATACCAACCAAACAGGTGACAATTATTCCAACTAAACAANAGGCGCCGTTTTACAGTGGCGTCGCCTAGTGACAGTTATACCAACCAAACAGGTGACAATTATTCCAACTAAACAATTCGTTTTCAAACAATACAAAATGTTTAACTTTCATACCGTGAAATGACAAAAAAACTGGTATATCTGCCTAATATCGTGTATGGCCTCCCCGAGCACGCAGAAGTACCGCAAGACAACGTGGCATGGACTCGACTAATGTCTGAACAGTATGTAGCAGGCTTTCACACCATGAATTCTGCAGAGCAGTCCACAAATGAAATATGCGCCAATTTGAGAAAGTGTAGCACTTCTGTCATGTTAAATGATTCTCATTAGTCGTCGTTTGTCCCGTTCTTTAACGATATTTTTCCGGCCGCAGCGATGTCGAAGATGTTATGTTTTACAGGTGTCTTGAAATTCACAGTACACTCATTAAATGATCATAATCGAACATCCAAATGTTATCGCTACCTCGGTGATGCTATGTGCCATCTCTCGTGCGCTGACTATAAAACCATATTTAAACCCACTTAAATATTGATAACCTGCAACTCTAGCAGCAATAATCGATCTAGCTGCCGACGGCATTGTGTNTATTTAAACCCACTTAAATATTGATAACCTGCAACTCTAGCAGCAATAATCGATCTAGCTGCCGACGGCATTGTGTACTGTGATTGGTTCCATACCTCTGTTATTTGCATTCGCACGCCTATACCAGTTTTTTTGGGTCTTCAGTGTATTTAATAATATTCATTGCAATAATTTTATATTGTGGGGCTACATTACAAAACACAGATTATTAAGATATGATTTCAGTGCACGTAGTAGATATTTCAGCAGCACAAGTTTACGTCATATTAGCTACTGATTCTAGGTTTCACTTCAAAAACTCTCTCCATGTCAATTAGGGTTGGTGTAAATTAGCAATTAGTGATCTACAATACATTAATTTCCAACTTGGAAATTTAACTGCACGTCAAAACAACTTACTAAAGAGCCTATCAAACAAAAAATTATTTACCTACAAAAAGCCCTGCTTACAAAAGTATTGGTTTCATTTCAGCTTCAGATGCGTAAATTATAGCAACTAAAATATAAAAACGCCCATGTTAAAAATATGTATTTTATCCTCATAACATTCTTAAATTCATGTATACTGGTATTGTGCATATGAGTCAAAATTTATAGTTATCCTTCTGTAGTGTCTAGCAAGCAATTTACAATCTTGAATTATTTTCAGCTCTATCTAAATTTATGGTATGCGGTGGGGAATAAATAGTTTATAAATTAGCGTCCTTTTTTCCTGAATCACTCAAATATATGTAATGTTTATTTTGTGTCCTTTGTTATTTATATGGAAACAGTTAAAAAAACTAATGCTAATCGTACTTGAGAACACGCTTGTTTAGGCCCACAGGTTTTACCGTACCACTACTCGTTTACCAGATTTGACGAGGATCAGTTCTGTATTTGTTGAGGGGCATTGTTCAAGCTTTATTCTTTATGTGCCGCTATCTTAAAATAGCATAATGATAAGAACAAAAATTTCGGAATTAAATGCGGAAAACCTATGTTGATGGCAATTTTGGTTCAAATCAGTTATTCGCTCCTAAGATAATATTAAGTTTTAAAACTTTGAAGTACTTATTTTGAATATAAGTACAGTATTCAACACGTTCGAAAAATTAAATGGGCATTATGTATTAACTAAATACTAGAAATGCACCTAGTTGGGTGAGTATATATGCAAGTGCCAAACAGTTTAAGAGAGCGCATTTTCGTGACAGAGTCATACCCACAATTACACAAAAAAGAGGTTGTCTCATAAACCTAATCTCTCCTTTGCCAATGCGGATGTAAAGAAAGAAGAATAATGCAGCTAATACGGAAACCACATCCATTTATCCAAGAGTATGGTACAAAATACAACTAAAATTAAAACACAAAAAGAAACACCAAAACAAACGATACTAGGGCATAAAGCTATTGAACATGAAATATAGAAAAAAAGCACTCAATAACCATGATAACGTTCGACAAAAATGCACAAATTCTTAACATATAAATTTATTCCTATTTGATAACTCATCACTTTCAACATATATCATCGTAAAGAAATCCGTTCCCACAACTGCATATAATTAAACGTAACTACTGACCTATGCATTTAATAATATTGCAGCCTCATATGAAAAGAACTTAATTAAAATTTATATGGCTTAACAACATATCTACAGTTACACGAAACGGAGTTAGCAGCTACGAAAAAAAATAATCGGGCTAGGAAATGATGGGAATCAAGGAACCTTTCAGGAATTCACGTGAAAAGATTTCGGAAAACCACATAAAGACGAAATTTGCTGCCCGGCCCGAATCCATAACCTCCCGAAGGCGGGTTGTGTATGTAAACACTACACCGTCAGGCTGCTTCCATTAAATTGTTTAATGGATTTAGTAACGGTTTCTATCCTTATTAAGATCTAATCTCCATGATTGTATAGCAAACTTGGACTTCAGAAGACGGATTAGTAACCCGCTTGTCACAATTAGGTTTACATCGTATCCAAACACTCAGGGTTTCATCTCCAGTAGCTGTAATTAACTGGTGCTCCAGGTCCGACTTCAATGACATGTACGGCTGTTAAGGTTCACATAGGACTATAGGTACTAGATATGTTTTAACCTATATTTTCGTGATTAACTTGCCGTCGAAGTTTGCAGTCTAATTTAGAAACATCTTGTTACAGCGGCCCTTGTGCCTGGCTGTACGTTTAATTATTAGTTTGGCTGTCATCTGGCATATTTATATCTGGACGTTTATTATAGTGTGATCACGCGCCATGTTACCAAGGCGTGAGGTATGTTTTTCGGGCGCGTCCGGTAAGAGTTCAGTACCTACGCGGTGGTTTTGATTCGGTATATTCAGAGTGGTGTGCCATGTTGCTTCCGTGAGCTAGTGTATGTTCGGGCCACGCAGCAATCGCGGCAGCAGNCCCTTATTAGATCTAATCTCCATGATTGTATAGCATACTTGGACTTCAGAAGACGGATTAGTATCCCGCTTGTCACAATTAGGTTTACATCGTATCCAAACACTCAGGGTTTCATCTCCAGTAGCTGTAATTAACTGGTGCTCCAGGTCCGACTTCAATGACATGTACCGCTGTTAAGGTTCACATAGGACTATAGGTACTAGATATGTTTTAACCTATATTTTCGTGATTAACTTGCCGTCGAAGTTTGCAGTCTATTTTAGAAACATCTTGTTACACCGGCCCTTGTGCCTGGATGTACGTTTAATTATTAGTTTGGCTGTCATCTGGCATATTTATATCTGGACGTTTATTATAGTGTGATCACGCGCCATGTTACCAAGGCGTGAGGTATGTTTTTCGGGCGCGTCCGGTAAGAGTTCAGTACCTACACGGTGGTTTTGATTCGGTATATTCAGAGTGGTGTGCCATGTTGCTTCCGTGAGCTAGTGTATGTTCGGGCCACGCAGCAATCGCGGGCAGCAGGTGGCTCGCTTGGCGAATGTGGGGGGAGCAGAGGAGAGGGAGGGAGACAGAGAGACCACGGCGTCTCGCTGCACGCGATCACACCATCAGTCAGCGTCCCGACGTCGGAAGTGGAGCTTAATAACGGGCTGCCGCCGACGACTATGTGGAATGGGGTTTTCAGGCAAGATTGTAAGGCGTTAACACGCCGTCCCGCAGTTCGACTTCCTGTCGTTTGTGACGCCCCGCCACGTCGTTACCACACCGTGATTAATACGTCTACAAATGCCTTGAAACGCTTCCTTTGTCAAAGACATCTGATAGAAAAGATGTTTTATTTCACGCAATTTTGCAAACGATTGCAACCTTTGCACTAAACACGTCATGAATTATTGAGCAGAAAAGATGTTACCATATTTGCTGCAAGATCACACACAAAATACATTATAAATTGCTAAGTTGAATCAACAATGAAAACGTTGCGACTTAAAAACATGAGATAAATTACAATTAAATGTGTCATGAGCAGGTATCGGATGTTATGGCATAAAAACATATATTATGGGCTGCTTAAAAGTCACTGAAGAGTGGTAAAAAAAGGACCTAAAAATATTTTGTACTTGCATCAATCTTTACTAAAAAAATTGGCGAAAGACACATTAATTTCGGTATGGCACACCGTGTAAAGAAAATACATTGTCATGATTATAATTCAACTAATAAAATTAAAGCCTACAAATAAATCAAGTAAACAAAATACAAAACAATTATTCTTCAAAGGAGATTACGGTATTTAATGAAAAAACACCTCATAATTTCTGTGTCTGAGTTATAATTTGAATTTCAGTAAACCTCTAACACTTTTTTAAGGCTAGAGCATTCAAATTCGTTACGTTTGTATANCAGTTATAATTTGAATTTCAGTAAACCTCTAACACTTTTTTAAGGCTAGAGCATTCAAATTCGTTACGTTTGTATAGTAAAATTAGTTAATATGCCAGGAAAGAGATCTACATCAAATGATGCGATTGGAATGTTCCTAAAGAGTACAACTCTAGCTACGCTGAACCCCTTTGGAAGCTCAGCAGCATTCCAATTAAGTACATGATGTAAAACATTTATGGTTTCATTCCTACGATTACTTGACACAATACTTTCAAGTTTCTTATATATATATATATATATACTAGCAAACCCGGCGAACTCCGTTTCGCCACCAGATGGCTTCGTTTTATGCAACATTTTGTTTGGTGATTAAAACATGAAGGAAAAGGAAAAATTTTATTTCATTTCACAACAGTAATGAATTGAACTTCTCTAAGTAAATNCACATAAAGACGAAATTTGCTGCCCGGCCCGAATCCATAACCTCCCGAAGGCGGGTTGTGTATGTAAACACTACACCGTCAGGCTGCTTCCATTAAATTGTTTAATGGATTTAGTAACGGTTTCTACCCTTATTAGATCTAATCTCCATGATTGTATAGCAAACTTGGACTTCAGAAGACGGATTAGTATCCCGCTTGTCACAATTAGGTTTACATCGTATCCAAACACTCAGGGTTTCATCTCCAGTAGCTGTAATTAACTGGTGCTCCAGGTCCGACTTCAATGACATGTACCGCTGTTAAGGTTCACATAGGACTATAGGTACTAGATATGTTTTAACCTATATTTTCGTGATTAACTTGCCGTCGAAGTTTGCAGTCTATTTTAGAAACATCTTGTTACACCGGCCCTTGTGCCTGGATGTACGTTTAATTATTAGTTTGGCTGTCATCTGGCATATTTATATCTGGACGTTTATTATAGTGTGATCACGCGCCATGTTACCAAGGCGTGAGGTATGTTTTTCGGGCGCGTCCGGTAAGAGTTCAGTACCTACACGGTGGTTTTGATTCGGTATATTCAGAGTGGTGTGCCATGTTGCTTCCGTGAGCTAGTGTATGTTCGGGCCACGCAGCAATCGCGGCAGCAGGTGGCTCGCTTGGCGAATGTGGGGGGAGCAGAGGAGAGGGAGGGAGACAGAGAGACCACGGCGTCTCGCTGCACGCGATCACACCATCAGTCAGCGTCCCGACGTCGGAAGTGGAGCTTAATAACGGGCTGCCGCCGACGACTATGTGGAATGGGGTTTTCAGGCAAGATTGTAAGGCGTTAACACGGCGTCCCGCAGTTCGACTTCCTGTCGTTTGTGACGCCCCGCCACGTCGTTACCACACCGTGATTAATACGTCTACAAATGCCTTGAAACGCTTCCTTTTCAAAGACATCTGATAGAAAAGATGTTTTATTTCACACAATTTTGCAAACGATTGCAACCTTTGCACTAAACACGTCATGACTTATTGAGCAGAAAAGATGTTACCATATTTGCTGCAAGATCACACACAAAATACATTATAAATTGCTAAGTTGAATCAACAATGAAAACGTTGCGACTTAAAAACATGAGATAAATTACAATTAAATGTGTCATGAGCAGGTATCGGATGTTATGGCATAAAAACGTATATTATGGGCTGCTTAAAAGTCACTGAAGTGTGGTAAAAAAAGGACCTAAAAATATTTTGTACTTGCATCAATCTTTACTAAAAAAATTGGCGAAAGACACATTAATTTCGGTATGGCACACCGTGTAAAGAAAATACATTGTCATGATTATAATTCAACTAATAAAATTAAAGCCTACAAATAAATCAAGTAAACAAAATACAAAACAATTATTCTTCAAAGGAGATTACGGTATTTAATGAAAAAACACCTCATAATTTCTGTGTCTGAGTTATAATTTGAATTTCAGTAAACCTCTAACACTTTTTTAAGGCTAGAGCATTCAAATTCGTTACGTTTGTATAATAAAATTAGTTAATATGCCAGGAAAGAGATCTACATCAAATGATGCGATTGGAATGTTCCTAAAGAGTACAACTCTAGCTACGCTGAACCCCTTTGGAAGCTCAGCAGCATTCCAATTAAGTACATGATGTAAAACATTTATGGTTTCATTCCTACGATTACTTGACACAATACTTTCAAGTTTCTTATATATATATATATATATATATATATATATATATATATATATACATACATATAAACTTACTAACTTTAGATTTTTCTAATATTTCTTTCGCATCCAAAACAGTGAAATGAATTCACAAAATGACAGACTCTTAAAATGTATCTGCTAAGAAGGTGAAAAGTTCATGGATATACGCTAAATGTGCATTTACTCATTTTTCTTGTAGCACACATCGTGCTTCTTTAACTGTCTGAGCGCCACACTTCGAAAATCCATTCACGATATGCGCTATTTGTTCATAATTCTTAGCATAGAGTGCCACTGCTCTCAACTATGACCACTATCTCGTTACTATGGTTTTAGGGGTTAGGGAAGTGTCTGGTAACTTTTCTTACAATTCATTTCCCCTAAATAGGGACTAAGAAAACTTTTTTACAGCCTAAATCCTGAAACATTTTCACTCTTTATTCTAACACATCTAAACGAACTATGTATCCTCCAAGTGAATATGTAGTTTTATCCAAATTTATCCCAATGCGACAGNTTCTAACACATCTAAACGAACTATGTATCCTCCAAGTGAATATGTAGTTTTATCCAAATTTATCCCAATGCGACAGTTACCAATATAATCCCCAATTTCCGTTAATATTGATTGATATACTTAGTCAAGGTATTTCTTTTGAATTCTGCAGGCATGCGTTTTTGCAATATTATTTTAAAAAATGTCTTAATGCAGGATTTCAACAGTCTTCCAAGGGATGTTCACGTCTGCAAAAGCATGGTTCATATCATAGCAATTTCTCCCCAAAAATAAAGTTGAGATAATGGCGCTCGTCGGTGTGTCTGTTGCATCTTGACATTACCTTGAATGAGAGCAATTATTTTTTTTCGTGCTGAGACATGTGGTTATTATTCTCTGTGTAAATCAGCCAGAAACAAAAAAAAATTTCATTATCAGAGTTTATTACCAGTTGTCCTAAAACAGTGCAATGCACGTCTTATACACTGAAGAACCAGAAAATCTCGGTTAAGCGTGCGTATGCAAATAACCGAGGTATGGAACCAATTAAAGTAACGCGATTCGGTTGGCAGCTAGATCGGTTACTGCTGCTACAATGGCAGGTTATCAAGATTTAAGTGAGTTTGAACGTGGTGTTATAGTCGGCGCACGAGAGATGGGACATAGCATTTCCGAGGTAGCGAAAACATTTGGATGTTCGCGTACGACCATTTCACGAGTGTGCCGTGAATATCGGGAATCCGGTAAAACATCACATCTTCGACATCACTACGGCCAAAAAAGATCTTGAAAGAACGGGACAAACGACGCATGACGAGAATCATTAAACGTGACAGACGTGCAACCCTTTCTCAAATTGGCGCAGATTGGATTTGTGGACTGCCCTGCAAGACTCATGGTGTGAAATGCCTCCTGCATACCTTGAGACATTAATAGAGCCCATGCCACATCGTCTTGCGGCACTTCTGCTGGATCGTTCAGCATTAGGGAGGGGGGGTACATTATATTAGGTATGTGTACCAGTTTTTTTTTACTCTTCAGTGTATAGAAGTCTCGCTCGTTTTGGGATAGTGCACTTTTCCGTTACAGTCNCCTCCTGCATACCTTGAGACATTAATAGAGCCCATGCCACATCGTCTTGCGGCACTTCTGCTGGATCGTTCAGCAGTAGGGAGGGGGGGTACATTATATTAGGTATCTGTACCAGTTTTTTTTTACTCTTCAGTGTATAGAAGTCTCGCTCGTTTTGGGATAGTGCACTTTTCCGTTACAGTCNTGTACCAGTTTTTTTTTACTCTTCAGTGTATAGAAGTCTCGCTCGTTTTGGGATAGTGCACTTTTCCGTTACAGTCACTTTATAAAGCCACTTTTACCGATTATTAGAGGACTTGAAAATAACGGAATTTGAAGTCGGCTGTAACGGAAAAATTTAATATTCCAACACGAGTGAGACTATAAGTTAAATTCACATTCTTAAAACGACATTTATATTAGTTCTAATTTTCCAAACACTCTAAACTTACCGCTTATTATATAATTATTGTGACTCCATCTGTACTATAATAGAGGAATTGCGCTACCTATTGCCTATATAATGCCGCTTTACTAGGTTTAAATTTTGGCATGTTTAATACACAACTGCACAATGACAACGATAATCTGAAACGGCAAACAGACGCGAGCCACGCATTCTAATGAGCACGTGCGTAGAAGTAAAGATATTCTTAGAACCAGAGTCAGATAAAGAATGTCTCAGAAAACTTATATATAAACGGAGCAGCCAATTCTAAATTTCTATTCCAAAAATCAATTATTTCTAAATGTTATATGGAAACGGCAATAAAATGCAAATAGCAACAGGAAGGCATTAATTTTTATAAATGCCAAAAAAAGNTAAATGTTATATGGAAACGGCAATAAAATGCAAATAGCAACAGGAAGGCATTAATTTTTATAAATGCCAAAAAAAAAGGCGAAAAATGGCAATATAACCGAAAAAGCATAAAAATAGGCATTAAAAAAAGGCAAAATATAACTTCGCCATTATTCCTTATTTATTATAATTGGTGTACGTAAAGTAACAGTATATCTATATTTATATACATAAATATGGTTCTAGTGTGCTCGAGCAAATTATTAACAAACGCCAAAGTGGGGTNTAAATGTTATATGGAAACGGCAATAAAATGCAAATAGCAACAGGAAGGCATTAATTTTTATAAATGCCAAAAAAAGGCGAAAAATGGCAATATAACCGAAAAAGCATAAAAATAGGCATTAAAAAATGGCAAAATATAACTTCGCCATTATTCCATATTTATTATAATTGGTGTACGTAAAGTATAAGTATATCTATATTTATATACATAAATATGGTTCTAGTGTGCTCGAGCAAATTATTAACAAACGCCAAAGTGGGGTNAGTATATCTATATTTATATACATAAATATGGTTCTAGTGTGCTCGAGCAAATTATTAACAAACGCCAAAGTGGGGTATATGAGTACAAATAAAACATATTTCATCAAGTAACAAATGGTCTAACGTCTGTTGTCAACCCGCTCAAAATAGAGGCAATGTACAGGGGCGAGTATGCAACGTTGTGTACTTGGCAT
Organism: Clitarchus hookeri; assembly: GCA_002778355.1. Classification (NCBI taxonomy): domain Eukaryota; kingdom Metazoa; phylum Arthropoda; class Insecta; order Phasmatodea; family Phasmatidae; genus Clitarchus; species Clitarchus hookeri. The sequence continues at coordinate 441,467 of NQII01000578.1, forward strand.
TGTAACCCGCATGTGCGCATTTCTGCGCGCCGGATAACACCGCTCAGTACCGCATGGTAGCAGTCTCAGTGGTGCTACGTACCTTCAGTTACTGAGAACTTGTTACTGGAAAACTTGGAGGATGTTCCTTACGGTGCTCGTGAGGTGATGTGGTTTAACTAGTATTTCACCTTTGTAGTTTCCTGGCACCTTGACGTACAGTCCCTGAAATCGTAGAGACGTAGGTAGGGGAGACCCCACAGCATGGCCACCACGCTCACCTGACGTCACACCACCTAACGTCTGGCTGTGAGGCCAAATCAACTCGATGATGTATGCCGNTGGCCACCACGCTCACCTGACGTCACACCACCTAACGTCTGGCTGTGAGGCCAAATCAACTCGATGATGTATGCCGCACCCCATGACACAAGGAATGAGCTAATGACGCGGATATGGAGAGCAGTTTGACACCATCACTGCCTCACCGGAAACCTTAGCAATGTCACTTCAATAATTTATTTTATCTTAATTACGGTATTATCAAACTTCAATTACTGTTACAAGTTATATTTTTATCTCACATTCAAATCAAGTGTTTTTTAATGTTATTGGTAGTCTCTGAGATGTATCATTAAACCTTATTTCCTTATTTGGCGTTATCATACAAAAATGCCTACAAATGGTTTTCTGTACGATGATTTAAAATACACTATCAGGATAAAACGTCTCTTTGAATATGGTGAAATGATTTTACGACAACGTTGTTAAAATATTTATATAGCCCACATTTTAAAAATAAATGCCCGATCCATTTTTTTCCATGTAAGTTTACATGGCCTTCTGTAACACAAATGGTGTGCCGAATTTGATGAAAAGTAGTTAACATGTTCCATAAATTTGACAAAATTATCAGTTTTCTCATATGACACTCTTTTGCAAAAAGACCGGCAGAAGAGGATATCTGGATACTTACTTAATGCTTCTAATGAATACTGTTAGTGTTTAAAATTTAGTTAATGGTTATATTACTAATAGACATAACATATTCAAATAAATTATATAAAAACCCCAATTTATAAAATAGCCTATAGTACTTAAAACATGTTAATTTATATACTCTACTGTATTACTTCTTTCTCGTGAAATTTCGTGGAAATCGGTTCATTGATCCTACAGTTATAGCAAAACAACCTTCCCTTTATCATATAGAAATCTGGAAGTAAAAGGTTGTGTATTAGCCTATTGTATGAGTGTCATATATACAATAAACGTAATTAAGATAGGTTAAATAGTGTCGTATATATAGTTTGCTTAGCTAAAGTAAAGTTATAGCCACCAATATGTAAAAAAAAAGTGTCTAGCACACTTAAAACATGCAACTAAATATGGCCTACCACAGTACAACTTCCTCACCACATTTGTTAGGAATCAGGTTGAAAGTTTTCCCGAGGTATGACATAAAAACTGTAGTTTTTTCATGTGTGTTTATCTTACAAAACGGCAGAAATTTATGCTCCGTAATGGCAATATATTGGTAGCATACTAAATTAAGTTAAAAATATTTTCTTAGATTCGTTGATATAAGATATTGCAATAAAATGTTTATATTTCTGTTATTTTGAAAATATCTGTCTGACCACTCAAATCATATCAATTTACATGGCCTTTCAATAGTTTTGCTTGTTTGCCAAATTGGTGGCAATCTGTTCGTTTCCTCAAAAAATGTCACAAAAATTTTAATTTTTGATGTGATGCTATCTGACAAAAATGTGTATGAAAGAGGCTTTGTGTCGACATATATGATGGTTAAAATATATACAGCCAGCATATAAAGCTAAGTTCAAGTTTATTCCATGGTTTAGACGATATAGTATACTAGGCTAAAATAGTTATGTAACTGCTATATTGAAAATATTATTTTTATTTTAAAAAAAAAACCCTATGCTGGTATAGGTAGGTCCTTATTCATAGTCGTTTTTAGTCCGGACTTAGAGAAGATCATCCCCCTACCAAATTTTTTTTGTATTCAAAAAGCAATATCTTTGGTAGCCGGGAGATTATCTTGTTAAAATACAGACAGACTGTTAATCCGGACTTGCGGCAGGAATAAAATCATTATTAAAGTAAGAAAGAAACATGTAGAATTTAAAATAAATACGGTTAAATGACATTACATGCCAGTGAAAACTAGTAAAAATTTATGAAACACAAAAAATCTTTTTAAGGAGGATTATTTCATTCTGTTGAAGCAAAAAAATACCGGTTGAATAAACGAAATGTTCCGTGAATAATAATACAACGTAAATATAATTTTATAATACATAAATTTTAAGCTATAGCGGAGTTTTTCGAATTTCCGTGTCAATCAAATGCCTTCTCTGAAAACTAATTCTTACCATATGCGAAGTTAATACTTGCAAACTGAATTTTAGTAAAAATCCTACTGTAAATACATACTAGAGTACATTTTACGATATGTGCATCAGTAGTTCAATGGTAACATTTTGACTTGATGGGAAAATGGCTGTAAGTTCAATTGACATCTGCGGGAAAATATTTTTAACATCTTTACAATGTATTTATCGTTTTGTATTTAGTACTTAAATACTATTTAACATCCTTGTAAAGGCAGTATTGGCATAAAATAATTAAACCAGCCCGCACTACTAATGCACAGGTGTGTACGACTGACTAATATGTGCTACGGAAAATTAACCAAATAAGTATGAAATTATAAGATTAACAGTATTTAAATTTTTTTGTCTTCCATCCTGCGGTATTAAAATAAAGGATCGAGTTAAACGTGTAAAAAAGTTTAAATAAAATTTTTTTTCTTATTGTGAAAAATTTTTTTATGAAAATCATTAATTTCATTAACACGTACTTACCGCCGAAATCAATATTCATGATAAAAAAAGACCTTTACGAACAAGTGATATTCGAAGACATAGTTCATATTTACAAAGCAATAATATTTTTCACTCTTCTACACAGTCATACACTTCAAAGTTAAAACTTAAAATTATCACAAACCATTAAATCATTTATGAAATATTGAAATAGTAGCAATTTACGGGAAATTTTATTGTAAGAAAAGGAACAATATCCATTTTAATCGGTTCAAGCAACCTTTAATGTGTGTGTCGTCTCAAACGTAACATTTATTTCGTAATAAAGCTTTTATTTGAGACGATAATCTGCAATGCGCGGAGCAGAACACCTGGAAACATGACACTTCGATGATTTCTTGACTAAAGTGAATCCTACACTTGTCAGGATTTATGAATACGATATAGATAGTCCATCCTAAGTCCGTACTAACCTCAGACAAATTTCGAGGAAGATTATCTCTGGATCATTATTGGACTAAGATCTGGTTATGAATGGGGTAGTTAACGTCTGCAATACAACGTTGTCCCAATAGCCAATGACCAATTCTTATGTTCACAACATTGTCTCTACGTAAGAGAAAAAAAAAACACAGTTTAAATAAATATTACATTTTGTAAATCTTTATATACTGTAAAAATTAAAATGCTGTTTCATTTAACTGTTATTTTCTATTTGTGAATTTTAGTTTGTCGCATAGTGTTGGTCCAGCAAAGGACTACAGTACATACAAAATCCTAATGGCTGGTTTTCCAGAAAGAAACCAACACATAACCAACTAAATCAGTTTGGAATAAGACATGATTTTTGTGATAAAACATTGCTTTTAAAGATTATATGAGATTTTTGTGTTATTTCAATAAAACATGGTAATCTGCTTTGTTAGCATAATGTTGGTATCATAATAATGGCCTAACAAATATTAACATACTGAATGCCAACAATATGTTTTCCAGCAAGCTACCAACGCATCACCAGTGAAGTCAAATTAAATAAAACATGAGTTTTATTTTAAAACATAGCATTTATACAAATATACAAAATTTAAGTTTTACTTTAACATAAATATGGAAAATAACATTGTTACTACGACGTTATTTACACAGTGTATGCCCAACACACGTTAACATACCAAATTTCTACAGTATGTTTTCAATAACCAACACTAGACCAACGAAATCAATTTTAAACAATATATGGCTTATGTGTTAAAAACATAACTTTTTTAAAAAATGTATAATTTTTATTTTATTTTAGAGAAAATAGATAATTACTATTGTTGGCATAATGTTGGTTACACAATGTTGGCCAAACATATCAAGAAGTACCAATGACCAACTGTTGTGTTCCCAACATTGACACAACATAGGCCAACTGATTTTATTTTAATTATAAATATCACAGTTCACGAAGTACCTTCATATTATATACAATGCAAAAAGTAGTATTGTTTTCTTTCAAAAAGATTGTTCCAAAATTTAAAATAAAATGTTTCTTGACTAACATTTACCCAACTGAAAAAAAATACTACATTTTCTAACATTTAGTTTATCAACTTATTACCAACCAAAAACAAACCATTAAAAAATACATTTGTAATATGTTGTGGCATTTTCTTATTTAGTGAGATCGTCGTCTGGAGGGTAATAAGTAGACTCATAAAATGTTTGTAATTATAAATTTTTGTTTGCATTTTTCATTGCGCCAACGTTGTATGAATGTGTGTACTCCAACACAGAGTATAAGTAACCATTCCAACCAACTGCCAACGTTTGTCCAACATTGCACTTTATTTCTTAACTAAAACTAATCACCAGTTAAGAGTAGCGACGATAAAAAAAATATGATTAAATGCTACTGAAAATTTAACGCAGCTTTGAATTATTGTTATTAAATGTACTTTAAAGTGGGTTTGAGAAGGGTAATTGATTAAAATGCGATATGGGGATGTTATTATTTATTAATTGCCGTGAGAGTGGGGAAATATTTACAGCCTCCACCAGTGTTTTAAAGTGCAATTTTATTATGTAATAAAAAGTATTTTTATATTTACAGCAGATGGGTGAATTGGTTTATTATTGATTTATAAAACTTATACGTATAGGATTTATGATTTGTCGGAAGAGGATTTATAAATTATTTAAAAGTAATATTTAAAATTGTTTAACACTTGAGACGTATTATTTAAACACTTTTTCATAGTTATTAAGTCCAATATAAAATTTTATGTCGAACTGCGATACAGGTGAACGTTATGGTCAGGCTTCACCCAGGTAATTAAAGAAAATATTTTAATCGTAATAAATAGTACGTACTTTCTCTCCGGCAAACGGCATATCCATATCCATAAAACAAATATAGATGCCAGTTCACGTGCAGGATTTCCGGTCTTGCCATCCAACACACCTTCGGAGATATTTAGGTTGAATATTGTGGTCTGAGTTAAAGGTTATTATTTTTTACATGCTGTTAAAATTTGCTTCAGTCTGGCAATATTGCTCTGGCTGCTTGAGAAATAGTTAGTTCGTGGAGTGGAGTAGAGATATTTCATCGAGGTCTTGAGAGCCGAAGAGGGTGTATAGCAAGGCGAGTATGGAGCAGTACCACGACGTCCCCGAGAAAACCCGCCGACCAGTGGCATCGTCCGGCACAATCCCACATGCGAAAATCGGAGAACAACAATTTTTTCTCGTTTTGGAATTTTTTTATGGAAATATGTGTATAATTGTATGTTTGTAAATTACATGAAATCATATGTTTAATAATGAGTTACTTGAAATTAACAACATTAAAAATGAAGATAGGTGTTTATCTTTGGATTTTTTATGATGACGTATCTGAATGAACATCTATTAATGCTTTTTAATGGTGCAGAAGTAATAAATAAACTTAATTATATACAGAAAGACAATTTTAATTTTAATTATTTCGCAAATTTTTGGTTTGCATTTTCTATTTTTGCTCTTTAGTTTGATGAATTAATATAATTTTAAAGAGTGCATTAGCCCAAATTTTTGGTTAACTTTTCCGTAGTTGCTTTAAAGAGTGGAGATAAATGTCTGACGAGCACTCTATAGGGAAACTGAGATAATCATAAAATGAGAGTTACGAATGAAATTGCGAGAGGTATGAGTGTCCCCCAAATGCAAGCGTTCTAAGTAATATCACGTGACGTGCACGTAGTAATGGCAGTGCGAACCTGTACCATTTGAACCCATTGATAAGCTTGCCTCTCACACCGCAACTGTACACGTAAGGTCACAATACCTCACCTGGCATGAGGACATTGTTTTTCCAACGTTTGTGACGTGAGGCATGATGTGAACTTCACTGGCTGGTATCATCGCACCACGCTCCTACGTGACAAAAAAGGTTTGTGCATTTGTAAAGCGGCCCCGATCGACAAGCAACGTGCATGTACTAGCCGAGTGTACATAGAATGATGGACTCCTACGAGAGATGATTGTTGACAGGTGCTTATCTGAGCAGACCAGGTTAGACTAGTATTTAATCTTTCTTCGACGAGCAGCAAGCTTTAAAGCTGAGTGTAAACACCCAAAGGTCCTACATTTCATCGCCTTCGCGTGGCGCTGCATACACGAGCTGTGCACGGTCGAGTTTCATGTCGAGTGAAAACTTTTGTAAAACCTAGAGCCGGTGCAGTTTGCCTGGCACACGGCAGTTTACTGCCGTTCTCCTGTTGCCGAGGAGAACCTTAAAGAAACTGAATAAAATATTCAAGAGAAAATAGCACACGTGGAGAGCCATAGGAGAGAGCTGAAGACATACAGTGGTGTGTAGGACACTCTGGACCCGCTTCAAATATTTAAAAGATTTGTATTTTATTTCGTAACATGTTTTTCCGTGGTACTCAGAACAGTACTTCATATCTTCAGTTTTATATATTTAGTGGTTTTTGTGTCATAACCGGAGTAGATCACAATATTCTAAAATAATTTAACTACGAGAAGATAAACACTGGGTGATAAATAAGTTTGTATATCTTAGATATTAATTAAATTTAAATAGTATTTTGAAACACAATGCTTGAAACACTGCGAGGATGTTAAACTATTTTTCATAAATTCACTATAAAAATATTTGGATTAAAAATTTTTAATATATGCAATGTTTAATTTTAAGATATTGTCTTATGTTCACCGAAGAAATTTTAAGTTATCTCCAGATAAACAACTGTAATAAAATCCTTTGATACCCCTCAAAATAATATTTTGTTGACTGCAAATAATTTCCAAAATAAAACTCTTTATTAATAGACTGTAGTCAGTGAACTGTAGAGCAGGTCCTTAAAATCCGAAAGGCTGTGCCCACGCACATAAAATATACGCCATGTAGTATTTGCATCATGTGATAGAGAGACAAGTTTCTGAATACTTCCGTTTGTAGGTTTAGTACAGGCGGTTAGTGGTTAAATGGTCACTTTTAAAATTAAAATTCTAAAAAGGTATCTTTGCTATATGCATACATTTTACGTAATCGCTGACTAGAGTATCTGGGGTTATGTTTGCTGTAAAAATAAATCAAAAAGTTATGTCATATTTTATGCTGAAATTATACATACGTGCAAACGTTTTGTTTTAATCATTTAAGGCTTAGAATTCCCGCTTAGTAAAACATTCATTTTTTTTTACCATTTTTTCTAGCTTGATAAACGAGACGTTTAATGCAAATAAGTAAGTTTGTTTTTTATACCTTCATTGTTCAGAAANTACGCCATGTAGTATTTGCATCATGTGATAGAGAGACAAGTTTCTGAATACTTCCGTTTGTAGGTTTAGTACAGGATGTTAGTGGTTAAATGGTCACTTTTAAAATTAAAATTCTAAAAAAGGTATCTTTGCTATATGCATACATTTTACGTAATCGCTGACTAGAGTATCTGGGGTCATGTTTGCTGTAAAAATAAATCAAATAGTTATGTCATATTTTATACTGAAATTATACATACGTGCAAACGTTTTTTTTTTAATCAGCTAAGGCTTAGAATTCCCGCTCAGTAAAACATTCTTTTTTTTTTACCATTTTTTCTAGCTTGATAAACGAGACGTTTAATGCAAATAAGTAAGTTTGTTTTTTATACCTTCATTGTTCAGAAAGCGGGCCCCTCCTTGAAATATGGTCGTTATATAGGGCTTTATTTCTTAAGACTGCAGCCATATTAGGTATATAAGCATTGGGCCTGCCAATTAGTAAATCCATAAGTACAGTCACAACAAAATAAATGTTTTCTTTGTTCATTAGAGTACCTACATACAAAATGTGTGCGATGTAAATCTCTTAATCCTTTCCAGCTATGCGCATTGAAATTTTTGGAATCGACACTTTTATTTTTAACATTTGTTATGACTTGAGTTTAATATTTTTTTAATTTGGCAATATACCTACGTAGACACGCTAAATATACTTAGTTAAAATTTTTGGTAAATTTTTGTAAAAAAAAAAAAGTTAAAGATATTACTGACATGCAGCAATAATTCTTTAAACCAATGATAAAACTGTACGAACTAATGGCGAAACCATATTTAATAATTCAGCTATATAATTACAATATCAATATCAGCTGATACAGTAGTTGAAATAATATCACTTTATAGAAATAAAAAAAATACTGTTTTTTTTTTGTAATGGAACAGTAAGGAGGATTAAGGTGGAAATTAGGGCATCGGATCTCACTATATTTCATACAACCATCATATCCGCAGCAATTCAGAGACAGCCTTCTCCTGTCGCCAGTTTATAACTACTCTTGTTCTTGGTAGCAGTTCCTCCAGTGCTTCTGGAATGGGGTATCAGCTTCAAGAACATTTGCAAGTATATGCGAGACCTGATTGCTAACCCATACCATGTCCCCATCCTCAAGTCAAACAGCCTAGCTGGACGAATTAATCATCCCAACTTGCAAACTGTCCGAGTTTACAGAGACCAAGGTTCTTACTACAAATGGTACAGTGTGTTAGATTTTTTAAATCCTCGGCTAGTTCAATTACGCCCCAAAATCTGACAAGATTTCCTTGACATATACTGGCAACAACATTTCAAGCAGGCAGCACAATGGGGTGAAAAAATACTTGGTCGTTCAAAGGTAAGCGCAATCTAGATATGATGAGACTATCAAATTTGTATTTCATGTTCATATCACTTCAAGTAGGGTGTCAATATAGCACCTGATCCTGTGTTATTGAAAATGACAAACATACTCTTTTTATTATACTAAATATCTTGCTTTACGCTAATGGCACCAACATTTAAGTACACTCTTCTCTTTCCTCTGTTGGGGCCGCGGTGCCTGAGATGTTAGCCAGCTCGCCTCCCACCAAGGCGGACCGGGTTGAATCCCCGGCCAGTTCACGGGATGTTTACATGTGGGAATCGTGCCGGACGATGCCACTTGTCGGTGGGTTTTCTCTGGGATCTCCCGTTTCTCCCACCCCTTCATTCCGGCGCCGCTTCATACTCACCTAAATAACCTTCATCAGCTCTCAAGACCTCGCTGTAAAGAGCCGCCCAAATCCCTACACTCTTTCCTCTGCTCTAACTGTTGTGGTCTCGCTCTCTACTGTAGTGACATAGTACTGTCAGTGCTGTCGTCGCGTGATCGCTGGGGGGAAGGTCCGAGGACATATGACTCTACCACTTTATATTCGCTTCTCTGTCGACTAAACTTTGGCAAGGAATATCAAACAGGTTCTCCTCCATTCCTGCTTTACCGAACGAGCCTGCAAAAACATCAATATCTCTTCTTCAGCAACCACCGACATTTGCCTCTCGACATCGGTGTTACAAGTTTCCCGAAAATGCTGCACTCTCAACTGCCTCTCATGGCCCTTCCGCTTCTGCTTTTGTTTCTGCAGCTACAGTTTCTTTTTTTAGGGCAATAGTCTTTTAGGTGCCCTGGCTGTCTACGTGATCAATACACTGGCTGCCTGGGTCGGTGGTGATGAACCGTTTGGCACAGTCCCTGAAAGCGATGCCTAAAAGGGCCATTTTCAAATTTTTAAGTGTCCTCTTCATGCATTTGACGTCTTGTTTGACTTTCTCTGCCCACACCGGACATAGCTGCGCTGTCTTTCTGTCTTGACCCCCCGTGCACTGGCCAAGGCATCCTGCATTGTATGAGGCGCAGCCAGTTGTACCGCTTGGCGTANTCTGTCTTGACCCCCCGTGCACTGGCCAAGGCATCCTGCATTGTATGAGGCGCAGCCAGTTGTACCGCTTGGCGTACCTCTGTTTCGGTGATATCATCGATGGAGATGCAGACTACGGTGACGTCGCATGCCTCGTCGGCTCACCCCTCCAGAGATAAGTGGGATAATTGCATGATGTCCTGCCACAGTTTACGCAGTGGTATTTCTGGACGCTGGGTGTGTCTTCATAGTTGGGCAGGGTAAGCGTGTTGTATGTATTGGTCAAAGAAACACAGCTCCAAGGCCAACAATAATGTGGAGCATCTCAGTCATTGTAGCTCTACTAGCAGCGATTGAAGTATCCTCAGTGCGGGACTCCTTAGTATAGCAGGTAGTAAGTTTGCTGTTTCGTCTGACCAATCATTCCAGGTGGCCACAATTTAAAACTGTGGCTGGCCACTCTCAAAAAATTATACGTCAGCCATATCCTCCAATTTTTCCCATCTCTGCAGTCGGCCCATTGGCAATGAATCACGCTGTTCACCTGCCCCACAATGCTTACCGCTCTGATGATGGTGAAATTGCTGCTATTCCTTCCTCAATAAACGTAATTCATGTTTTATTCTATTTTGACGATGTCTGCACTCGAAATTTGAATCAGTGGTAAACCACTTATTAACAGTGAATATCAACTACCGGAATCAGTGAAAATGGCTCCACTTAGAATCGGTGGAAAACCACTGATTCTTTCAGTGAAACAATTTCACTGATAGAATAACAAAGATGGCCAACTACTCGTACTAATTCAATAAGTGACGGCCAACTGCATGCGGCAAAATAAATAAGGTTTTTATTGAATTTAGACAATACAGTACGGGAAATAAAGGTATTTCTGATAGTCACTATTTATATTGCGAATATACCGTAGTTTGAAAACGAAAGGTTTTTTTGTGGGGTTAAGGTTTCAACCCCCACCATTCCTACCCCACTTCTACACCGTTATCTTACCATCTGATCTACCAAGCCAACATATATAAAGCAGGGGAAAATATGTGTATTATGATATCTATCGAAAGTATGTGGATTAAATTGTATGGTCTTTCTTTTCGTTTTTAGTTTAATTAATAACATAAAGATTTTAAAATAAATAGTTAGTAGAAGTGCTCTCACATCACCACATTTAGTGCAGTTATGCCTAATCTTCAAACCGAGCACGCTGATGATAACGTGAAAACGGAATGGAAGACTTAAAAACGGAGTGAAAAAATAAATGATCATGTTATCTCGTTAATTGATTTTATGAATTACTAATTTCACGTTTTAGAAAGTACTTTCATTGGTTTTATTAGTTGATGCGTAATTATTTCATTTAATAAACCTTTTTTAACTGATAAATTATTCAAAAATTAATTAATCACAAACAGTAAATAAAATGGTCGATTAAACTGTTAAATTGCTATTGAAACGATAATAGACGGAAAAATGTAATTTTTCCACCCCTTTATCACTCAAATTCTCAGAAGTAACGGTTGAATCAGTAACGTACTCTTAACTGATTTAAACAGTTGAAATCTCACTGATTCAGTTTTAGAGTGCACGCTTTCATTGACACTATCGGTTTTCTGGTCAAAAGAGTATATTCGTGTATTCACGTTATAAAGTATAGTTTTATTATTTTTCTACGTGTTTTCTAACACTGTATATTTTTCCATCTGCTTATTCACTTGCGNTTATAAAGTATAGTTTTATTATTTTTCTACGTGTTTTCTAACACTGTATATTTTTCCATCTGCTTATTCACTTGCGTTAGTTATATTGCTATTTGTATTCTCACTAACACTATTTATTTGGATATTACCATTTTGGTTCCTATTACTAATCTGACTTTTCAGATTGTCGTTCACAATACTAACATTATAAGAAAATATTCATTTAAACAATTTACATTTGCGCTCACGTTAACAACTTAACTTTTGAGTACCTCAAATAATTCTCTCAGTGCTTCCAGTTCGGCAAACATTTTTCTTTTAGCATTCACTGCGNTTAACTTTTGAGTACCTCAAATAATTCTCTCAGTGCTTCCAGTTCGGCAAACATTTTTCTTTTAGCATTCACTGCGATGGTTGCTTACAAAACTCCTAAATATTCAACATATTGCTATTACTATTTTACTATTAAATCTTATAATACTAATTAAAAGTCTATTGTCTAACGTCATTTACAAATCCATTAACGTATAAATTCGATCAGCTTATTATTGACACTAGCTTTAATAATTGATAAGAGCTTATTCATATTCGTGAGGGATGGATGTCTTAATCAACTAAAACTAAAGAACTACGGTAAATTTAGCATCTTATTTCATGAAAATTAATTAAATGCAGTTATAATTTCAAAAAATACGACTATATATATCCCTACTAGTAACACTTATTTTTTATCAATGAGCACAATCTTGAAGCCACAAGCATTTATTATTAAAACTTTTAACGAATGTCCTTACACTAACCTACAACTACAAAGTCTTTACACTTTAATTGCAACTAATAGACAAAAACGCCCAATCTTTAAATTTGCATCACTAACGAAATAACCCCACGTCTTGAAAATCTAAAGGGTAAAGCCAAGTCTCTGTTCTCCAGCCAAACTCTGCAGCACCCACGCTGCATTCGCTCGTAACTACGTCTTCGCCCGTAGTCTCCCGAATTGCCCACGTCACACGCATCCGGAACTAACGGCTATTCACGACCGCCGATACAGAGCCACGCTGCGGCTTTTGTAGGCGAGATGACGATGCCCAGAATGTTCTTCACACCACGTGTCACGCCGATGGACGTGAATCGCAGAACGTTCGTGCAGTGGCACACAAGTTGTTGGTTCTTGAAGCAGGCAGGAGTGACGTCAGCAACGCAACGCACACCCTGCCGCCGTGCACTGGCGTCACCACCGAGACTGCAAGGCCTTACAACCTATGTGACGTCGCTGGCGATACGCAACATAGGCAATACAATCCCTGCGTGACATTTGTTTGAAATATTTAATCGCGCGAGAAACTATAATGGGAAATGCTGAATTCAACATTTTATTGCTTTCCATTTGTATACATATTAAGGGTGTTATTAAGATATTTTACTGAATTATACATTATCGTGATATATAAATTTTCTCTACGCCATTTCTTAAATTNAGGGTGTTATTAAGATATTTTACTGAATTATACATTATCGTGATATATAAATTTTCTCTACGCCATTTCTTAAATTTAATTGAATCTACTCTCTTGTCATGTGCAAACAAGGGAAGAATTATGTTAAGAAATATTCAATTATAAGATACTGTAAGCTTTAAATATATCTAGTTGTTGAAAGCTTATTATAGAGAAGGGTTTGTAAAAACGAAATTTTTTGGAGCGAAGATCTATGTGTATAACAATTCGTAAAATATGTATATTGTTTGATACAGTTTGTCGAAACTGACCAATGAGAATGTTTAAATACATTCAATAAATTTCAGAAAAATTATCTTATTTAAAAACACAATACCACGAAAAAGTTGTTATGTATCACGCGTGAAACAATTTAGCCTAAGTGTAGGCCTATAAAACTATCTTTGACTTTTTCTCATGTTAGTACACACAACCACGCACACTGCAATAACAATAATTTTATTTTGATGTTACTTTTTTTTTTATCAAGTTCTATACAGTTACGCTTGATAGTTAAACGTATACGTTAACATAAGAACATTGTTCGCACGAAATTTTCTCACCTTATAGCGTTTAGTTAAATTTTTCCTCTCATAATTGTCAGGAAACTTAAAGATGGACAATTTTGCGTATCAAATATTTCCGTAGGAATGGACAACACAGAAACTTAACACCAAGATGTATTGTTGCGTTATGAGTAGCAGTGTTCAATAAGATTCAAACCTCAACATATAAAAGATAACAGAGATTCCAGTCAAATTGGCCACTTATGTTTGCCTCGTAGTCGTTACATCACTAACTTGGCTAAGGAGAGGTTGGATGTCAACATTGTAGTCTCGGTGTGACGGTACTAATAACTTCGCTTTGAGAAGGGGCAGCAGTTGGATTTTCCAGGGAGTAAGATGTGTAGGTGGAATAGCCTACGCGGTTATGTGGCTGAGAGCAAATATATTTTTTTGAGTCCAGAATTGGTAAATATATCTTAGTTGAAAAGTGTTAGAGTAAGTACGTCCTAAATTTATTGAATCATTTCTGACAAAGGACTTTTTTTCATTTTCAAAACATTAGTTTTTGCTGCATAACACAGTTACAAATGAAAACCACAATTTTTTTTATAGTTTGTGAATGTATCTCAATAAATAACCGAAATCTACCCACAGTGATAATAGGTTAAAGATACTGAAATATTCCTTTATTTCTACCAAATGTTCTCTTAATCAATGCCACGATAGCCTACTCATAAAAACCCAGCACTGCATAGAACAGCGACTCGAACACATAAACTTATACTGGATGAAAGCTCAAACTGCTTCTACTGCCATAGACACGGCATACAATGTTTACGTGACTCGTATTCATAGGCGTGCACAGAAATGATGTAACAATAATATCAATTATTTTTAATTTGCTTTTTTAATATGGAAAGTAATTATACGTATTTAATAAGTCATAGTAAAGTTAGATACATATTTGATATACAAATATGTGTGATAGTGTACGATACCTTTATCATTTCTAATTTCTCTGTTTCAGGTTGCGCATATCTGTGTTAAAGTTATTATATTGCAATTACCATTATAAACAATGTTTTGAAACCATAACATATGTTTATATGCACCTCATTAAAAGAGATATGCGTAAATAATATAATATGTTCTAGGAATTTCGCCTGTTGTGGTTTACGTTCAAACAAATAACAGAAATTATTTTATTATTATTATTTTGCAAAACTATGAAACCTGCTGAACGTACGAACACAAACACAGTAGCTGAACTAATCCTTCTAGGCTATAACACTGCTCGCACGGGACTCGCTCTCTTCAAGATGGTAGCCGGCTTATCTTATCTTTCTCTTCACATCTCCATTCCCTTCTCCTTTTACTATGGGCTGAAGGATGTGAGGAGGAACGAAGGAACAACACACAACGTCTGTGGAGGGGTTCACTCTCTGTCCTTGCCATCTCCGTGTTCCATGTCGTGACGTCGGGTTTGAAGGTCTGCAGCTGCGTTCACGAGGCATTTGAAGAAACTTGCGAATGTCCCCGCACAATGTCGTTACATCGCGTACAGAACAAGTGAGTTCAGTCAAATTATAACAAAACGCAACTACAATTCGAATAGAAACATCACTTATCTCCTCCAGTTAATTATATGAATAATTTTGTCAATAGGTGTTTGTAAGAACGAAATAATTTTGGTGACAAAATTTTACAACATCTATCTTAAAGTAATTCTGTCAATTAGTTTTTCAAACTTTGGTTTTATAAGTCCAATATGAAATTACCTCATTAACCTTCATTTATCATAAGTGGTGTAAAAACTAATAAGGAGGGACCCTTCCATAAATAAAGTTAAGGGAGCCATAATAAGATTAAATGAATAGCACCGAGATAGTTTTTTTTTTTCACCGAGATGCGTTAATATAATGTATACAATCTCTAATGAAGTGTTATATGGTATTTCTGGTAGTTAATATACATTCGCTTCTGGATAAGACACTTCTCTCCATATATTACGCAGCATCAAATTCAGGTTTGATCGCTGTAAAATTAAATGCATAAGAAAAGTAAATATGTTTTAGGAGGGGCACCTACAGACGCCCAAGGCAGAAAGATTGTTAAAACTTATAAGTTACAAAATGTCCATTTCTGAAGTACCCATAAAATTAATAATTTGGCTGCAGTATAATTTAATTTAAAATTTGCATATCTACCAAAATCATATATTTAAAATTAAAATGTATTAATGAATTAAATGTGCACCATTGGTCTAAAAGAAGATGATATATAACGTAGTGAAAGGACTGATATAGTTCCTGTGTTACTGCTGCGGTTGAGGTTTGTTATTATCGCAAAGAAGTGTAACACTGTGAGCAGACTATCTTTTCTCTTCCTGCGAATTGCTTTTCTTAAGAGGGATCATTCCGCTACGTTTTGAATTTATGGAATATTTGCCATAACATGAATTACAAATTAAACCATAACATTTTCCATATCGACAAGTCATAGAATGCTGCAGTGTATATTTTTAGACTACACTCCGATGGAAAGAAAGGCTTTTGAGATCACTTTCCGGTCTGTGTGACTGTGTGAATGTTATGTATGTGTCCTTAAAACGTTTAAACCCGTGAACCGAATTTCAGTACATTTGTTATACATAGTAGTGCTTTGTATGGACATGTAAATTTAATGTTTTTCAACTATGCAAGATGCTTATTTTCTAAATAGCAGCAATTTTAAAATTTACAACGTTATGACATATCTCGCTAACCATTTAACCTATTAAAACAAAATATCGTATGCTGGCAGTGCACTATGTATGCATGAAAACTAGATGAGGATATTGTTATTTTTCAACTATTTTGGAAAATTGCATCACAGTAAAAACTTGAAATGTTTGCATTATAACTCGTAAATTACTCTACAGATTCTGAAAAAATTTATATTTAAGTAATACTATGGTAGGCCATGTAAATATATTCTATTTGAATAGATAAAACCCTTATTTTCAAGATATCAGTCATACAACATGCGAGATTAATTTACGTTACTTATCACACAGTTTAACCAATTTTGACCAATCTTGATACGCTGTAAGTGAATATTTAAAACATAAAATTTTTTAATACATAGCCTTTTTTATGTCCGCCATTTTAAGTCATAACGCCACAGAAAAAATATTTTTTTATGTCGGATATTAGGAAACAATACACCGATTCATACATAATTTAGCAACCAAGTAGAACTACGGTAGGACATGAAAACTGACATGTTTTAAGTGTGTCAAGCACCTATTTTTAATATGGCGGTCATGTAAACATTTTAGCTTAATATGCTATATATACGAAACCATACCAAAATTTCAATTCAACTTGGTATGCTGGGATTATATGTATGTCTCAACCATGAAACATATTAACATTTTTATTCTACATATGACATATCTCGGGAAATAATAAACCAATCCCCACCATAATCATGTGACTAATTGTACTTCTATAATCCATAAAAATTTCTACGACTGAAGGGGTGTGAGACATTTTCAACATAACAGACGGGTAAATTTTTTAGGATTGGGATGCCATATGTCCCAGCTTATTTAATCTAACTGTATCTGCTGGCAGTGTACGACAAACATTTACTTCGCTAAAATATTAATTTTTTTGTCCTTTATTTATGGCGGTAATATTACATGCGAAAATGGGGGCAATCAATCTATTCACTACTAATTTGGGACACAAGAACTGGTGCATAGGTCCATCTAAACTTATATTATATAAGTGGTTCCCACAATTGATTTTCAAAAGTGACTACCCCGTAAATATTCCAGGTAAGTAAACCCCATCTTCTAGAAATAGTATTCATTACAACCAAAATATATTATATCTCTTCCGCATTCTATGTGCATTCCTGATTAAGGTTCGAGGAATTCCGAGTCCGAGGCCTGTGTAAGGCACGTGTGTATTTGTAATAAATGTCTGACTGTTATTGCATATTTTTCTAGTTCCGCGTACAGCCATATGTCTGTCAACTAAACGTTTAGGCCCTCATACCAACTACGCTTTTACGAATTGAAATAAAACGGTTTGCATCCATGTAGAGAAGAGAGGCTCATAAGTTATATCGGCAGCTTCTTGTATCAAGTCAGTATTTAGTAAACACTGTTGCCATTTAGATTTTTGTGTTCAATCAGGAAGAAAAAACCACTTATTTCCTTTAGTAGGTACCAGATATATATTTATACACTTAATGAAGCTATGACAGTTTGACAATGATTGAAAAGTTATTATGTATGCTGTATGATACGAAAAGTTTAGTTAAACTTTCGAACTTGGAACTCATGGCAAACTATGGTTAAAAATGATATTATGGGGAACTGGTCGCATTTAAAGTTCATAATGTTGGCTGTTTCCTTGCGTTGCAGACACACATGGTGAAGCAGACGTCATGCATCTCAATTCAATTTGCCTATGACTTAGAGCGTCGAGTGCGCTGCTTTCACATTCTTTCTGGTAGTGATATCACCTGTTTTCATTCCATCGAAGACCATTTGATTTTGGGATTGTACTTGCTAGATAACTTACAGTCGCGTTATAAAATAGCACCAAGTCAGACTCACAGTCCTCCTACATACTCGAACAGAAGTCACTTGTTCATTAGCTGCTACCGCAGACAGAATTCAATATTCTGTTTAACCGGGCCACGCGGAATGAAGACACCAGTATTCTGAGTGTTTAAATTTGGTTCTCAGTCCTACAGGCCGTGTAGAAATGCAAATTTTTGTTTCCATAGAAAAACACCGTTATTTATTTTTGAAAATTTTTTAATTTTATTTTGATAAGTGTGTTGAATTATTTGGAGTTATTTTTTACACCATATAATTGTAATCTTCCAAATGGCAAAATAAATTATTGGCTGTTATGTTGTTTGAATGAAAAAATTGTCCAACAGGAGCGGTAGTCAGTTTGCATTATAACTGAAAATATCAGTTATATAGTTCAGGCGCTCTGTAAATAAGTTGTATCCCTCAAGTGTTTTTCTATTGTAATTCCATGTGAACGCTGCTGCGCCTCAATGCCATGAGAATTGCCAGATATTACCAATAAGTTTAATACTATGACAAGGTCTTCTTATGAATTTCATGAAAATAAGTACTGTAGTTTCAGTTAANATTTTTTACACCATATAATTGTAATCTTCCAAATGGCAAAATAAATTATTGGCTGTTATGTTGTTTGAATGAAAACATTGTCCAACAGGAGCGGTAGTCAGTTTGCATTATAACTGAAAATATCAGTTATATAGTTCAGGCGCTCTGTAAATAAGTTGTATCCCTCAAGTGTTTTTCTATTGTAATTCCATGTGAACGCTGCTGCGCCTCAATGCCATGAGAATTGCCAGATATTACCAATAAGTTTAATACTATGACAAGGTCTTCTTATGAATTTCATGAAAATAAGTACTGTAGTTTCAGTTAAATACACAATGTACAGTAAGTGTTGTTAAGGACATACTGTGGGTATAATACCAGTAATTTATTATTGTAAGTAACAATTAACACGAACATACCGGATGCATAGAAATACACGCCACGACCTCTTAAATTTATTCAAAAATATGTTCCCATTCTTTGCCTCGCGTGAATTCATTTCATCCCCCTGACATAGCGGCGGTGACGTCACGGCAGGATCTCTGTCCTCTTCCACGCAGCAGGGATGCTGTGGTTACGACCAGTGCGTCACAAACCCCCGGTTTTCGTGGAGGGGGTGGCCGACGGATGTAGGAGAACTTGAACAGTTCCCCAGGAGTGTAGAGCGGAAGGGGAGAGGAGTGTTGCTATGACGTCAGAGAGCTGCCCTCCTACCGTCAGCCCGAGGCAAATCGTGTCACCGATTGGCGAGGGGTGGGAGCAAAGCAGCTTTCGTGATACACTTTCCACCTATGGAGGAAGGAAGACGAGAGAAAGGGTCGTAATGTCGAGCAGGTGTAGAGGGAACAAACTGCAGGTTCACCGGCGGCGGTGAATTCCCTATTTCCTTGACGCGATTTTCATTTGACTTAAGTTCTTGCGAAAGAAGGAAATTTAACCTTCTGCAAGGAGAAATGCTACGTGTGTTTTCAAGTCTTCGTATTTGAATGCGTTGTCTAAGGGGCATTCTAAACGCAGGTTGGTAAATTTTTTTTATCGCATATATGAAACGAAACATTGAAACTTCTTGATGGACTCGTTTATTTTTCCTAATTTATGATGAGGTTTTATGGCCGTGCTCGCTACATCCGATATTACACAATGCCTGCTGCCATATTTGTTTGCACGATACTTATACGTCCTAGTATACGAGACGATATTCCACTTGCTTACAGCTGATGGGAGTAGTGTGATGTTAAAAAGGTACTTTTCAAATATCAGAATTTTTGATATAAGTTGGCATAAAACATTTTTTTTTTACATGTTAATATAAGGTGTATTCAAAACATTTAAATACATTTCTGGCATAATTTACAATTTCTAACTGTTAAATAATACACGTTCTCCCACTTCACTAACATAACAGTTTATATACTTAACTTCTATTAAATTGCATATGTTATAATCAAATGTGAGAATAAGCTCTATCAAATTTTTTATGCTGCATTAAATCTTGGAAACGTCTTAATAAAACGTTGGCTGTTATCGTATACATATATTGCTTCAGTTTGTCCGGTGCATCATTGGTTTTAACGTTTTAAAACCTTGCGGTTGTCCTATTTAAATTTGGAGGCCTTTTTTATACTTATTAAATTTGTTTTAGTTAGTGGCTACGAGGAGCAGCATACGCTCTAAAAATGAAATTCGATTGACCAGAAATTTAAATTGGTATGTCTGGAACCTGTCACAGAAAGCAGGACAGCTTATGTTACCAAACTTGATATGTACTCTGGCCTTGAAATATAAGAAAATATATTATGACTGCTCTACTATCCGGTGTAACAAATATCATGACAGAACTTGCACAAGCTTGCACGTAATCTGGTACCGTAAGATACAGTTATATGACATCACGCTCGATTGACTAGGAGGCTGGAACATTAACAGTTTAGAAAATCTCCGAGATGATCAAAATAATTTCAGAGCACTGTGGTGCGCGCTGTGTGGTTTGGGTCCAAATAAATTTGAATAGGAGGACCTGTTGCAAAACATAGAGAGGTAAATAATATAATTTGTATACACTCTGTGCATAGTAATATAATTACCTGTAGATGTTTCGATTGGAAACTTCTTTTGAGTACTCTTAAAATATACCGCTGGTAGAGAGAGTAATTTATGTAGGCTTCACACTTTTTGCAGAAATTCTTCATTTTCGCCTTATAATTTCGGCTTTATAGTATTTACTGACGATGTACGACCATAGAAAATTTAGATTTTAAGAATTTTATTAATAATTTTATGCGTAATTTTAATTGTGTATTATCTGCTTGTCGTAAAATGTCAAGGACATATTAATATTTTATTTTTAAGTTCTCGACCATTTCCATCAATAGATACGACACAATCAAAATTACTGAGAAAGATATTGAACATCACGTAAAATTTAAATTTTCTATAATCGCACATTGTCAGTAATTACTATGACTCCGAAATTATGACGCGAAAACGAAGAATTTCTGCAAAGGGTGTTAAACCGAGTCTTAAGGAAAAGGTCGTAGTATACAGTGGAATATTCCTGAGATCACGTCAAATTACGCACAACTTCCGGAAATCTGTAATCGCCCGTCATAGTCCCATATAGGTAGCGTAAGTAGCGCACAAGACATTTACTTCTAAGAGTAAGACGGAACTCGCCAATAAAAATCTTAAAACACAATCATGATAATTAATATACTTAAGTGCAATACAGCACGCTAAAAACTGAAAATAAATGGTGAAGGTATGTATATAAACACATACATTGCATGCAGACATAAATAATTACAAACGTATATTTAATTTATTTAGTGCGTTGAGTGTCCACTGAACGGCGACAAGGCTTCAAAAAGAAAACACCGGATATTCGGGATTGGTGAAATAATCAGCCAGGGTCTGTATCAAAAACCAACCATGCCAGTGTCCGACTGGAGTGAATTTGGAAAACTCTGAAAAACCGAAATCAGGATGGTTAGGTCAATAATCGAACTCTGGTCCTCTCTTGTAAAAGTTAAGGATTTTACAAATGTGTCACTACGCACGGTATGTACATGCATATATAAGTACGTGCATGCAATGTAATAACTGTTTTCCTACGTCACTACGATATACCTGCATATGTATGTACATAGGTGCATGCTTTTATGCGTGCTTAACTGCGTATGCACGCACGCACACACATAAGTATACATATACATATATAGCGTGTTCTTGTAAGCGTGTTACCATGGTGGAAGATTATTCCATATAAAATTAATCTTGAAAATATGTGTAGGCTAGCACAGTGGCTTGTATGACGAACATTTTGTCCACTTCTCTTGACCGTTTCCCTCGCAAGCAGAGCAAGTAATATATATTTATGCTTTTTATCTTTGACATGGTAGTAATAATACGTTTCGTAATTTAAGATATACTGGGTACTTCAGCATCATTTACTGCGAAGTGAGATTGGCAACGGCTATTTTTTCACACTAAGAATGTTACTTATAAATAAATTTTTCAGAGGTTCATGATCGTTTGCTACTTCATATGTGAAATTCGTTTTCATTTATATTTTTTATTTCCGATATGTTGATCTTAAAAGTTTCTATTTTTAAACTTTAAATTACGGATAATACCCTCAACCGTTTCGACCACAAGTCGTAAATATATTTCTACGAATTGTTTCGCATCTGAAATGTTGTAACACACAAGGATGTATTGTATTCATACATAAATATAATAACACATTCTTATATACTTAAATACATACACACATGTATTCAAACATTCACTCATCCATACGCACTAACACATACATACAAAAATGCATNATACTTAAATACATACACACATGTATTCAAACATTCACTCATCCATACGCACTAACACATACATACAAAAATGCATACATACAAGAAGTTGGGAAACGTTATTGAAATATTTCAGGACATTATTCGGTATGCGCTATGACGATGATCCTTATGGTCCAGCTCAGGATAACAAGGGAGATATATATATATATATATAATTTAAAATCGGGATTATGAATTTGGTATTTTGCGACATTATAGTGCAATTGGCTTTTAAAAACAATTAGAGAAAATTGATTTAAATCATAGAGACATTTAACATAGTGTAACTCTTCATAAGTGAACGCACGGTAATGAAACTAATACAGAATTTCACTCCCTTGTTGCGTGCATAATCTTTTCTGTGAGGTTAAACAGAAATTGTACGCAGTTCAGTGAGCTGCGTATTTTTTTGTAACAACGACCCTGAACACACAGTTTCCGTGTAAACACGCCAAATATTTCAGTGGTGGGAATATAATGCATGACATGTAAACAACACCAAATGCGCCTCCAGAGAATTGCACGCTGCCAGCACAAACCAACAGGTGGAAAATAAATAGTTTCAGTAGTACCAAAACCGCGATTGTAGACAGATTTCAATGGGCGAAGGCTTCATTGAAATATCTTAAAATCACATATATTAAACTAAAGTGATATTACACTGTTATATATGATATAGTACAATTTCCCCATGTTTTCATTTAATATACATTCATTATAATNAAGTGATATTACACTGTTATATATGATATAGTACAATTTCCCCATGTTTTCATTTAATATACATTCATTATAATTAATATCATATAAGATTGCTATGTATGCAAATTTTCATAATATATCTTATATTTAACTTACTTGAGTGTGAAAACATTATACATATATCAATACAGTAGTAATTGTGCCTTTTAATACGATTTTTACCATATTATATGATTTATATAAAAGGAAATCTAGTATTTAATTTATATAAATAATATCTGAATTTTCCAACCCTTTGGTATTATAATTGGACACAACTTTTATATTATTNAGTATTATAATTGGACACAACTTTTATATTATTTTTCATTATAAATAAGATAATTTTATCAACATTTGTATAAAACACTTGAAAATTTGTCCTTTTGACTATTAATTTTGCTGTCCGATAATTTTACTTTTTATGATCACATGAATTTTCTACTTTGTAAGCAGAAACTCCATTTTATTGTATAAATTAACAGGAAAAAGTTAATTATTATTCAAATTCAGTAATAATATAAAAGTTAAATTATTAAAAATAAATTAATAAGTAATTATTAATGTCGCAAAAATTTTTAAGCGATTATATATTGATTGTATTTTTAAATTAAACTTTTTTAATTTATGCATATGTACATAATTTTCTTGTTATTGGTATAAATTTACTAAAAATATAAATTGAATTACTATACGTGTTTTCGTATCAGATAATGACCAAATAAAAGGGGAAAAATGAAAATAATTTAGTGTTAAATTATTATTTGATAATGATGATACTTAAACTCTTAGTGGTGCGTTAGTAGAGTATATTNCATTTAACATAGTGTAACTCTTCATAAGTGAACGCACGGTAATGAAACTAATACAGAATTTCACTCCCTTGTTGCGTGCATAATCTTTTCTGTGAGGTTAAACAGAAATTGTACGCAGTTCAGTGAGCTGCGTATTTTTTTGTAACAACGACCCTGAACACACAGTTTCCGTGTAAACACGCCAAATATTTCAGTGGTGGGAATATAATGCATGACATGTANGTTTATTTTTCCTAATTTATGATGAGGTTTTATGGCCGTGCTCGCTACATCCGATATTACACAATGCCTGCTGCCGTATTTTTTTGCACGATATTTATACGTCCTAGTATACGAGACGATATTCCACTTGCTTACAGCTGATGGGAGTAGTGTGATTTTAAAAAGGTACTTTTAAATTATCAGAATTTGTTATATAAGTTGGCATAAAACATTTTTTTATAATGGTAATATAAGGTGCATTCAAAACATTTAAATACATTTCTGGTATAATTTACAATTTTTAACTGTAAAATAACAGATGTTCTCCCACATCACTTACATAACAGTTTATATACTTAACTTCAATTAAATTGCATATGTTAAAATCAAATGTGAGAATAAGCTCTATCAAATTTTTTATGCTGCATTAAATCTTGAAAACGTCTTAATAAAACGTTGGCGGTTATCGTATACATATATTGCTTAAGTTTGTCCGGTTCATAATTGGTTTTAATGTGTTCAAACCTTGCGGTTGTCCTATTTAAATTTGGAGGCCTTTTTTATACTTATTAAATTTGTTTTAGGTAGTGGCTACGAGGAGCGGCATACGCTCTAAAAATGAAATTCGATTGACCAGAAATTTAAAATGGTATGTCTGGAACCTGTCACAAGCAGGACAGGTTATGTTTCCAAACTTGATATGTACTCTGGCCTTGAAATATAAGAAAATATATTATGGCTGCTCTACTATCTGGTGTAACAAATATCATGACAGAGCTTGCACGTAATCTGGTACCGTAAGATACAGTTATATGGCATCTCGCTCGATTGACTAGGAGGTTGGAACATTAACAGTTTAGAAAATCTCCGAGTTGATCAAAATAATTTGAGAGAATTGTGGTGCGCGCTGTGTGGTTTGGGTCCAAATAAATTTGAATGGGAGGACCTGTTGCAAAACATAGAGAGGTAAATAATATAATTTGTATACATAATGTGCAGAGTAATATAATTACCTGCAGATGTTTCGATTGGAAACTTCTTTTGAGAACTCTTAAAATATACCGCGGGTAGAGACAGTAATTTATGTAGGCTTCACACTTTATGCAGAAATTCTTCATTTCCCCTCATAATTTCGGCGTTATAGTAATTACTGACGATGTACGACTATGGAAAATTTACATTTTACGAAATGTTTAATAATTTTATGCGTAATTTTAATTTGTATTATCTGCTTGTCGTAAAATGTCGAGAACATATTAATATTTTATTTATAAGTTCTCGACCATTTCCAACAATAGATACGACACAATCAAAATTACTGAGAAAGATATTTAACATCACGTAAAATGAAAATTTTCTATAATCGCACATTGTCAGTAATTACTATGACTCCGAAATTATGACGCGAAAACGAAGAATTTCTGCAAAGGGTGTTAAACCGAGTCTTAAGGAAAAGGTTGTAGTATACAATGGAATAATCCTGTGATCACGTCAAATTACGCACAACTTCCGGAAATCTGTAATCGCCCGTCATAGTCCCATACAGGTAACGTAAGTAGCGCACAAGACATTTACTTCTAAGAGTAAGACGGAACTCGCCAATAAAAATCTTAAAACACAATCATGATAATTAATATACCTAAGTGCAATACAGCACGCTAAAAATTGAAAATAAATATTGAAGGTATGTATATAAACACATACATTGCATGCAGACATAAATAATTACAAACGTATATTTAATTTATTTAGTGCGTTGAGTGTCCACTGAACGGCGACAAGGCTTTAATAAGGAAACACCGGATATTCGGGATTGGTGAAAGAATCAGCCAGGGTCTGTATAAAAAACCAACCATGCCAGTGTCCGACTGGAGTGAATTTGGAAAACTCTGAAAAACCGAAATCAGGATGGTTGGGTCAATAATCGAACTCTGGTCCTCTCTTGTAAAAGTTAAGGATTTTACAAATGTGTCACTACGCACGGTATGTACATGCATATATAAGTACGTGCATGCAATGTAATAACTGTTTTCCTACGTAACTACGATATACCTGCATATGTATGTACATAGGTGCATGCTTTTATGCGTGCTTAACTGCGTATGCACGCACGCACACACATAAGTATACATATACATATATAGCGTGTTCTTGTAAGCGTGTTACCATGGTGGAAAATTATTCCATATAAAATTAATCTTGAAAATATGTGTAGGCTAGCACAGTGGCTTGTATGACGAACATTTTGTCCAC
Source organism: Clitarchus hookeri (assembly GCA_002778355.1). NCBI lineage: Eukaryota > Metazoa > Arthropoda > Insecta > Phasmatodea > Phasmatidae > Clitarchus > Clitarchus hookeri. The sequence continues at coordinate 468,195 of NQII01000578.1, forward strand.
TTCTCTTGACCGTTTCCCTCGCAAACAGAGCAAGTAATATATATTTATGCTTTTTATCTTTGACATGGTAGTAATAATACGTTTCGTAATTTAAGAAATACTGGGTGCTTCAGCATCATTTACTGCGAAGTGAGATTGGCAACGGCTATTTTTTCACACTAAGAATGTTACTTATAAATTAATTTTTCAGAGGTTCATGATCGTTTGCTACTTCATATGTGAAATTCGTTTTCATTCATATTTTTTATTTCCGATATGTTGATCTTAAAAGTTTATATTTTTAGACTTTAAATTACGGATAATACCCTCAACCGTTTCGACCACAAGTCGTAAATATATTTCTACGAATTGTTTCGCATCTGAAATGTTGTAACACACAAGGATGTATTTTATTCATACATAAACATAATAACACATTCTTATATACAAAATATACAAAATACTTAAATACATACACACATGTATTCAAACATTCACTCATCCATACGCACTAACACATACATACAAAAATGCATACATACAAGAAGTTGGGAAACGTTATTGAAATATTTCAGGACATTATTCGGTATGCGCTATGACGATGATCCTTATGGTCCAGCTCAGGATAACAAGGGAGATATATATATATATATATAATTTAAAATCGGGATTATGAATTTGGTATTTTGCGACATTATAGTGCAATTGGCTTTTAAAAACAATTAGAGAAAATTGATTTAAATCATAGAGACATTTAACATAGTGTAACTCTTCATAAGTGAACGCACGGTAATGAAACTAATACAGAATTTCACTCCCTTGTTGCATGCATAATCTTTTCTATGAGGTTAAACAGAAATTGTACGCAGTACAGTCAGCTGCGTATTTTTTTGTAGCAACGACCCTGAACACACAGTTTCCGTGTAAACACGCCAAATATTTCAGTGGTGGGAATATAATGCATGACATGTAAACAACACGAAATGCGCCTGCAGAGAATTGCACGCTGCCCGCACAAAACAACAGGTGGAAAATAAATAGTTTCAGTAGTACCAAAACCGCGATTGTAGACAGAGTTCAATGGGCGAAGGCTTCATTGAAATATCTTAAAATCACATATATTAAATTAAAGTGATATTACACTGTTATATATGATATAGTACAATTTCCCCATGTTTTCATTTAATATACATTCATTATAATTTATATCATATAAGATTTCTATGTATGTAAATTTTCATAATATATCTTATATTTAACTTACTTGAGTGTGAAAACATGATACATATATCAATACAGTAGTAATTATGCCTTTTAATACGATTTTTACCATATTATATGATTTATATAAAAGGAAATCTAGTATTTAATTTATATAAATAATATCTGAATTTTCCAACCCTTTGGTATTATAATTGGACACAACTTTTATATTATTTTTCATGATAAATACGATCATTTTATCAACATTTGTATAAAACACTTGAAAATTTGTCCTTTTGACTATTAATTTTGCTCAGGCTATTAAAATGTTTTTATGATCACATGAATTTTCTACTTTGTAAGCAGAAACTCCATTTTATTGTATAAATTAACAGGAAAAAGTTAATTATTATTAAAATTCAGTAATAATATAATAGTTAAATTATTAAAAATAAATTAATAAGTAAATATTAATGTCGTAAAAATTTTTAAGCGATTATATATTGATTGTATTTTTAAATTAAACTTTATTAATTTATGCATATGTACATTATTTTCTTGTTATTGGTATAAATTTACTAAAAATATAAATTTAATAACTATACGTGTTTTCGTATCAGATAATGACCAAATAAAAGGGGGAAAATGAAAAATAATTTAGTGTTAAATTATTATTTGATAATGATGATACTTAAACTCTTAGTGGTGCGTTAGTAGAGTATATTGGTCAGATATCCCCGCCTTCCACAAAGGCGAACCGGGTTTGATTTCCGGCATTGTTAATATCATTATAACATGTAGGAAACGTGGCAGACATTACCGTTGGATGGTGGGTGTTCTTTGGGCACTATTACCCCCCTCCCCCCCTCAAGCTTTACGCCGATTCTCCATATTCATTTCCCTTCATTTTTACCGGCGCTCTAGCCCTCGCTATTAAGCGTCAACCAAAACTTCACCTAAACTTACTATAATTTTCCTATAACTTTAAAGGTACCGTGCCATAACGAGCATTGATAGGCTCTTCAAAGTAAAGAGAGCAATTTTTAATCACTCTAATTTTAAATAATCGTCATTAAATTAATTTTATTGTACTCTGAGACGTTAACTTCCGAATGCGTTGGAATACACAAACTGTCTTTATTACTTACGTGGCCTCAAAAATTCATACTTTACCGTGAACAGCCTAAAGCTAGTAAAGAGAATACTATACTAGATACAAGATACACATATTTTTTTAAAATTTTTAACAATATAACCTTTTGCTGAAACTTAACTTTTAGATACACACGAAGTTTGTAATATAAAGTATGAAAATAAGATCAGTAGTATTTAAGAAATATGCATCGAGTGCAAAATACATCGCTGTAATGAAATTCAAAACAAGTATTTTATAACAAAGCTATATAAGAAATTAATAAAAAGTACAAAATGAAGCAATAAATTTTAAAGGGAATAGAGTAAAAATGTTATATATAAGAATAAATAATCTTTATATGAAATCAACAATTCACAAATTAAAACATTCCTACATTTCAAGTTTCGGTTACCCAGTAAGTTTAATATAAATAACTAAGACACTTTGTTCTCAAGCACGCAAAAACATGATAATTTAGATTTTGTGAAAATTAAGAAAACTATAGGTAATATATACATTGTAGAAATGTATAAGTTTTAATTTTAATTTTAATTATTTCACGCATTAAAAAACCGTTGTGATATTTGTAAATAATGATACAAAATCTTTGTGGAAAATTTTAATGATGTTGGTAAGAAAAGCAATAGAAAGATATAGAAAGTTAACATAAATGAAAGTACGGAAGCTAAAGTTTACAACAGAAAATGATTTATTCATATAAAGTGGAAACAATATAAGAAATTTAAATAAATCTGACAGAATAATCTGCAAAATTAGTAGCAATAGTGCATAGTATAGAGTACCAATTGAATTTAACAGAACAGAATGTGTATTTCCAAATTAATCATAGATTAATGTAAAATACAATATCGAGTATAACTAAAAATATATATAATCAGTGTTAGAATAACAGATGTAATTAATATTGTAAGGTAATAAATAATATGAACGCGACAAGGCGTAATAACCTTAACTTTAATTTTTTTTAAAGTAATTTCGGGTGGCAATAGTAATTTAACTACAATTGCTGAGACCAAAAAGAATCACATTTGCAGTAGATGAATTGATACATACAATAAATAAAGAAAGTGATTGTAATCATAGAGCTCGAAATTTTCAATGTGCGGCATGTGCTGCGTAGGCACAATCATGTGAAGAAAATACGGTGATAACGATTATTTGAAAAACGGGGGCTGCGATAGCACATGCAGGAGTATGAAAAAAAAGAACAGAAGTCTCAAATAAACATAGGGGTTAAGTTACGATTATTGCGAAACCTGCTCTAGACATGGTTATGAACAGGTTGAAACAAAATAACAGTTACCTTAATCCGTGATCGCATGATCACTATATGAAATGTTCGTAAATTGCGTGAATGAAAAATAATTAAAAATCTCTCAAAAATCAAGGAAAACTTACACAAGACTATGGGTGTACGTATTAGAAAATCAAACAGGTAAACCAACTTCAGGAGGTTGACACAAATTATTAAGTAACGGAACAGTTTTCTTTACGTGCTTTAACACAAACACTTCAATGCACGATTTCCATACAGTTTAGTATGATTGGCATTTGCAATCGCCAGATCAGTGACAGTGTTATTTCTTTACGCATAGTTATGGAAGGACGAAAGGATGACTGTATGAAAAATAAACTAAGCAACAACACAAAAAGTGTTTATTAACCGTGGTCTGGCTATATCATTTATGGTTACGTTTTCATGCCTTTGCTAAGCTCGTGCAGCCTTGGCTTCAGATGTATCTTTTATTTAGCTATTTTATTCCTAATACCTCACCAAGCGAGGTGGCGCAGTACTCGGATTCTGGAGGACCTGAGTTCGATTCCCGGTTCGGCCATCCTGATTTCGGTTTTCCCATGTTTTCCCGAAATTACTCGAGGCGGATACTGGGATGGTTCCCTCCATGGTCTATTTTGGCTCTGATCAACTTGCTCTGATCTTGCTGTAGANGGTTCCCTCCATGGTCTATTTTGGCTCTGATCAACTTGCTCTGATCTTGCTGTAGACGAGATGTTTAGCCCTACCTACGTCCTAAATGAAAACTGGTACCCAATCTAATTACTGTTACGAAGACGCTTGTGCTCGTCATGCTATGATGACCCCGACAGAGGTACGCCCCGGCGCACCTACACGCACGTGCGAGTGGCGAGTAAGGCGTAGAAAAGTACGGCATGTATAAGATGTTTACACACAAACTCTTACGAAAAGATGGTTCGCCAGTGTATTTCAGCGAGGACTGTGACGGGTCTATGCACTATGTATGTAACTAGGTACACCTTCTCGAGAACGAAGTCAACACAATGTAGAAAGATGTAATCCTTGTGCGAACATTATGTATACAGGCGCTCGCTTTTACGAAAATCTTGCCTCATGCCTGCAATTGTCCTACACCATCATTGGCGGGCTTAAACCTTTNTTTACATTTAAAAAATATATTTTTTTTGCATTCCAAATTTATGGAGGAGTGCCTCATATGTGCATAAGCCGGGCTCCTTAAAAAATCAATACGAAGAATGTTCTTCCAATAAGATTCTTTGTTCGCATAGTGTTTCGCAAAATTAATTCTAGAGGGAAAGTTCATACAATGCATAAATGGTTCGTGAAATGCTACGCATACAGGGAGACATACTTTTTATCATCGTAGATGATGGCGAGAGTATCGTCGGTTCCAGTCTCGATCAGATGGTGCCACATTGACTATCATGGGCATGCTTGCGAGTGGGTGGTTTTGATGGTGAGTTATCCAGCGTCTGTTTATTTAGCTCGAGAATTCATCGGACAATAGCTTGTAAAACAGCATCGACATTGCGCCATACGACAAATGGTTGATATTTGACACGACATTCAATGAACGCGATGAGTAATCTGCATATATAAATTGATATATTAATGACTCATATGTAAATTGTTATTGAACGAGCAAATCAGTAACATATTGGCAGGTGTCAGTCTGCAGGAGTCAGGAGTTAGTCTGCAGGAGTCAGTCGGCAGGAGTCAGTCTGCAGGAGTCAGTTGGCAGGAGTCAGTCTGCAGGAGTCAGTCAGTAGGAGTCAGCCAGTAAGAGTCAATTGGCAGGAGATAGTCGGCCAGAGTCAGCACTGAGGAGTCAGAACTGAGGAGTCAGCATTGTGGAGTCAGCAATGTGCAGTAGTAAAAGTGTATGAATTCAGGTATGCTTGGAAACGATGAAAGCCAATGATTGTACAACGTCGAGCTTACCTCTATGAATGTAACTTCTCCCACTGCTGAAAAATTACATGAAAAAACAATGTTGTTCCTTTGGCAAGACCTTCAGTAAAAGTTGCAACGCACGGCGATATGAGAAGAGTGACTGTATGAAGAACCCATTTTGTACTTTTCTAAGCTGCTATAAATAAACCAATCAAGACTGATATTTTTGTTTTCCGCCCACTGAGAAACAGTATTGGACGACTTTATTACCTCCTGTTAATATACTACATAAAATGTTCGCAGGCGCCAAGGGAACTCGCATGATGAAGCATTACGACAATGACCGCGTGCAGTTTATGCAAGGGGATAAAATGAAGGAACAAATCAAGATCTGTAAGGGTTCGTCTATTGAGAGACAGGAAGTGATCTCGCCAATACCTCCTGCTGCATCGATGGGTAATGTTTCCGCATACGATTATGACGAGACAGTAAATGTTAATGACGGGATTAGAGAACTACGAGGTTTGGTACAGTCAGTATGTGTGGAATGAACACTTGCAAGGCATTCGTATTAAGTCGACGAACTTCAAAATAAACGGTTGTCAGTTCTAAATACTGATGATGTCCATGTGACTCCTACACAGCAAAGTAAACTTGATAATGAGGATGAAACATAAGACGAAGTGGATCAATAAGACAGCATTTTTGATAATGACTATGGCGATAGTGTTGATAAAGTGTCTGATGAGAAGGATGATGATGGTTCTTTCGACGTTCCCGCACATTTCACCAACTAGTTTCCTTCGACAAGTGATGCGAGGGAGGCAGAAGGCGCAACAATGCTAGTTACATATTCCCCGAAGACCTGAACGAACTTGTTGATAGACAGATATTTGATTCAGCTGAAAAAAGTGGTGATCTCTCACGCATTATTGAAATATCTTCAATCATCTATGAACTAACTGATCAGGGTTATACCATATGAGACTGTTGGCTACTATCCATGATTTGCAAACAATAGAGATATGAAAAGATCGAATGTACATAATAATAATAAACATAGAATCTATATAACAAGTAAAAAACTAAATTTGTATATACATATTAATGTTTGATTTAATACTTATACAGTCCGTTCTGCATCAGTGGCGTAAGCAATACATTTCGAGAGACTATTTTAAATAAAATTTGTGCGAGCATGCTTAGAAAGAGGGCTATGGCAGGATCTGAAGTATTATGTCATATTCCAGTCAATTAAAATCGGCTGAGTTCTATATGGGCTACGAAAGCACTGAAAAATATTTTTTTATGCAAGTTTTTAGGCGAGTCATTAGTGTGGGAATAAAGGCGCATATAAGTTTAATAAGGTTATTTAACAAAGTTTGTGTTGGTATTGACCGTCATGAGAAGTGCGGAAGTGACTATGTGTTTATCAGACTCAAAAATGTTTAATTGTATGAGAACTTTCAATATTGATCGCTAGTTAAACTTTCTATACATGACACGTTTGGGTGTATAGCAGTTATGAATATACTGATGGCACATTAGTTATATTAAGAAATGTATGTATTTATATACATACATTTATTCACATTTCTATAAAAAAATAAACTATTACATCAGTTAAAAATAGTTTTACTACTTTTCGCACACATGAAGACGACCTATGAGAGTCAATTAATGTTTTGAAGGGAACAGNCTAAGGTTATTTAACAAAGTTTGTGTTGGTATTGACCGTCATGAGAAGTGCGGAAGTGACTATGTGTTTATCAGACTCAAAAAAGTTTAATAGTATGAGAACTTTCAATATTGATCGTTAGTTAAACTTTCTATACATGACACGTTTGAGTGTATAGCAGTTATGAATATACTGATGGCACATTAGTTATATTAAGAAATATATGTATTTATATACATACATTTATTCACATTTCTATAAAAAAAATAAACTATTACATTAGTTAAAAATAGTTTTACTACTTTTCGCACACATGAAGACGACCTATGAGAGTCAATTAATGTTTTGAAGGGAACAGCATAATCTTCTGTGTGGATAAACTTGGAAGTCCCACAGGGTGGGACTGTTGCTGGTGTAGTCATTGGAGGATGAGTCACTGCTAGCCTAACTGCTGCTGGAGTACATAAGTTGTGGTTCTTGGTTCATGGTGCATGAACAAACATATCATCATGATTCATGTAGTCCAGTTTGAATTGATATGAATTTTTTATGGGGAAAAATCTAGCTTTTCGAAGCAGTTTTTGCCTATATACTGAGCACAAAATTGATACACATGGCGTATCAATTGTCGTTTAACAACAAAATATCTCTTTTTTAATACTTCTATAATGCAGTTTACCATCGCACGATTCTCTGTACTTGATGTACTTGTGGTTCCCGGGCATCTCATAAGGCGGTGCTAGTTTCGGAGCACAGAGATGAACAGCGCAATTACTATATTCGCACACGAAACTGGATACAACCCTGTATGTTTCGTATGGTTAAAATTAATTCCACTGTGGACGGTAATTTACGTTCTCAATACATATTTCAAAGTATATCGAGCTGTACATATCACCACATATATATTTAAAAGTAATACCATACTGCACTCAATATAAGCCTTCACGCACATAGCGGTAGCAAATGCTGGGGTTGTNTCATAAGGCGGTGCTAGTTTCGGAGCACAGAGATGAACAGCGCAATTACTATCTTCGCACACGAAACTGGATACAACCCTGTATGTTTCGTATGGTTAAAATTAATTCCACTGTGGACGGTAATTTACGTTCTCAATACATATTTCAAAGTATATCGAGCTGTAAATATCACCACATATATATTTAAAAGTAATACCATACTGCACTCAATATAAGCCTTCACGCACATAGCGGTAGCAAATGCTGGGGTTGTATATTATGCATGGTGCCGACTCAGTGCTAGTAGGATCAGGATACAGGAACACTTCTTCATCTTCCTCGCAGTCTTCAGAAAATGGTTCGTCACCTTCGTATCCAGGGTCCAATGAGGCGGGGCTGGCTAACTGCTGGACTGCTTGACTGCTGCTGACTGCAGACTAGGCAAAAGAAGACTCCTATATTTCGCACGAAAGTGGTGAGCATAGCCACTGCTGCTAGAGTCAATACTATATGTTTCTGGATTCATGGTTCAAAGACAATTGACATTTAAGAACATATCTGTTTTATTTATAGAGCCCCTTCTGCTTGGTCAGGAGCTTTAATGGAGAAAACTTGGCTTCACTTAGTAATTTCTGCCACCTATAAATGGGACAGAGTTCGTTCACACACACCTTAGTTTGCAGATCAGTCAAGGATGTTTCATGGCAGTTCACGGAACTGTGCAAGTCCCCAGTACACGATTCAGAAAATCATAGTGGCACTTTGAATACTTCTTTAAAATAATTGTATTGTGTCAGTGAAATATAAATTAGTATCCTTGACAGAAAATCCTCGCATTGTGGATCATTATAAAATGACTTGGCCACTTTGCTTAAAATTCTATTTTTACTTTCTTATAGTATGCCAGGAAAACTATGCATATATGGTCGACAATGTTTAACTTCATATTCGCTACTATTACAGTATATCACAATTTCAGTTTTTATACANGTCCTTGACAGAAAATCCTCGCATTGTGGATCATTATAAAATAACTTGGCCACTTTGCTTAAAATTCTATTTTTACTTTCTTATAGTATGCAAGGAAAACTATGCATATATGGTCGACAATGTTTAACTTCATATTCGCTACTATTACAGTATATCACAATTTCAGTTTTTATACAGTCTGGTATCACTATTGCGTCCCATGAGAAGTAAACATGTACATCACATGCTCATTGCCCAACACATGTTACCAGGGGATAGTCCACACAATATTCCACAAACTGGAAGTCCGTGTGCACACACTAGTAGCCTTGCTCTGTATCAAACATGGCTGATTGCCGGCCGAAGACAGGACGAAGACTGATGCTCAGAGTATAAATGCAGCGTACACATCGCAGGTAAGTGGGGTGCACATAATCTCCTAAGTTGTTCTGCCATGGTTCAAAATGGCAGTTTGATGGTCTCCATTGCAATGCTCGGACCACAAAGTAATCTTGTAGCTGTCTCGTCCTCTGGGTTTATATACAATACTGCTATAACCCCAAACTTGACATCGGTGTTCTTATTTTGCTTGACTCATCAGCTCACTGGTAGTGCAGGACAGCTTCGAGTCTGGCNCATGGTTCAAAATGGCAGTTTGATGGTCTCCATTGCAATGCTCGGACCACAAAGTAATCTTGTAGCTGTCTCGTCTTCTGGGTTTATATACAATACTGCTATAACACCAAACTTGACATCGGTGTTCTTATTTTGCTTGACTCATCAGCTCACTGGTAGTGCAGGACAGCTTCGAGTCTGGCCGGAGGTGGTACACTCAGCAGGTAATAAAGCAGCATGGTACTGGAACCAAGCTGAAAAACCCATCTTCTTCATTCTTGCTAAACCAATGAACTTTGGGGTAGACCATGGTAATATCGGAAAAAATTGCTACTTCTTCAGGTTGGAACTGTGCAGATATAATGTGATGGAAGTTAAGTCACAACTAATACTACAAACCTTCTCCTCCCCTTTTATATCAGCTTCCCCATCACCACTGTATTCCACCACTATACCACCATTCTGAATCGACCCGTACTTTTTCGTGAAACCTCTTGACTCATTCTCATTTCTATAATTAATTAACTCAATTTACCTGGCACCATGTGGGTGCAAGCCTGTGAAAATACCTACACAGTTATTCTCACGCGTATGCTGATTTAGGCTATCTGACACCACGTAGATTGTGAAAATGACACCTGACACCATGCAGGTGCAGACCTGTGAAAATGCTAACACGGCTCTTCCTACGCGCATGCTGACGTATGCTATCTGACACAATTTAGGTTGTGAAAACGATTTGGAAGAGTGTACGTGTGCAGACTCCAGTTACCTTACACCATGCAGGTGCAGACCTGTGAAAATGCTAACACAGCCCTTACCATGCAAGCATAGATATTTTTACTTTGACAATGTAAGCTTACATGCGTCTATGCATGCTCAACTCCAGTAACCTAAATTGTGTTTATATTTCATCCGGAAAGTAATTTTTTCCATAATTTTTCTCCTTATTGTATTAGTTTATTTCCTCTGTTTTGAAAAAAAAAATGTTTAGCAAGTTTTTTCACCACTATTCTTTACATGACAAACAATAACACAATATGTAAAATTGTTTTAAATTATAAGCATATTTTATCAATTAAACTATTTTCTTAAGATTTCACACACATTTTAAGCAATATTAGTTTACTTTGACACGCTAAAATATTTATTTAATGTCCTTTTTTTCTGCATTTATATTGCGACATATTTTTGCATTAGTCATACATAGATAAGCAAGGTAATTTATAAGACACAACATTTTTTATGAAAAATTCCATGCTGTTTTATTAAACACGCACCGACACACACCATGTGTTAAAAAATATAAAATCGTGTCAGTTTCTTCTTCCGGTAGGAGTCTATGCGTCTCGCCATCGCATTCTTCACTGAAGCGAAGCACAGTTTCCTGCCCCCCTCGCTGTATTTCGTAGTCCCTACGCTGGATGTCTTCTCTAAAGATGATTGTTTCACCCTTATTCAGCTTCAACAGTTCGTCGGAGCTGTATGGTGGGATTACGTCCGGCCTCGTGTTGTACACTGTGCAGGATTCGCCATCGCTTTGGATTCTGTACATAAAATTCACTTTTGACCTACCTTCGGCGTTCATGATGCTCTGGCTGTATGCAGGCACCAGGATGTAGGCGATGATTCACACCATCACAGGTTTCTATGTTTTTCACAGCATCATCATATCGTGGGTCACCTAGCCGGTACTCCTTTCGCCAGAACCCGGGAATGGCGTTGGGATAAATCTTCAACAAACCTNATATCGTGGGTCACCTAGCCGGTACTCCTTTCGCCAGAACCCGGGAATGGCGTTGGGATAAATCTTCAACAAACCTGACTCGAAGGCGCTTGCTTACATCACTTCGTGCATCGAAGATCGTGATGGTAGTGTGATGGAAGTAGCTGTGGTGGGTGTCAACCAACTACAGCTGGTGGCGATATTGGTCTGCGTGGAGCCCTCATATGCTGGAAGTCATTCGTCGAATGTCGTCGAGGGGAAGGTGGTGGTGGGTCGGAGACCTGATGTAATCAGATATATGTGGTCGGCGGTTGCTTGGTCTGCAGAGCCGATTATGTTGTTCACTGCGTGGAACCTTCGTCGATGAAGGAGGTGGTGTCGGTGGTGGCTGCTGCTGCTTTGTGATGTAGCGTCTTAGACCAGCGGCGGGAATGAGGTGTGTCCTGAACGGAAGTGTTGCAGCCTTCGAAGTACTCCTTGCAGGACAGGCAGTCGCGAATATCTCCGTCTTGCTGCAGTTTGGCTGGAAGTACCTTGTACACATACTGAACTTCGTGGTGTGCGTATGTCAGCAGGAACTCTTCCGGTGGAAAGGCCAGTTAGTTACATGGATCTAGGGCCGCAAATGACCGTAGCCTCTCATACACGACGTTTGCCGAAATTATTTTCTGCCCACTGGGACAGCACGCAAACATCTGCTGCTTGGCGTTGAGAAAATTCCAGACGAGAAATAAACTGATTACATTAAGGCTAGCAGTTGACGGAGACAGCAGCAGCAAGCATGATACTGGGTCCCGAGGCCTTTTATATGCTGGTATATAAGTTTTGGTATATAAGTTTCTGGTATATAATTATATAAGGGTTTGTGATGCGAAAAAAAGTGTTTTATTTCTGAGGTACACCTTTTCGTAATATTTTTAAAAATAAAAACTTAAAAAGAAAAAATTGTACTTGAACTAAATACTTAAAAAATAATTATAACTATATGAAAAAAAACTTATTGCATANTTAAAAAGAAAAAATTGTACTTGAACTAAATACTTAAAAAATAATTATAACTATATGAAAAAAAACTTATTGCATGTCTATGACTCTATTAAAAAAAACAATCTTATTGATGGTTTATATAAGACTCGGGCAGTTAAATACTTACATAAAAAAATCATTACTATTCATTAGAGTAATTACGATAAAATCTTTATTCGGCCCCCGTACTGATACGGTATCACTTTTTTTAAACCCTTGATCAAGCATATGTGCCCATATCCGAGTAGTCTAAGGTGCCTGTATGCCTACCCAAGGTTCGGCAGTTCGATCCCGCTCTTCTCCAGACAACATTTTGAGCTATTCTAAAATTCAATGAAAAGCAGCGTCCCTAAACAAATATGGTGGTCGAACGACTGGCATGCCCCTATCAACAGCATATGAAGACAAAAGACAAGTGGAAACTATATAGCGGAGAATATGTAAGATGGCACAAACATGCTAGCGGACGGAAACAATATGGTGGACGGATAGAAGATGGCTGATGAAAACAATATGGAAGGTGGAAGATGTAAACAAGACAACAAGTGGAAACTATATAGCGGAGAATATGTAAGATGGCACAAACATGCTAGCGGACGGAAACAATATGGTGGACGGATAGAAGATGGCTGATGAAAACAATATGGAAGGTGGAAGATGTAAACAAGACAACAAGTGGAAACTATATAGCGGAGAATATGTAAGATGGCACAAACATGCTAGCGGACGGAAACAATATGGTGGACGGATAGAAGATGGCTGATGAAAACAATATGGAAGGTGGAAGATGTAAACAAGACAACAAGTGGAAACTATATAGCGGAGAATATGTAAGATGGCACAAACATGCTAGCGGACGGAAACAATATGGTGGACGGATAGAAGATGGCTGATGAAAACAATATGGAAGGTGGAAGATGTAAACAAGACAACAAGTGGAAACTATATAGCGGAGAATATGTAAGATGGCACAAGCATGCTAGCGGACAGAAACAATATGGTGGACGGATAGAAGATGGCTGATGAAAACAATATGGAAGGTGGAAGATGTAAACAAGACAACAAGTGGAAACTATATAGCGGAGAATATGTAAGATGGCACAAACATGCTAGCGGACGGAAACAATATGGGGGACGGATAGAAGATGGCTGATGAAAACAATATGGAAGGTGGAAGATGTAAACAAGACAACAAGTGGAAACATGATNGGACGGATAGAAGATGGCTGATGAAAACAATATGGAAGGTGGAAGATGTAAACAAGACAACAAGTGGAAACAAGATGGCTGCTGGAACAAGATGGCGAGTGTAATGTCATCCGTAATGGCGAATATAAGATGGCGGCGGATCCGCAGATCCCAAGCCCACAGCCCTTGCCCCCGGATTGGTTAAATATATTTATGATATCAATAATATATTACGTACTACAGTTCTTTCCCCACAGTTGTAACACGTTTAAACACAGTCGCCGTAAAATATTAATGTTTATTATGTGTAATGAGTTATATCGTGTATAACACAAATATATTAACAATATGTAAAATAGTAACCTTAAGAACTATCGTCAATGCAGACATTGTTGAAAAGTCATAAAACTGACATAAATATGATTACATACAATTATTGTGAACATTCGTTAATAATATTCTTTGAAATATGACCGAATTCTTTAAACAGCTGTAAACAGTAGACAGTGCATTTGACAGTTAAAACGTAGAACTGGAAGTGTGTATGGTAACAAAAAGAGGAAGGATACGTAATCGGTTACTAAATGTAGTACTTTAGCAGGGCTTCATAAAACTGTCAAGTAACCATGATTTGCCTAAATTAAAAATATTTTAACAATTAACATACACAAACTGCAGTCTATAGAGACTNTGTCAAGTAACCATGATTTGCCTAAATTAAAAATATTTTAACAATTAACATACACAAACTGCAGTCTATAGAGACTCCACTATAACATAAGAGAAAAGGTATATACACAGCTGGGAAGGGAATCGCTACATCCTCTTTCCCTTCGTGAAACTGTATTAAACCATTACGGGCTTGTATGATATTACAAATGAGTAATGAGTAGTACTTTACACATAGANTTCGTGAAACTGTATTAAACCATTACGGGCTTGTATGATATTACAAATGAGTAATGAGTAGTACTTTACACATAGAGGGAGTGTTGTTTATCATCTGTAAAGCACGGGTTCAATTTTCTCATAGCTATACAGGTGACAGGGCACTACATCTTACAGGTGGCAGATATTTTCCTGACACACATATAACCGTTCTTCCTGCTACATCACTCGTAAATCAGACAGTGATTTGACAGGATGGTGATGCAAACGTCGTCCTATCATATCCCTGACGTTGTGACAGAGTTTCCCCGTCACGTGTTTATATTTTCCGTGCATCTCCTTAATTCTGATCTCACCACTGTTGGAATTTTTGTAAAGTTTGGTTTTCCATTCATAGCCAGCGGGTAGGTTGCGAGAGGCACAACGAGGTCTGACTCCAGTTATGTCGAATGAAGAATTCCCTACATGCTGGAGGGGCCGCGGTGTCTGAGCGGTTAGCCTGCTCGCCTCCCACAAAGGCGAACTGGGTTTAATCCTCGGCCGTGTCACCGGTTTTTCGTATGTGGGAGACTTGCTGGACGATGCTGTTTGTCAGCTGGTTTTCTCGGAGATATCCCGTTTCCTGCACCCTTTTATTCTGGCACTGCTCCATACTCACCGCAATCACCCTCATCGGCTCTGAAGACCTTGCTGTTTAGAGCCGCCTAAATCTATTCACACTCACATAGACGTTATTATTGAACAGAGGAATAGCGACACGTTGTGTTCTCCGATGATTTTCGCTTGTATCTTAACGCTGATAAGTGTCGCAGCTGGATTTGGCGCCACAGTGGGCAACGTAACGGTCCTGCACTGATCCGAGAACTCTACTGTACGTCCCGGACATCAGTATTATATTGTGGGTTGCTATCAGTTATAACTCCCGAACACGTCTCTTGGTTGTTGAAGGAATAGGAACAGCAAAGCGATATTCCAATGAAGTTATACAGCCCATTTCCTGACGACTAACATGTCTATATGTAGTGCGTATGTCAGGACTAGTACCTACTCTACGCGACGTAGGACCTGTATGTACTCACGCCAACACTAATCGTGTTACAGTTGTGATCGAACGGCCAAGACGAATGGCTATCTGACGAACCGTACATTCGGCTTCGTGGAGAACAAAATACAACTTCCTTCAAATGAATTTGAGTGGTTATATTCTCCGCGAGCTAGAACGTCATCACCAAGATTACAAGGCCTTACATCATCTACGTGATGGGCAATACAATCGCTAAGCTGGATTCTTTTGTAATAAGTAACAAAACGGTAATACAGAAAAGTAAAAAAGGTTTGCTGCTTTTAATTTGTTTCCATATATATGCTAGTTAAGAACGATGCTCAAAAATATTACTTAAATATACATTTTCTAAATAAGTTAAATAGCTGTATGCCATTTATAATTTNAAGAACGATGCTCAAAAATATTACTTAAATATACATTTTCTAAATAAGTTAAATAGCTGTATGCCATTTATAATTGTTTTGTTTTATTTATTCCGTTGCTATTTTCAAGCAGAAAAAACGGTGTTCGTAAATGTAATTTTATAATCCATTCGTTGAATTTATAAAAAAAATCAAGTTCTTTGTTTTTATTTAACCGACGGGGAATATATTGTAAATATAAGATATTTGAAGTGAATCTCGCTGTGTATATTATGTTTCTTAGAACAACTATGTTGTTAAAAATAATTTGTAGAAACTATATATTGAAGTAGAAATACTTCCACTTTATTTGTTAAATGTCACTGAAAACTGTTTCATTTAAGCACAAAAAACTGCGAAAATCGACTCTATATGGAGTACATGGAACATTATTCAGTATATGCCAAAAAAACTATCCTTAGCTATTTCACATGTTATTACACTGAAACTCGCACTACAGTTACAATAATGCTACTTGTATATTTGTTTTTATACTGATAGTCTATAAAGCTGATAAAAAAACGTCTACTTACATGTGAAACATTTGTGGATACGAATTTCTGTGGTTAAAAGGCGTTCATTCAGGCATTTGCTCTTTCATCGTTGTCAGGAAACTTAATGATGTGCAATTTTCCTCTGATCACAGTAATTTTTAAGACACTGAGAACACACAAGTTAATAACCTTGGTGNAGCTGATCACAGTAATTTTCAAGACACTGAGAACACACAAGTTAATAACCTTGGTGTATTTTACACAGACGCCAAGGTTTATTATTAAAATACAAACCGCTACATATCAAAACTTTCCAAGCTGCCAATCATATTACCTACTTACACTCGTCCATTATTCGTGACGTCACTCAAAGGAGATTGTAAAACCTTGAAGTTTCATAGGTTAAGGCTAGACGCCGTGTAATACTGATATGTTTCTTAACACACAGACTTCTGCCTTTTTAGTCGGTTTTATGTTGCTTTTAAGCATTTAATATNTAATACTGATATGTTTCTTAACACACAGACTTCTGCCTTTTTAGTCGGTTTTATGTTGCTTTTAAGCATTTAATATTGATACAAGACTCTTCTATATCATGTGTTTCATTGGCGTCTCAGCGACTTCACTTTAACCATTTGCATACAGAATTATATACTCTGTGTGGCCTAAAATTTCTTATAAAATAGATGACAATCACCAGTAGTGTAATGAGAGAAAACTTAGTTCCAGCCAGCAAAGTACACTTTTTTTATAGATTCAATGATATATTTAGCTGCCATTACATTATATTTTGTTGTGTAAATATAACTCGAAAAGCTACAAAATTAATTTTGTTCATCTAACTAAATACGCGCTTGAAGAACAAAACCTCAGTTTTGGGGCAAAAATAGACTGCCCACAAAATATTAAGTAGAATTAACTGCATATATTAGTTTTGCCATTCAATTGATTGCCTTAGTTTAAAAATCCAACTTGATAGTTTGTTTGTAACTTGTGTTACAATAAGGAGAGTCATTGTGTTTAATAGTGCATTAATTGATACTTAATAATTGTTTAAAAACATAGTAAAACAAATTCAACAGGAAACAAATAAGTTAAGCTGCAAAACCTTAAATATTTATTGACGCATATCATCCCGTATTTGCACACTACCTTATTAAAAACCTTCCAGTTTCATTAGTAGTCACTTTAACTGAAGTTGCTAGAGCGTAGCACTCGGAAGTAAACGATCACGGTTCAATCTTCGTCGGGCTCTTTCTTTTGCTGCATTTATCAAAATTGATTAATTTATGTAGACCCAAACAAATCTTTAGTTTCACCAACAAAATGTAACAGTTGTGGCAACCAAATAACTACAACAAACTATTTCAATGCCCCAATAGAAACTATTCATTTGGTTACGCAAAACTAACTTTTGATTCAACAAAACCCTTTTTCTCAGTGCGTATATGAAGAAGTAATAACATATTTTCGTAGACCATTACTAAGAAACCCTAGAATACACAATTAATTGTGTGAAAAATTATGCACGAATCTCAAATTTTGTGTTTGATAGCTATGATTGTATGAGCGTTCTAATAATAAAAATGTATGGGTAGTTCATAAATAATTTTTAGATGCAACCTACTGTTAATATGAATTTGGCATTCTCTGGTAGTGTATTACACTATAAGGACAAATCAGTGATATGAGCCGGTGAAATAACCTTCAATGAAAGTCAGCTGATAAGCCAATTTTGACTGCCGAATCAAGCTAATGAACCGGGAACAAGTGACTTATGGCAGTGGAATTCTCGACATTCTGTGGGATTCTGAAATTAATCATAAAAATTCAGCCATCACATTAATTTGTTATATTGCACTTAATATCGGTCACTTAATTTTCACTGGTTTTCACTGATTTAGCTCAATTCTTACTGTTCTAGGTTTAGACTATAAGTTGATGCCGTTATGAAGGTTCATATGTTTTTTAAGTGATGTTCAGAAGAGATGCTGAAAAACTGGCTACTATCGCGAAGTATTCGAAGCTGCAGGGTTGTAGATCTACCAGAAATTTTAACGATTGCAATGTCGTTAACGGAGGTAGAAAACGTTTCACTGAGTCTCAGAAGAACTATGCATATTGAGACGAAATGTTGGCGTGGCCTCTGTAATATGTGCCTCGTATTCTGAGCGTTGTCCCTCAGAGTGATATTTGTGAGAGTTTGTGTGCCTGTAGTTTATGAATAGTCGATGCTGGCAGCACCGAGCGCGAAGCAAGTAGTTCACTGGCTGCAAGAAGCACATTCGACGCAAGCACCGCACACGTCAGAATGTTTCATTATTGCAACAGTCCAGCTCGTAAATCAATTCGGGGCAGAATCTGTTAATCTTAGTGTAATAAAAAGAAGACATCCAAAATGGATGCCACAATATCCATGACATATGCATCGATAAAAAAAGAAATAATATGAACTCTGTTCTGTAATGTCTGAGCTATATTCGAAAAAAAATCATTAGTGTTTCCCCAAAAAGAAATTTAACTCAATTTCTTATTTAAGTACACTGCTGTTTCAATTTAAAATGCCTTATCATTCCGGAATAATAATGGCAAGCAAGAGAAACGTACATATTTTACTTAAAATCCGACGCATTTCTTCTCTTGATACTTATCTTCTCTGTTTTCGTTCATTAATAATTCTGTATCAGATTGGATTAAGAAAAGCATTGAAAATATTCTGAATAAATGTCAAGTAATTACAGTAAACTGTGAGAGTAAACAGTATGTTCTGAAGGTTGCAAAAAGGCATATAATGAAGTGATAAAAGATTTACCATTTAAATAAGCATTTAATGATATATAATGCTGTGGGTATACTAAATTGTCAATACTTCAACTCAGACCAAAAAGTGAAATATTTTATAAATAAAATATACAATTTGTTAAATATATTGAACTTCACATATTTGTTCCACGTGGATATTAAAAAATTTTCATTTAATGATAGTAAAAATTATTTGAGAGAATCGAGTGAAAATTAAAAAATATGGTTTACTGTATTATTTTAATTTCCGGTAGAGTTATAATGTTAATTACATGTTATTATAAGTAATAAATTTTAAAAAAATTTTTTCAGAGTGAGTATACAAAAACAAAAATTAAAAATTATTAAAGGAGTACTTATTATTTACAGCTCAATAAGTGTGGTTGCTCTAGAAATTTATTGCCTTTATTTTTCACTGAACTGTTGATGGAAAACCTAAATATTATGAAGCTCTTGCACCAGTATCATAACTATTTTTCCTTTAATTATGTGTGAAAAACACTAAAGTTATTCATCTGACAGGCATATTTACTTTTTAATATATTTTACGACCAAATTAATCAGCCAGTGCTGCGTTTCACATAAACAGGACCACATATTTATTTTTGCTTTTACCTTTAATCTGCGTTCCAAAGCGTTATTTAGACCACTATTCCTCAAAGTTTTAAAACGGTTCTGTGAGCTCATGACGAATATAATATCTTCCAGATGTTGTCTGGGTACGCTGGCAAGGATTGAAATGTTGTTTTATTTGCACTCTTGGAGAATTATACAGAGTAAAGCAGTGCCACAGCAATAAAAATTTGCTTGTAAAATTACTTCTGCCTGTCTCCAAGTGTATGTGTATTTGCATATATAATTAAAGTCTCGTATCACAAACCAATGGTTATTAAAAACATAAAATAACGGAAAACAAATTAAAATAATGTTTTATTTACAGACCTTATAGATTACCTAAATAGTTTCTATTTGAATTTTCTTTGCAAAGTTAAACGGGACAACTTTAAGTTATTATAACCATGTCTTTGTAGATAAGGATAATTGCCTACAATATTCAAGGTCAACGAACAACACTATGATAACTCTTGTTTTGCTATAATCTTTGTTTGCTTATTCTTTTCAAATTAAAATTTTTCTTTACTTTTGTCTTTGTAAGTGTAGTAATTTACTCTTAATTTTTTTCGAAAAATAGGCTTATGCTATCGTCTTAATCGATCTTCCCCACTAACAACTTTCAAACACTGAAAAAATTTCAATAAAATTATGTAGGAGTATGGTGTCACTGACTACTATTGTGACGGAAATATTTATTCAAGCATATCTGCCGCATTAATAAAACTTTTTAAATTTGTCAGTGCATGAGCGTATATTTGTCTGTCTGCTATTAATAGATCCGCTGTTTAAGTTTATGGAAATATTATGCGCAGTAACTGTCAACTCGTAATGGTAACCAGTTACCAAAATTACAACTACGTTGCAACCATGCATTAAAATATTTTCAGATCAAAAGTATTACAAAATGTATTATATTCCATGATTGCTGCACTCAAATACACTAATAAGGTAGAACAACAGCAGACAATACGTGAATTTTTGTAAAAAAAAAAAAGCCTGGCAGGGTTGTAATGTGTGGCCAGATTCTTTACAGTACTGCATTTACTTGCAAAAGAAGTTACGACACCATCATAACTGACTACGTTACTTAACTTCGTTTACTATGTGGTAATGTACTTTTCTGAATTATACCTGCGCTCAAGACTGGTCATCATGTAGTAAAAAACAATTTTTACTTGATCAAAGAAGCTCACTTTATTTATAATGCAATTTCACCCTACTTTCAAACGAAGCATAATTTTGAAGATCTGAACACGAAACTGATAACCCAATATCAGAGTGTTGATCATCAGATCGTGACCACTATACTCAGAATCCGTAATTGTTCAGTAAAACGTATTTTTAACCTCACTGCCAGTGATTATTTGATTCCTTGTGTCATTAGTTTACTTTCTAAAATAAAATTAGGTTCATGAGATTACGTTTCGGTCTGTCTCTTTGTGTACTCCTCTTAAAACCTTTTCAACCAGTAAACGAAATTTCAACAACTTTAATAATACACGACGCTATGAAGAAAATGATATACTGTAATAGGTAATTTATGTTTACTTAATTATCGTGTTTGGCGTTGGCTGACGTAATTAGTGGACCATACAATCAAGAAGGTGTAAGGTAAGTGTACTTATTCATGTTACCGTTGAGTACGAAATTTTAATGACTGTTTAAAAGCTACATGTTTGTTGTCTGTAATTCACGCATTTTTTAATTAATTTTTTAAAATTTCTACCAACTGTTTCTGTAAATGTAGTAATTTCACAATTACTACACTATTTCATTAACCATTTGTTGTTCTAAGCCTAATTTATTGTGTAACTTTTTCAATTTGCATACAAGAAATTTAATTATTTTCAGAAATACAAAAAAGACGTTCATTAAAACAAAATTTTTTTTTTTTATTTTTANCATACAAGAAATTTAATTATTTTCAGAAATACAAAAAAGACGTTCATTAAAACAAAATTTTTTTTTTTTATTTTTATTTTTTTTTTTTCCCCCAATTTTAGCCTGCTTCACTTTGAAAGATAGGGTAATGGAATCACCGCAATATCNTTTTTATTTTTTTTTTTTCCCCCAATTTTAGCCTGCTTCACTTTGAAAGATAGGGTAATGGAATCACCGCAATATCTGTCCAAATGAATTTCCTTACGACTCATCATTTTCAAAATTTTGAACCAATAAACAGAATTGCACCAAACTTGGTACACATATAGCAATTAGTAATCACATACGACTTTCATATTTTTTCGCATACGCCAGACGCTCGCTTCCAAAATAACGGACACTTTGAATATTAAGGATGCTATGGCTTATCTCACACATCATCTTAATTGTTTTTAACTAAATTCTATATATTGACAGTCCATCATGTAGGCATTGCATTTAGAGAAAATAATTTTATTTATCCACTATTTTCAAAGATAGCACTTAAGAAAGATAAATATTTTAAATTATATTTCGAAATAACTGAAATGATTTACTCCAAATTTGACATGCAAAGTATGGTAGGTCAGGTAAACATTTGCGACTACATAAATATTTTGGGTTCATTCGCTATTCGAACCACACTATTTTACAAAATTTGACCAAACTTTGTATGTTAAAAGTATGTGCTACAAGCATGAAATATGCTATTACACAGACTTTTTTCCTATTATGTGAGATATATTCACGTAGAATAATTAAGTTTTTATGTTATATACCGGAAAAAATCAACTAATTTCTACCAAATTTAGCAAACAGGCAGTACGAGTTTAGTGTATGTAAATTTGAATTATTTAAACGAGTTAGAAAATTATTTTGAAAATTATGGCAACATACGCTAAAGAGCTAAAAAATTGGTACACCTACTTAATATCGTGTAGCCTACCCCCACCTGTATCCCCTCCTGACCTCGCAGAAGTGCCGCAAGACGACGTGGCATGGACTCGACTAATGTAATCTGAAGGTATGCAGGAGGCAATTCACACCATGAATCCTGCATGGCAGTCCACAAATCCAAACTGCGCCAATTTGAGAAAGGGTTGCACGTCTGTCACGTTTAATGATTCTTGTCAGTCGTCGTTTGTCCCGTTCTTTCACGATCTTTTTCTGGCCGCAGCGATGTAGATGATGTGGTGTTTTACCGGATTCCCGATATTCACGGTACACTCGTGAAATTGTCGTACGCGATCATCCAAATGTTATCGCTACCTCGGAGATGCTATGTCTCATCTCTCTTGCTCCAACTATAACACCGCGTTCAAACTCACTTAAATCTTGATAACCTGCCATTGTAGCATCAGTAACCGATCTAGCTGCCGACCGTATCACGTTACTCTGATTGGTTCCATTCCTCTGTTATTTGCATATGCACGCCTGTACCAGTTTTTTTGGGTCTTCAGTGTAATAAATTTAGTTTTGAATACCTTAACTCTGAAATAATTGAACCGAGTTGAACTTAACTTTGTATGCAAGTATTATTTATTATAACAGCCAGAGTAGTTTACACGGAGCTTCTCTTGTCCACAATTTTGTAAGATAATTATATATGTAAATATTAAGGCCTTTATATCGTATACCACAAATCAATAAAAATATTACTATCAAATTTGGTCAAAAAGTACTACGGCATACTATGTCAACTGACATGTTTTAAGAAGGTCACAACCTTATTTTTTAAATTCCAATCATATATATTTTAGCTTATTATGCTGTGTATATGAAGCCATGTCAATAATTTCAAATGACCTTTGAATGCAAGCAGCATCTATTACAAACATCAAATGTATTTGCACGAAATCTACTTTGTTCGCCGCTTTGTACTATAACATTTTATTAATGAAAACATTTTTACGTCATATCTTCAGAAAAGAAGTACCTATTCCTACGAAATTTGGCAAAGAATTAGTAATTTGGCCTACAATGTAAGCTGATATGTTTTAAATGAGACATAAATTTTTCTTGGAAATAAGTAGCCCCAATTTGGTTAAATATTGCTGCATATTTAAAGCACATAATCCCCATTTTTCCCACTTTCGTAATTCAAATCTATTTGAAATTTACGGATAATTGCGCTCTTCCATTATGTATCAATTTACCCAACCGTTGCGTTAACGAGCTCGCATTCGACACGTCAGTGTGAAGGGGATGTTCTGATGTTTCCTTTATGTGCCCATAACGAGGTAAAATATGCCTTAATGTCTAACGTTGTTTTTAGCGATGAAGCGACGTTCCATACAAATGGTAAGGTGAACCGGCACAACGTACGGATATGGGGTCAGGAGCCTCAGCATGAAACAACCCAACACGAGCGCGCTTCCCCCAAAATGAACGTGTTTGGCTCTGTATCCAAAGACACTGTTTTTGGTCCTTTCTTTTTTCACGAGCCCTCTGCTACTGGAATCCCTTATTTGGACATGCTTACAGAGTGTTTATTTCCTCAGTTAGAAGAGGAGAAGAGGCGGCGGGGGACTTCATTTTCCCAGCAGGATGGTGCGCCACCCCATTGGCACCTAGCTGTTCGCGGATACCTGAACGAGACGTTGCCGCAACGATGGATTGGTCGAGGAGCAGTTGGTAACCAGGCTCTTCATTACTGGCCCCCAAGAAGCCCGGATTTTACCCCGTGCGATTTTTTCTATGGGGCTATATAAATAACTAAGTGTTTGTTCAACCAGTTCCGGCAAACATTGATGACATCAAAACGAGTATTACGGACGCCATCCAAGCCGTAACACCGGACATACTGGCAAGAGTGTGGAACGAGTGTGATTATCGCGAAGATATCGTTCGGGCCACTCGTGGTGAACACATTGAACACTTATTAAGATATGTTTAACAAACGTCACGGTTGCACGGTTTATTTGATTGGTCAAATAAGGTTGTAGGTTGTTTGGTTTTTATAATATAGACCTTAAAATTTGGGGTTGTCTTTTATACTCAGCCTGTACAGTATCCCCGGACAACAAACTATATTAAAGACTGTTCACTATATAATGAGCACTTTTGAATTCAACATTCGAAAAATGTCACTGCACCTAACTGCGTGTATTTTAACGGGTACACTGTAAATGACATGCATGGTGAAGACGGAAGGAATGTATTTCCTTGCCTTGAAGATGAATTAATAGTGAAAGGAAAACAATTGTGAATACCGTAATTATTTTCTTTTCGTACTGTTTTTTAATGTGTATGTGTGCTTTAATTAACTACATATACAAGTATTTACTTTTTAAATTATTTCATAATTTTACTTGACCGACGCATGAATAAAGAGACCAGGTTCCTGCCACTGTTATTTTCACATACGGTGGAATAGTACACAACATGCATATATATGTAGATCATAAGCAGGGCTTCCAACAGTGTTTTGTTTATCGCGAACATCAAATGCCTCCATTCGCTAATTAAGGAAGACAAAATGTTACTGAACGGATACGCAAGAACTGCAGATTTCCTTATAAACAAAAAAAAAAAAAACGCATAAACTTGCCACAAGGAAAATCTGCCGTAAATCATTCGTCCCATGAATTGTGTTCGATTAGATAACACCAGACGTACTGTGCTTTTCCTAAGTACAGCTTTGTTATTGCTCTTTCGTATGAGAACTGTGGTGGATACATATGTGTTTACCTGGTGGCAGAAAACAGCTATATTGTGGCCTGGTTAGAGGCAGGAATCGTGATAGCCAGACATTCTGAACGGCGCACGCGTCTCTATAGTCTATATGCCGTTTCTTCCCCCTTTTTAATCAAACCTTTAAAAATTCACCATGCGTATTACGTGTTTGGTTGCTTCCCAAATATTTCAGGTATGACAATTGTTTTATACCTGTGTTTACGTAAACATATCTTCTTTTTGATTAAAACAAACTTTTGCTTATGTTTGATATTTAAATAAAATATCTTATTTATAATTAGTATAAAAAAATCTGGGAAAAATCAGGCGTGCTGGTAATGCCTAGTAATAAATATTTATTTTGCAAAACATTATTACCCTGAGCACGTAAGAATGGTTTTTTGGATGAGTCGGAGAAATATACTGGATGTATAAGTTTAGCAGGGCTGAAGAAAAGTGTGAAGTAACAATGAACAGACTATAGCTGTGGCGTGACCAGAGGCACCGCGACGTCGCGGTGTCGGGTTGCCGACAAGACAACTCGCACTCGGCGGCGTTGTGGTCGCCCCCTGTCTTACTCGCCCGCCCACGACGAGCTGCCATGGGACGCCGCGACCTCAGCGTCAGAGATTCCAACCACGCTTCCTGCCAAACTGCGACCTTCTGAGCTTCCTACAACCGGTGGCGTTCCAAAATGCTACTCCGACAGCAGAGATACGCATTTCCAGTGTCAAAGATGAGTCAAGCTCGAGTCAAATTGGCTTTCGAACGAGCATTATGTAACTAGCATGCTGAGTTTATGAACACGTCCCGATTACGCACATATATGTATAATTGTGTATATATAAATGTATTATATTATTACTTCCCTTCGTAATTAACGGAATTAAAATATTACCTAAAGTGTCAAAAATATGTATGCATCATACAATGTATCATATACCTTCGTACAATGTGGAATAAACTGTCGCGGAAAAAATTTTAAGTCTATTAATTGTAAATCTACGCTTTTTGTATGAAATAGTATGCTCGTATATGATTAGCTTATTATTCAGTACTTTTAATAACTGTAGTTTGTTATCTTGGCAAATCTGAAATTCGCATAAAACACTATTTAATAAGAGTTGTTACGTTGTATTTAAATCTGCCCTTATAACGAGAAGGTGCACATTTTCTTCACTTCTCTTGATTGAAATAATCCTCCTGCCATTTTCCACACTGATCATTGTTACTCGTAGAAAGAATGCGTATTGAAGATTAACTACCGCATGAAACTAAGGGTAATTATTTCTGTATTCAGGACACCACTAAGAGAGCGCAAATCGTTTACTCTGAGTGTTTTGGGAAAGCACAAAAGTAAAGGTTACTTACCTAGTACTGATTTTGTACGCCAACTAGTGAACTTGTTATTTCATGTTAAGGAAATAGAACATCCGTCATCCACACCGGCGATGGAAATCTGTTCATCTCGGAAATACAGAGCTGAAAATATAATCCAGTATTGCTAAATAAATTAAACACTTTATTCCTAGCTTTTTAGCACTTCCCTTACTTTCTCACAAATGAGTAATAAAAATACCCGTACACATTCGCAGTTATTTTTGTAAACAGTACCAACGTATTTGGAAATCTGTAAACTTTTTTGTGTCAAATTTGTTTGAAGTTCATGGACAGCAATATTGTGTATGTGTTACGCTGTCATAAATTTGGCAGATTTCGTGATTCGGAGTGAATGCAATTTGGAAAGGATGAACAACGATATTCTTATAAGTAAGATTTCTTTATTTAAATAAAACATTACAGTGCCATGCGTATTGCTGTAATTGTTTTTCCAGATAAAGCTAAAATTCGGATAAAAGACTTCTAAACAAGCGTTGTTCCATTTTATTTTATTTTCTTACTTAAGTTCTCTGTAAATATAACACCTTATTAAGAAATTATTTAGGCACATTTACATTCAACATTTACATACATTTGCACCCTTAATTTAAGAATGGTTAGTTCTTATATCACCGACCTCCTAGTACATTATTCACTAGCCGTATTGCACACCAAAATTTCACTTAAATAGTTATTTAAACAAAGGTTTTCATTACCAAATATATAGCACCATGGATTAAGTAAATCCGTCTTCACAATTAAAAATGATTTTTTACGTGTCTCTAAAACAATTCTTGCAAATACATAAATTACTCAACCATATTTTACTTTCGATACGCGCCAATACAAAGGTTATATTTTTTTTTACCACAGGAACGACAAATTATAAAATAACATATAGCAAAAAAAAATACGCCTTAGTTTGGCTGTTGAATAAAGATATGTTTATTCTATTCAGGTTTGGAAGCGCAATGCTTTTAGTTTGGCAACTAAAATTTTCGGCCACTAGGTAAGCACTAGTGTCGCATGTGTACAGGATTTTCTCTATTTACTATGTTAGAAAACAAAATAATTGCAATTATTATAAATAAAACATAAATTAACTACGGAACTATGTAAAAGTATTCTCTTTTATTATTCACGTAGCTTAAGATTGTAATAAATTGCTATCTCTTTGGAACGCTGCATACATAGCGGCGGAAATTTTATCCTATTCCAAACTCCCTATAGGAAAACTCGTTTTGCTCCTAAACTGAGTACAAATAACCCAAACATTACGTAAAGAATATCGCAGAATGAAAGAGTCAGTATTTACAAAAGGAACGAGACGAGAAATCTGAGAGCGAGTAATTGGAAAAATTAACTATTACGTCAGTATTTACAGATAAATGAAAATAACACTGGATTACACGATGTAGCAACACATACAACGCAGTGACGAAAACCGAGATGCATATGAACAGCTTCTAGGTGAGCCTCAGCCTGTATGTGTGCTTGCAGAGGGGGATATATTCTATTTTCCGAAAAAAAAAACCCTCTTATTTGCTTGTAGGAGACCTCGTAATTTCGTTTGTGTATTCTTATTTACGCCGTATGTTTATAGTGGATTTACCTTATAGTTCTTTCTTCTACTTTCATCTGGGCTTTTCTAGTTTCTTACCCTCGATTTATTTTCACATGAGCCAAATTGTATGTACATGCAGTCCTCGTGTTCACCCCCTTTTGCTTGATTACGCTTTCCACTGATTTTTGTTTATTTTGTAGTTACTGACTCAATTCAAACTGCGGGATTATCGACGTATTATTTACTTACAGTTTGACAACATCCTAATTTAGTGAATGTGAAAAATAATCGAGATGCCTGCAATTTCATAACATTTCTAATATCTACCGACTTATACCATAAAGGTTTGAAACACCTTGAATATGAAAAGTGGCGTGTTAAAGAAAATAAGATTCGAATGAAAGTTGACCTCTATGGCTCACGTAACATCACAAGTGAGATGATTCTTAGAAGGGAACCGTAGCTACACTTTATTCCGCCCATGTGTGACATGGAATGACAGTTGGTGGTGACTCTGAGAAAACTCATCCATCATAGCAACGATCACCACGGTTAAAACAAAACATGAGATATCCCGCATGCGTACCCGCCGGGAAGAGAACCCGGATCACCGAGGCCCCCAGCACTCTATCGGATTTGTTCCCTTGAACATTATTATTACAGCAGAAGTACATCTGTATATATACACACATAAATGTATTCTCTTTCCAGGAGCTACATCTTTTTGGCCTAATACAGGATAGCTGCGCAATTTCTTCTATTTGTCCGTAATGCCGGTAAGGAAAGTAACTTATAGCTGTTTGTCGGACGCCTCGCCTTCCATCAAGGCCAATTGGGTTCAATTCACGGCGCGGTCACCCGGATTTTTACACGTGAGAAACATGAGTATATTGTCAGGGAAGTCCTGTTTCCCCGCTTCTGCACTCCCCTGCTGTTTAATATTCACTTAAATTCACTCTCACCGGCGATCACCACTTCTCTATCAAGCGCCAAACAAAATGTTTCAACTGAGTTTACTGATCTTCCACCTGGTGCAAACTGCCTGTTAGCACAAATTGTTAACTGTCTTAGGAAGAAAAGAGGCCGTGGCTGTCGCCATTTTATATTGCCTCAAGGATTTGGTGGCGCCATGAAAACTAGTAATAAAAAAATACCGAGAAATTCTCTTAAAGCTCCAACACATTTTCATGGCTTTTTTTATTTAATGTTTTCTTTTTTTCGCAAATATTACTGGAAACTCTTTATTACATTGATATTATAGTTCCCATTCTGATTCGGGGTTAGAAATGTTTGTCCATATCATGGTAGACGCAAAGCAAAATATTTGATATCTACTGGTGGATTTCCGAACCAGCAGAATGGTTCTAGAACTCTTGGCTTTATCTCTCACGTCTGTAGCCCTGAATAAAAATTTGTTGAATTAAAACAATAAAATTTAGGCGCTACGGGGTAGTTTCTCAATATAAAATACCCACCTATGCCTTATCAATAAATCCCTTAAATCTCAGAAAATAACAATGCAATAATTAATACGACAAATTTCACTCCACATAAATCTTACCTATTCCAATTCCCAAAATTAATAATCATCATTGCCTCACTCTGTAGTTATTTTATCCTTCACAGCAGATGTGGTAACAACCTTTGAATAACGAAGAGCACGTTAGATATTACACTCATCTGTGTGTACCAACTAGTAGTACAGCTATAATTTTTTAATACAAAACGTAATTTTATCATGAACGTGATACATTTAAAAAATACATTTAAAGATTCTCTGTTTTCTTAAAATTGTTTGCATTTTTACAGTTCCCTTTGGCAACTTCCATGAAAATTAATTTACAAAGGAAATTGTAGAAAATAAAATAAGTTGAGCTTAATTCTATCATATGATTAAACATTTATTTTTGATTTTAGTCATAAACTTATAATGTAGCATGATTAATGCGAGTAATTTCATTGATTTCAAAGGCATGGCAGCGAATTTTTATTATCATTGTGTTTTTATATTTTCTCAAAATATTATAATAGGACACTTTGTATCGTGCCAAGGCTTATCATTTCTTTTGCGTAGAGAATCAATAATATAGGAGTATTTATGGAAATTATATTTTTGTCATAATAAATGATTCTGACATTATCACTTTTCGGAAAATCACCAGCAGCTTAGTGCGATAGACACACGCAATATTGACAATTGTAGATGTTTTAGCAGTAAATAAGGTGTATAACTATGTATTTTTAAACAAACCGTGTTTCCCTTTCAATATTTGTTGTACGCTCACAAGCTACTTGCATAATTACTCTAACAATGTAATTGTAAACAAGCTCATCCGTGCATTTCACTTTGCACAGTGGGGCCGTGGTGATGTAGTGGTTATACTAATCGCCTCCCACCAATGCGAACCAGGTTCGATTTCCTGCGGGGCCGCACAAGGATTTTTGCATGTGGGAATCGTGCTGGACGATGCCGCTGGTCAGTCGGTTTTCCCGGGAATCTCCCATTTCCCTCGCCCTTGCATTCCGGTGCTGCATTATACTACCTCTCTTCATCATCATCGGCTCTAAAGACCCGGATGTTTAGTGCCGTCCAGATCTCTTCACTCACCCTTTGCATATGACATGGAAAATGTACCTTAACATTCCAGCCGTCTGCTAAAGGCGACGGCGCACTGCATTATTTTGCTTCTACCGTAGTGTAGAGTCTAGTTGCTAAAACGAGCTCGGGCGCAGAGAGAGAGCGCGAGAGAGAGACAGAGAGACGGCATTCCCGCCTTTCGGCACTGAGCAGTGCGTGGAAGCGCCGGGCCAGCTCAGGAAGCACCCCCCTTCCAGAGCACCGCGCATGCGCCGCGACGCGCTGTGTCCGGGAGGGGAAGAGGTGCACCTCCCCTCACGGCGCCGGCGAGACAGCCGCTACGTCGTGACGCGAGTCCCGGGCACGGAATGCGGACAGACTCCACGCACCCCCGCAGGCACACGTCAAGTCGCCGGAGGGGAGGGAGCCTGGTCGCGGGCGGTTAACAGTGTGGCACGTGTCTGGAGTCAGACGAACTGCGTGTGGAGTATGGTGCTGCGAGCCTTCGCACCGCGATCCACGACGTCCGGTCTTGTCGACGCTGCAGCTGGTTCACCAGGGGAGCTGTGAGCGTCTTTCTCGCGCCCCTCTCCATGCTGCGCGGCGAAGCCCTTCCGTGCGCGGTGCTGTACACGCTCACCGGCCTTCGTTCTGTGAGTGAAGCCAGTCACGACGAAGCTGTGTGTTTGGTTCATGCGTGTCCCCCAGTAAAGCTCTTCACGTCAATAGTGATCACTTCTGATGTAAACATACAACTAGCCACAAGTTCACACACACATGCAGGCTCCAGTTAAGATGGCAGCTAATTGTTAAAATATTGCTTAGATTTTACCTTGTATTTATAGCATAATATATATATTTTTTTTATTCAAGTTAATTATTTCTCGCGGTTAACTCATAAGAGTACGAATTCGCATAAAAGTAACAAATTTACTTTCTTAAGAATTTCATGGCATCAAGTTAATGACGAATGAATAAAGTGAGACATTCCATAGCAAAGTTAATCTTAGATATAGCGGAAGTATACGAAATAAGAAAAGAAGTACACCTTAAGTAGGCTTTAAAGAATTTCACTTTACTATAAACATACTACACCATGTCAATTCTTCTTGGGTAGTCCCGCGTCATAATGACATACTCTGTAACGCTTCCTCTATGTAACAATCTGATGCGGTATGCACAATAAATCTTCACTTCACACACGCAAATAAAAACATGTAATAGGATTTCACCAGCACATTAACCGAGTTATTTTGACATTTAACGATAACCATGGAAATATTTCCGCCAAATTTTGTAAAGATAAAAAAAATACATTAAATCTTTTCAATTCACTATGTATTAAGATGACATTTTATAGAGTTTCTTGCGGACTTAACCAGATATAAATTAAGGAATTTATGCCGTGCTACCTGGTGTCTAGGATAAAACTCACAGTTTGCAAATATCAATAAAATCTGATTGTCAGGTCAAAGAAACCGCAAAAACGTTCCTGCCTTCATTAATGGAATATAAGGTACATTTAATATAACAAGAACTTATTCTATAAAGTTGTAAAATTATTTATTTATACAAATTAACTAATTTTTAATCAATCAGATTATTTAAAGGTCATGTAATAAACACAATGTTTGATATGTACTAGTAAAACAAAAAACTGTAAAAGAGGAAACATTTACCTTTGCATTCGATGAGCAGAAGAATTACTAAATACGCTGTTGACGATAGCTAGGCTTGATTGTTTAATGTAGACTGCTAGGGACTGGTGAATATGAAGTAAATTATTTCTGGACGGGATTAACGCAACATATTTAAAGATATTCATTACTTTCCGCTTGGTGCACGGGTTATTTGGCACAGCCTTAATAATTAATCCAACACAAAATACATTTGAAACATTTATAACAAAGTCAGAAATAAACTTAGTTATCACTGAATATTCACTAATGAACGGAAGTGGAGTATATATTTACGGGTCACTGAATTCTCATAACCTTAAAAAAAAAAAAACACTTTGTGCACGGTAAACACAACTAGTTGTTTATAAGAAGCCATGCTCTCACAGGCAACGGCACTGTCAAATTTGTACTTATCATGCAACATACTTTATTTTTCCAATCATTAAATTCTAAATTCGCGATTTTTATGATTGATTAGACTTAAGGCCTATCTTAATTTGTGATTTTTGTGATAGAGCTTAAGTTTGTCTATTGTGTAATTATAATTTTTGAGGGGAACTTTATTTATTAACAGTATTCTTTGTAATCGGCAGAAAATTATTTCGACACTTCGCTAGTTTACCTTAAATACTGTGAAATATGAAGCTCAATTTAAAAATTAGAGTTCCGCATCGTTGCCTGAAATACCCCTTTTTGGAGCCTGTGTTAAGACGTTGTGTAATACTTCGCTTCATGCATGCATCTTTTTGCCATAAATGTATTATTAAAGAGCTATTTTCTAGACTGGAAGGAACCATTTTTCTTCCTCATTTGTGTATGTTTTCAATGCAGTTTTGAAATATCTAGTATATAATATGCAACAAATATTTTTATATTTCATATAGTAGGGTTATAGTTACAAATATTAAAATTATACTTTAAATTGAAAGTATAAATAAATCTGCCAAATTTTACTCCGAAAATCACTTTTAAAAAACAATTACTTCGGATATAATTTATTTACAGGGCAAAAATTTATATAGTTAGCGAAATACCAACCCAAAAAATGTTTTATAAAAATGTACCTTTAATGAATGATTTCTTATATTTCTCGTAGTATTTCACGGCGTTTAATTGGCATTATAGTAAACAAAAAATTAAATGACGTAGTGTCGCAGTAATTTAAAATTAAAATTGTACACCTAATTTATCACTGACCGCTGCTATATCGCTAATATAAGACATTAACAAAGTACGCATTATAACGAAATATGTGTGAATCCCTTCTTTATCTGTGGCACACACACACACATATATATAATATAACACACGTCCAGTTATTTCTGTTTGCCGATGTTGCAAGGTTTTAATTTGTTATTTGAAAGCGACAATGCAATTCAAAATTTTAGACAACATTTGGCAGGCAAAACTTTGCTCATGAATTCAATTCTGTTTTGATATGAATTAAATTTTTTCTGCTCTCACGTCGTTAAAAAATAATCACGCGTTATAACTCATCGGCGTGTTGCACTTAACTGTTGTATAGAATACGTAAAATTTCTGTAACCATTAATCTGACGTTCAACCGCATGTGTTAAATTTTCTTACAAGTTGAGATAAGCATGTATTCATGATGATCTTTGTAATATTGCCGTGAAAACATCAATATTTCACTCATTGTTTAAGGAATAAAAGTAATTAAACTAGCATATATAATATATATTCTAAAAATTATTCAGTTATATTATATATTATTATAGTAACCAAAAAATA
This sequence comes from Clitarchus hookeri, assembly GCA_002778355.1. Taxonomy (NCBI): domain Eukaryota; kingdom Metazoa; phylum Arthropoda; class Insecta; order Phasmatodea; family Phasmatidae; genus Clitarchus; species Clitarchus hookeri. Next base: position 502,677 of record NQII01000578.1, read on the forward strand.
TTACATAGCTTTATAAAAATTTTATTATTTCATGTCCACTGACCACAACCTTCTTCCACATTCATTCATAGACACCAAATTGTGAGTATTTGTGACTGTGAAGTTGGCCGAATCGATATTCTTAAAAGATTATAAGTAATTTTCATTTGCGAGTCACCATAAAACAAATAAATACTACGTTCCAATGTCTTGTTTAATGTAATCCCTACAATTTACTAAATGGAATCCAAATTAAAAATCGATGGCCAAAAAATGTATGCACTGATAAATAATAACTTACTCAGCGAACGTAAGATAGTAAATATAGTGCTCCTACATCAGTTCTTTCGTAAGAGATCGTATCTATAACAGCACAGAAACGTTAACCAATTAAGAATTGTCGAATTATATTCAAGATTTATATCATTTGTTTGGCGATTCAGTGTAATTTTAATTAGCTAAGTTGTACGTTGTGTTAACTGCGTAGTAGTTTTCTAGTAAATTGTTGATGCATATTAACGTTGTAATAACATACTATTATTAAAATTCTAAAATATTTTTCTTATATTGTCTTTGTTCTAGGTTCTTCCTTAAACTGCAGCTTCATAACTCCATTAACATTTAGTTTGGAAATTAGCGATATTTACGATTTCTTAAAATAGTTTAAAATATTTATTTCTGACTTTATTTATCTAATCGTTCATCTAATATATTTTAATTGTTATATGTGTACAAAATCAATTAAAAACGAATGTATTGCTATTATTGATATCTCGATCACAAAGAGAAGGAGACAATTTACCCCGTTCAGTTTGTTCATTAAATATGCGGGGTGAAAGCGAATTGTCGAAGAATATTAGCATTAAAAAAAACCGTAAATTAATAGAGCTATGGAAAATTTAAATTCTTTTAACAAAACAGTGGACGTGTGAAGGTACACAATAATTATGATAAAATTTTCGGAACGTATAAGGCAACAATTTAACAATTGTGATTAGTAACAGAACCAATAATAGAATAAAAACTTTTTTTCCTTCACGCTTATGCAACTATATGAGTTTGCGTGAATCACCTTAGGTGTAGGATAAAATGTATAGTCTCTTATCCACACTGTTTTGATTTGCAATGGGGTGAAGTTGAATATCTATGGTCAACAAAGTGACCGTAAAAATCGATGGGATGTTAGAGTACAGTGTAGCAGACGGTAGATAGTGAATGATAAAGTATAGTTGAGGTGAGTTGAGATGGAAGGATGTTAGAGAAGGCGGAGAGCAGCGCGAAGGAACTTGTAGGTCGCACGAGGTGCCAGGATGGGATGTGGCTGGACGTGATCTGTGCGTGGTAGGTAGGCGCGGCGGGAGAGAAGCTCGTGGAAGGGGACTGAGCGGGGAGATGGGCAACCAGCAGCGCAAGATGGGCGTCCGCATCGCGCACCGCGCGGGCGGCAAGGGCCTCGAGTACTACTTGGTGCTGACGGAGCGGACGACGACGGACGACGGCCTCAACTTCAGCCTGGGCACGACGGCGGCGTCACTTGCCGCCGGCGGGGGTGGCGACTTCTTCAACGCGAGCGCCAACTGGACGCTGGACTGGCGCGAGCCGCCGTCGCCCGGGGGGAATACGACGAGAGGTGACATTGACCCCACGGTCGAGCTGCTCACCATGATCGGCAAGGCGTTCGTGCTGGGGCTGGTCATCCTCGCCACGGTGATCGGTGAGTTCTGCGCCGGTTAACACTTCCTTACGATACGGTGCACGTATGCCTTACAAGCAAAGACTTTCTCATGTATGTCCTCTTATTAAACATGATACACTTATCTATAGGCTGTTCACACTCAATTGAGTACTTTTGAAAGCCCTTCTAAGGATCTACTTTTATACTCATTTACTATATTTCTGCTACCTGTATGCAAGATTGCAAGATTACACTGTCATAGACCGTCTCACTTTATTCTTGAGTCATCCAATTGGAGACTTTGGAATATTTTGGAAAGTAAATATGTTAAAAAATATAAAAAACCCTGGTCACTCTGTGTATAAAACAAACGCAGGCTTCATTACCCATAAATTTACATATCACAGTCTCAATACAACGTCCAGTATTAAACTAATTTACATTAGTTCGCTGCCAATCTAACTGCCGGCCTGCTTGCCAGAGTGTACTGCAGCAGTCATAAAAACCTTCCAAGAGGTTAATTACAAAAGTGCTCATTTTACCGTGAACAGCTTTTTTTAGTGTTATTCAGACATAGTAATGACTGAGAACGCGATAAAAAAAATTTGTCCTGCAAATACATTGCGCGGCCAAAGGGATCTGCTCCTCCATAACCTTAGTGAGTTATTTGACTGTTCATGGTGAACTGATGTTCGCTGTCTACTATGATCGCTAATGTTGGTGGAGGATTTGAGTATGGCCACAACCTTTAACACAGCGGACCAATAACGTGCATTCACTGCCACAACTGGCGAGTTCTGTGTGTGCAAGGGAAGTAAAGAGACAGCAGAAAAGCAAACACCAAAAGCCAATAAAAATATTTCATTCTCTGTGTTGGCGCATATACATGCTTCACGTTTAAATGTTGGAAGTAGTGATTTCGCTACAGATTTAAACCAAATTTTGAAAGTGTTAAAATTTATCCTAATCAGGTTGGGAAGCTCAATGCAAAAATTTGGTAACTGAAAAGGTTTCTCCGCCAGGTAGCACTAATGTTGCATGCATACCAGATTTACGCTTTTTACGTGTAAACAAATGTGATATTTAAATTTTTTATAATATTAAAATAATTTTATTTAATCTTACTTTTGAATTGTTTTTAATAAATTTTGCTTTTCGCACTAGAGTGGGATAGTACAGAAATATGTCCGCATGTTGTTTAACATTCGGTCGCAGAATTGTATTTAGCGAAATTTTTTTTAATTTAATTGCTTTAATCAAATGTGAAAACAAAAATTATGAATTAATTTTGATGGCAGTAATGATTATTTCGCTCTTAAATATATTACGATTTTTTACTATACTAAGTTTGTTTATGAAAACTCAATGCCTATCACATTTGAAATTTTACGGGGTTCTCATGTAAAAACCTTTGGAGGGCGTGAATAATATTTACTAAATAATTTCTACTAATATTTAGATTCTGCCAAAATTCTTGAATCCCACTTTAGGCACAATAATGTTCAGATGATTAACACGAACTTTCTGTATTCCCTACACGAAGGTAAATTGACTCTGAAATTGGCTTTGTGCTGTCGGTCAGCTCATACAGCGTGAGTGTAAGTTAAGTATCCGTGAGGCAAGGGCACATTCTTGATAGTATAAAAAATAACGCAGTCTGATCGTTTGTGTTATGTAAGACACATGTTGCCCACACTTTGGCTCAATAGCTAATGAATTGCCTCCCACAGCTAGAACTCCCGGTTCGATCGCAGCCCCTGGAAGGACGAATTTTCGGAAGTGCTATTGTCATGTAGGGAGTGGGTTGAGATCGCTGCAGTGTGGAGGATTTATTCGGAGCACTACTATTTTATCCAGTGTTTTAGTTCCCGTCGCTGCTTTAACCACGTCTCATTTATCATCTAACTCATTTCTCTGGCTGACTGAAACTACTAGCGTGTTCCTCTGGTAAAGCGGTATAGGCCTACTCCATTCTCGCGTTTGTCTCGTCTCACTTGTACTGAATGCTTGGAAACGGAAACATCGAACATATTTTCTTTGGCAGTCTGGCCAAAATAAAATCAGTTTGTAAGAGAATTCGCATTTTGATTGAATCTACATTGTCTACAATGAATACGAAAAAAGCAACCAAAAAATCGAAGAAAATAATATATGGATGAGAAATACAAATGTAATAGNGTCTACAATGAATACGAAAAAAGCAACCAAAAAATCGAAGAAAATAATATATGGATGAGAAATACAAATGTAATAAAAATATGATAATATAAATAAGCACATATATGGAACAAGAGATAACGCTCCAGTTAGACAAAGTGCGACACTGAAAAAACAAACGAAGACAGCACAATTATGGCAACACGAAAACAGCAAAAAACGACAAGCAAAACTCACACTGCAGTAGGTAAAAATAAGTAGACCTATAAACGTGTCAACAAATTATTGTGATCCAGTCTGACAATGAACGAAAGAAAAAACGGCAAAGAAAGCATAAATGTGACTAGACAAAATCAGTAAAATTNTGATCCAGTCTGACAATGAACGAAAGAAAAAACGGCAAAGAAAGCATAAATGTGACTAGACAAAATCAGTAAAATTTACATGCGAAACAAAAAACAGCAAAAAAATCACCAAATATATAAATGGATCCAATAATTACTATACAGTCAGACAACGGACAACCAAAACACCAAGTACAGCACATGTTTAAAAACACAGACCGCAAAATAATTAGTAACAAGATGGAAACAGTAAGTTTACGACCAGGAAAGGCCAGGAAAGTAATCAAGCTACACGCACAAATGAAAGCAAAAATTTTAAGTTTAATGAAATGTTTGTTTTCACTAAACACAATAATAATATCTGTGAAAATGTACAAACCTTTTTTTTTTTACCGGCCAGTTGCACGTAGTAGGGAAAAAAAATCTTTATACAAAATTTTTTATTTTTATTTCTATGCTTTGCGTCGTTATCAAAATATATTTATTACAATGTACAAAAAAACCACAAAAACATCTACGTTATCCAGTATAAATAATGCCCATATTATATTTTCAACTAAATGGCAAGTTTGCAATGAAACTCTGTGCCTGAATTTATCTTCATAAAGCAGCCGTCAAAGAAAACGCCAGTAAAGAACGGGTAAATTGAGAAACTGGAATAAAAGTAATATCTTAATAAGAGTGCTAATAATACGCCTAGTATTTTTTCCAAATACGTTACATTTTATAGCATAATTGAACGTATCCATGTCTTGTGGCCTCAAAACATGAGAAATATAGTGAAGTACGTTTATGGTATCAGTAAGCATAGCATAGGGGCAGATCATATGTAAATGTTGAATATCAATGTTTGATCACGTAATGAGTCCATCATTCCAAAATTAGCGTAATGAGCTGTTAAGCTTACCTTTTGCAAATATATCAATATTATATTTTATCAGGCCTAAAACTATTTTGTTATCGAAATTTATTCTCCTAAAGTGAATATTGCGCATTCGTTTCACATAAAACTTGCTCTATCTCTGTATCGCGCGCGGAGAGAGAGAGAGAGAGAGAGAGAATCTCTTATAAGTCGTGTCACGCGGCTACAAAACCTCACTCCCGGTACACGAAATATGTATTTCTTTGTTTCAAATCAAAAAAATTTATGTTTATGCTAATATTAATTATTAATACTATAACTGTGTGGTGATACTAAGATATTGCATGCATGCACATACCCAGAATTTCCGGTACAGAAATGAAAAATTTATAATTAATGTTGATAATATTGTAGATTAGAGATCACATGCATAACGGAATAGCGATTAACAGTTACCTAAAATATTAAACAAGTATAAATTCAAATGTTTCCGTACTGTACATAGACAGAAAAAATGTAAATAACAGTAATAAATTAAGTGTAAAGTTCACAACAGGTCAAAGGGAGTTGAGTGGCAATATATGATCGGCTCTTTACAACGATATCTTGAGAGCCTATGAGGGTGAAACGAGAGGGAGTGTGGCTAGAAAACCCGCTGAGAAACGACATCGCCTGCACGATTGCCACGTGCGAAAATCCGGGAGCGATCCCGCCAGGAATGAAACCCGGTACGCCTTGATGGGAGACGAGCGCTCTAGGCCACGGTGGCTGAACGGTTATCCTGCTTGCCTCTCACCAAAGCGAATCGGGTTCAATCCCCGACCGGGTCACTCCCGGATTATCATTTGTGAGAATCATGCCGGACGATGCTGCTGGTCGGGGACCTCACGTTTCCCCTGCCCTTTCACACCGGCGCTGCTCCATAGTCATCTCAATCACCCTCATCGGCTTTCAAGGCCTCGCTGTTAAGAGCCGCCCAAATATATTCACTCTCGAGCGCTCTAGCCGCTACACCACCACGGTCACAACAAGTCGAAATGTCTAGTGCATGAAGAGGTCTTGTGCATGAAGAATAAGATTTTTTTGTAGAAAGAACGCTTTCTATTACGAAATTTATTCACAAGCCAAATTATATGAGTTGTGTGTCGCAGTCGTAAGCCATAATAAAAGTTGGTCACGATAAGGAAAATGTTTTTCGGTGATGTTAGCTCTTACAGCATAATGCTCACTCACGTATCTAGAAAAATTCATAAATAGTAGAACGATATCAATTTCTACGATAGCTGTTCCGTAAGTTAGTAAGTGGACTAGCAATATGGCGCCGGCAGATTCTTTGAAGCAATTCTATACATGTGGCCCGTCTAGGTAGCTTGTCGTGTCCTATGATTATGTGAGTAAAACCAATGCGCAGTATAGTCTATTTCAGTACGACACCTTTTTGAACAAACTTTTCAAAAATCACCCCATATAAGTGTTTAATTGATTCTTAAACATGTCACGTTTCACAAGGTTTTTATACTTCTGTTTATATGTAAGTATTTAATGTTTCGTTAAGTTGCCTTTTACTTAAATTTTATTTATTTATATAATACAACATTTTATTTATCATTGGCACGAATAAAAACAGGGAAAAATAGGTGTGTCGGTAATGCCTAGATATAAATAGTTATCATGCTAAATATTATTATACTGAGTGCATACAAACACGGCTAGTTATCCATTCGATGTAATTATGAACTAAGTTAAGCTTTGTTTGCACGAGGAGCAAGATTATCTTGAAAGAAGATCTGTATCAGTGCTTCAGAAAAGTGGGAAGCAACTATTCACGGAGTACAGTTATTTTTTACTAGCTCTAAACGGTGTATTGCAATTGCGGATAAGGATGTACTTTTAATGACCAGATGTAATATTGATATTGAATATTTTGTGTCAAGTTACTCGACAGTGGCAACGAAACATTTTGAGATAATGAAAAAAGGCATACNCAGAAAAGTGGGAAGCAACTATTCACGGAGTACAGTTATTTTTTACTAGCTCTAAACGGTGTATTGCAATTGCGGGTAAGGATGTACTTTTAATGACCAGATGTAAGATTGATATTGAATATTTTGTGTCAAGTTACTCGACAGTGGCAACGAAACATTTTGAGATAATGAAAAAAGGCATACNATTGATATTGAATATTTTGTGTCAAGTTACTCGACAGTGGCAACGAAACATTTTGAGATAATGAAAAAAGGCATACTCTGAAGAAACGATGGGCAGATAGGCCTTTTTCAAGTAATGGATGCACTATAAGAAAGGCGATAACAGTGAGCAAAAGCTGCCGATAAGTGGGCACACAGCAACACTGTGAACAATGCAAACATTGTTAAAACAGAGACCCCTTTGAATGAAGGAAAACTTTTATCGATAAGTGAAATGTAAGCCAAACTGAATGTTGGCTCCTTTGACATTACAGGCTATGAAACCTTTGAAATGTATAGGAGAGGAATCTCTAGACCATCCTTCATAGAGCCAAGATATTGGGCCCTGCGATTCCCGGGCCTTCCCAGCACTTGAAAAAGGGTTGAAAAAAAGAAAGTTTGGCAAGATCTAAGAAGTTAAAGCTGCCACATCCACTATGTTATAGCGAATCTTAGAAAGTGGCCTGCAACACGTGTGTGGAAGCTGTGTATAAAATGCGANGCCACATCCACTATGTTATAGCGAATCTTAGAAAGTGGCCTGCAACACGTGTGTGGAAGCTGTGTATAAAATGCGCATGACACTTTTTTTAAAAGCAAACACACCCAAAACATCCTACTTACTCTGACTCCGAATATTGGTTTCAGCCCATTGACCTACTGAACATACCTTGTAAAACAAAGCCAGGAATCATAGCAATTAGTGTGCTTGTTCCCTTACACACGTTCGTTATGTCAACATTACAATGCGAAGTGCAAAATTAGGTAAACAATTAAAACATAGGCGTGCGACACATGTGCTAATTATTGTCTGTAAGTTTTTTCCAATAATATTCCGTGTAAAAAATGTATGTGCGAAATTTTTATGTCGGCCATCCAATTTTATATAAATTAATTTTCAATAGATAAAATTATATTTACATAAAAATCAAAACAATTAATATTACGTAATTAATAATATATTTTTTTATTCGGTTGTACTGTGCAAAATTTCAACAGCACCTCGCGTTGCTTAGATTCGTTACGTTGCATATTTCAATTTATACAGAGAATCACTACATAACAATAAATATACAATATTATTTACATTCTCAATTCTCAAACATAACTCCATTTTGTCCCTCATTTAACTGCCTAAATGACTTTCCTTGTATCGGGGTGCTATAGTTTTACTTTCATTCTAAGAATGAAGAACTTGGAAAGACGCCAGCAAGAAGCAGTGACGAGATAGCCTTGTAGAGGGGTTTATACTAGTATTGGCGTATCACAACATAAGATTTTGTCATATTTGATTTGTATTAGTATGCCATTAGGATGCCATAACTTTATTCGTATATGATCTGAATTAAATATAATATTTTTGGGCAACGCTATACGGACAGCAACATTTCGCGTTAACAATTTGTTAAAATTATTTGTATTTACGTTTGAGATTCTATTTAGCACATGTCTCACACTGACAGCAGCTCTTTTTCATTAAGCAGCAGGTCACAACAGCCTCAATTGTTCTGTACNGCCACATCCACTATGTTATAGCGAATCTTAGAAAGTGGCCTGCAACACGTGTGTGGAAGCTGTGTATAAAATGCGAATGACACTTTTTTTAAAAGCAAACACACCCAGAACATCCTACTTACTCTGACTCCGAATATTGGTTTCAACCCATTGACCTACTGAACATACCTTGTAAAACAAAGCCAGGAATCATAGCAATTAGTGTGCTTGTTCCCTTACACACGTTCGTTATGTCAACATTACAATGCGAAGTGCAAAATTAGGTAAACAATTAAAACATAGGCGTGCGACACAAGTGCTAATTATTGTCTGTAAGTTTTTTCCAATAACATTCCGTGTAAAAAATGTATGTGCGAAATTTTTATGTCGCCCATCCAATTTTACATAAATTAATTTTCAATAGATAAAATTCTATTTACATAAAAATCAAAACAATTAATATTACGTAATTAATAATATATTTTTTTATTCGGTTGTACTGTGCAAAATTTCAACAGCACGTCGCGTTGCTTAGATTCGTTACGTTGCATATTTCAATTTATACAGAGAATCACTACATAACAATAAATATACAATATTATTTACATTCTCAATTCTCAAACATAACTCCATTTTGTCCCTCATTTAACTGCCTAAATGACTTTCCTTGTATCGGGGTGCTATAGTTTTACTTTCATTCTAAGAATGAAGGACTTGGAAAGACGCCAGCAAGAAGCAGTGTCGAGATAGCCTTGTAGAGGGGTTTATACTAGTATTGGCGTATCACAACATAAGCTTTTGTCATATTTGATTTGTATTAGTATGCCATTAGGATGCCATAACTTTATTCGTATATGATCTCAATTAAATATAATATTTTTGGGCAACGCTATACGGACAGCAACATTTCGCGTTAACAATTTGTTAAAATTATTTGTATTTACGTTTGAGATTCCTTTTAGCACATGTCTCACACTGACAGCAGCTCTTTTTCATTAAGCAGCAGGTCACAACAGCCTCAATTGTTCTGTACNTTTAGCACATGTCTCACACTGACAGCAGCTCTTTTTCATTAAGCAGCAGGTCACAACAGCCTCAATTGTTCTGTACTAGCTTATCAGCAGAATGGTGAGTGACGCCCTCTACTATATTAAAGAGTTTACTATCTACAATATACTTAATAAATATAAAATATTTAAAAAAATTGGCTGTTCTGTTTTTTAGAATACGTTTAGAGTACAATTAAAAATGTTTTTATTAAAATCTATAAAAACAGAAATACTGAATTCATAGCAATAAATTTAATTTGGGTGTTACAAAAGCAATAAATTTGTGAATTAGACATTCACTTCCTTAAAAATAACTAGTTTTTTAATTGTTGAAATATGTCTTGTATATAACAGCTAAACAGATTTTGTCCAAATTCAAAGTAAATATATTTCTACTATCTTGAGCTATGAAATAACCATTTATTTTGTTAAAAGGCATGTTTATTTGTGAAGTTTGTGGTTATTTCAGCAGACATTTATGCCAAAAGAAATGTAATGTAAATATATTAATAGTTCGGAAAATGATGCAGTGGCCCAAAATGCGTATACATCAGTATACATGCTAATGACATTACTTCTAACATAAAAAACAGTAATATCTACAATTTTATAAACTTTTAAAAATGCAACATGAACTTTACTACAATTTAAGAGAACACCTTTGTNACAGTAATATCTACAATTTTATAAACTTTTAAAAATGCAACATGAACTTTACTACAATTTAAGAGAACACCTTTGTATTAAAATCATGTAGCAATTCAGTTCTAAGTGAAATGTTCGCTTAACGTTAAAGCTACATGGGTATTTTAACACAACACATTTCTAAACAATGCCAAACAAATGATTACTTGATGTTTCCGATATATTCCTAATGTATGTTTACGTAACCTGTATGCAATTATATCTGAGATAATATCACGGTCATCAAATGCGTACTTTAATAAATGCTACTTAATTATAATTAACTTTTAAACAAATTTTATAACATGAGTATTTGCTAATAACCAGATAGTGTACACTCATCCAAAAGTATCTAAACGTCAAAGAAATAAGGCTTTTTTCATCCCTACGAATTTAGTTTTTGTGGAAATTTTGTTTATTTTGAGAAAATAAACATTATTTTTAAAAACCTTCTTGTATCTTATTATAAACATGTTGTGAATTGCAATTAATACTACTATTTATTTTCAAGAAGAAAAGTTTTTCAAATACGAAAACTCTGATTTTTAAAGATAGGCAAACATCAAGGATAGGGTAAATTATAATTAAGTTGTTTCAGAACATACTACACGTAATGTTGTCGTGATTGGTCAAAAAATCATGCTTGTGATAACGTGGGGAAGAGATATACTGATGATATATTATTTGTTATACTTTTATCAGAAGAAGATATTGTTTCAAAGAATTAACAATTTGTATTGAAAGATTCATATATTTTGATATGTGTATATGTTTTTAGTCAAAATAAAAATATTTTAATAAATAATTTCTTATTAAACCGAATTGATTGTCAAATGGTTATATATAACATTTGGTTAAAATTTATTAATTCTGAAATTTCTTTCAATGCTGAACTTCTGTTTGTTTATTTTTACATCTTTATTAAACTGGATAAGAAGGATTCCTGATCACATTTGTTTTCAAATTTAATGGAAGCGTGTACCAGTTGGACTTTTGTTATGGTTGGGATCATGATTCTACGAAATATTTTGTTTCAGATTTTCCATAATTTCTAACATTAGATTTGGTTTTATTGGATATGTTTTACTTATTTTTTCTCATAAAAACGGGAATCATAATTTTCTTAAGTCTATTTGATTTTGAATGGGATTGTACGAGTGGTATATGACATACTTATCCTAGATAAAATCTGAATTTTTTTTAATTTATAGAAAATTATGGTTTTTTTTATGAAAAATTAAAAGCGGAAATTATATGCCAAGGACTATCTTAATATGTATTATTGATTACGAAAACAAATGTTTTACTTTCGTCATCCGTGAGTTTCACTTTATATAAATAGGAAATTAAGAAAAGGGAAAATAATTTTTTCGAAGCGGAATTTCAACAAGAACGAAAGTTCCATTGACCCTTCACGCTTTTTACGATCCTACTTCGTATAACCCAAGCAAATTGTGTTAACAATTTAGTATATTTTATTGGTGAATATAACTTTTTTGGATTTGAATGTTTTTTTTTTCTGCGCTACTTTTCATCACTGAAATAGGAGTAAGTGGGATGAAATTCGAATTGAACACATGTAAAGAAATTCTTGGTTAGAGCAGCGAAAATTACTTCACGCCACATCGATAATGATTGTCCCCGAAAAGCGAAGCTGTTGGTAATACAAAGAATTGAAATATTTTCTATATTTAGATAGGAATTCTTATTTGGGGCTTTGAGGCGCTCTTTCCAATTGCTATATCTAAATATAAAATTCCGTAAAAAAAAATATCTGACTCATTGAAATGTTGACTAGTGTATGTGATCCGGCACTGCACACGTCACAGCAAATAAAATGGGAAACACTTTAAACTTCTCTTACAAATTGACTGCAATAGGAAATATATATTCTTATAATCTTGCGGTTGAAAAATGCAACACCGTGAAGGAAATGTGCAAAAGGAACTTAACTCACTCGAAATCGACAGTATTTTATAACATGCAAATTTTAAGAATTTGAGAATGTTTGCGGATGCCTAGACTCATTAGAACCCTCTTAACATACGTGTACAAAAAAAATCAAGGAGTTAATGAAGTGAAATATCCTACTTTCCTCTACATAAGTGCAAAAATGTTTAGTAAAGTTTTTAAAATCGTAGATTGCAGGTAGGTCTTGACGTCATATTGTCAGCAATCTCATTACAAATCCAATCAGAAACATATGCAACAGGAGTCAGACAAATGCAAAAACATACGCAGCCTACCGGGGACTCTAATACAGAAAACCTCGTACCATAAACTAGGGTGAAACCAACTGCACTACGAAGGTAGGATTCGGAACATCAACTTCGGAATTTTATCAGTGTAATATTTTGGATGATGGGGTTTACAAACTTGGAGTATTTACACGGTCATCATTTTGAAAATAGACGCCTGGGCAATTTGAAACCAGTGTCCTACTTGTGTGAAAAATTTTATGGAAAACGGTTGATTGGCCCCAGAGATATGGCATGACATCAGGCAGGCTACCGTTCAGCCGGTGGGGTACCAGTAACTTCAAGGCGGGAGACTCCCGATGGACTAGTAAAGTAAAAGTTTTGTCAAATGTTACTTTTACGTGAAGGCCAGAAATTGAGAAGTTGATTTCTTAAATATTGCTGTTGGACCCATCAATACTGCATTTACAAACTANACAGTAATATCTACAATTTTATAAACTTTTAAAAATGCAACATGAACTTTACTACAATTTAAGAGAACACCTTTGAATGAATATCATGTAGCAATTCAGTTCTAAGTAAAATGTTCGCTTAAGGTTAAAGCTACATGGGTATTTTAACACAACACATTTCTAAACAATGCCAAACAAATGATTACTTGATGTTTCCGATATATTCCTAATGTATGTTTACGTAACCTGTATGCAATTATATCTGAGATAATATCACGGTCATCAAATGCGTACTTTAATAAATGCTACTTAATTATAATTAACTTTTAAACAAATTTTATAACATGAGTATTTGCTAATAACCAGATAGTGTACACTCATCCAAAAGTATCTAAACGTCAAAGAAATAAGGCTTTTTTCATCCCTACGAATTTAGTTTTTGTGGAAATTTTGTTTATTTTGAGAAAATAAACATTATTTTTAAAAACCTTCATGTATCTTATTATAAACATGTTGTGAATTGCAATTAATACTACTATTTATTTTCAAGAAGAAAAGTTTTTCAAATACGAAAACTCTGATTTTTAAAGATAGGCAAACATCAAGGATAGGGTAAATTATAATTAAGTTGTTTCAGAACATACTACACGTAATGTTGTCGTGATTGGTCAAAACATCTTGCTTGTGATAACGTGGGGAAGAGATATACTGATGATATATTATTTGTTATACTTTTATTAGAAGAAGATATGGTTTCAAAGAATTAACAATTTGTATTGAAAGTTTCATATATTTTGATATGTGTATATGTTTTTAGTCAAAATAAAAATATTTTAATAAATAATTTCTTATTAAACCGAATTGATTGTCAAATGGTTATATATAACATTTGGTTAAAATTTATTAATTCTGAAATTTCTTTCAATGCTGAACTTCTGTTTGTTTATTTTTACATCTTTATTAAACTGGATAAGAAGGATTCCTGATCACATTTGTTTTAAAATTTAATGGAAGCGTGTACCAGTTGGACTTTTGTTATGGTTGGGATCATGATTCTACGAAATATTTTGTTTCAGATTTTCCACAATTTCTAACATTAGATTTGGTTTTATTGGATATGTTTTACTTATTTTTTCTCATAAAAACGGGAATCATAATTTTCTTAAGTCTATTTGATTTTGAATGGGATTGTACGAGTGGTATATGACATACTTATCCTAGATAAAATCTGAATTTTTTTTAATTTATAGAAAATTATGGATTTTTTTATGAAAATATTAAAAGAGGAAATTATATGCCAAGGACTATCTTAATATGTATTATTGATTACGAAAACAAATGTTTTACTTTCGTCATCCGTGAGTTTCACTTTATATAAATAGGAAATTAAGAAATTGGAAAATAATTTTTTCGAAGCGGAATTTCAACAAGAACGAAAGTTCCATTGACCCTTCACGCTTTTTACGATCCTACTTCGTATAACCCAAGCAAATTGTGTTAACAATTTATTATATTTTATTGGTGAATATAACTTTTTTGGATTTTAATGTTTTTTTTTTTCTGCGCTACTTTTCATCACGGAAATAGGAGTAAGTGGGATGAAATTCGAATTGAACACATGTAAAGAAATTCTTGGTTAGAGCAGCGAAAATTACTTCACGCCACATCGATAATGATTGTCCCCGAAAAGCGAAGCTGTTGGTAATACAAAGAATTGAAGTATTTTCTATATTTAGATAGGAATTCTTATTTGGGGCTTTGAGGCGCTCTTTCCAATTGCTATATCTAAATATAAAATTCCGTAAAAAAAAATATCTGACTCATTGAAATGTTGACTAGTGTATGTGATCCGGCACTGCACACGTCACAGCAAATAAAATGGGAAACACTTTAAACTTCTCTTACAAATTGACTGCAATAGGAAATATATATTCTTATAATCTTGCGGTTGAAAAATGCAACACCGTGAAGGAAATGTGCAAAAGGAAATTAACTCACTCGAAATCGAAAGTATTTTATAAGATGCAAATTTTAAGAATTTGAGAATGTTTGCGGATGCCTAGACTCATTAGCACCCTCTTAACATACGTGTACAAAAAAAATCAAGGAGTTACTGAAGTGAAATATCCTACTTTCCTCTACATAAGTGCAAAAATTTTTAGTAAAGTTTTTAAAAGCGTAGATTGCAGGTAGGTCTTGACGTCATATTGTCAGCAATCTCATTACAAATCCAATTAGAAACATATGCAACAGGAGTCAGACAAATGCAAAAACATACGTAGCCTACCGGGGACTCTAATACAGAAAACCTCGTACCATAAACTAGGGTGCAACCAACTGCACTACGAAGGTAGGATTCGGAACATCAACTTCGGAATTTTATCAGTCTAATATTTTGGATGATGGGGTTTACAAACTTGGAGTATTTACACGGTCATCATTTTGAAAATAGACGCCTGGGCAATTTGAAACCAGTGTCCTACTTGTGTGAAAAATTTTATGGAAAACGGTTGATTGGCCCCAGAGATATGGCATGACATCAAGCAGGCTACCGTTCAGCCGGTGGGGTACCAGTAACTTCAAGGCGGGAGACTCCCGATGGACTAGTAAAGTAAAAGTTTTGTCAAATGTTACTTTCACGTGAAGGCCAGAAATTGAGAAGTTGATTTCTTAAATATTGCTGTTGGACCCATCAATACTGCATTTACAAACTACGCAGTCGTTTGTTCTGAATCCTCACCCTCACGAAGAATGGGAGTTGTTTTGGAATTTGACCGGGTTCATTGCATAGCTCACTGCGATATTCCCGAATGCTAGTCAACGGAGACCACAGACACACACTTATAACCATCTTATACCACACACTGTAACATACGAGCTCCCAATTCCTAATATTTGTGTACTTTACATGTCCCTTGATTGCTCATCAAGAGTGCCTACGATGGCGTGTGTAACGTCTGGCATTATATCCACTCTACTTAACATCGCAGATATCACAATAAGGAGCAAGGATGTCATGAGAAGTAACTTGACTATACATACAAATATCTGGTCCATTTATTTGACTAGGCAAAAACTAAGTTTATTCGTAATCGCTGCCACCCCAAATAACTTCTCATGTATCTAGATGGTTGCCTGCCACCAGGTCTGCATTCGCGGGTGCAGCAAAGGTTGTTATTATGGCCCACAGCCTAGTCACAGTCACCCTTATACGTGCGGAACAGTTTATTATCAATATTACAAAATTTAATGAGTATGTCATTGCTGAAAGACAAATACAATCACGTTGTCGATGGAAANGTCATTGCTGAAAGACACATACAATCACGTTGTCGATGGAAAAAAATTCACGCTAGTTCAGTGGCGTACGTGCAAATGCGACGAGGCATGTCTTATGCATACTTGGTTCTCCCACCACACTCTTGTGCTCCTGGAGTCCTGGTCGACGGAACGATTGGTATAATTTTCATACAGACATTGTAACCTTGACGTGAAAATAAGGCTGAAGTGTAGTGACTTCCTCGTTGGGACGAAAGTGACCTTGGTGAATTTTCAAGGGACAAGGAAGGAAAATTAATAGGCTTGCGGTCACGCCCATTAGCGGGCGAACCGCTCGATGCTCCCGGTGGGTGGAGCACGAGATGCCTTGAGGCCAGTGGCGTGTCGACGATGGAGAGCACCCTACATCCACGCGGTTGGCAAACAGCATTGGCCATACAAGGAACATGGCTTTACCACGCAAGGCTTGCAGTACAACAGAGAAACCACTGCATTGTTCTAAATATTCAGTCACATGTGGCTGCAAAATATTGTCAACTTTGCATCGCGGCGTTCTCGCGAGTGCAGTGGATGTCCACGCATGTGGCGCAGTGTTATCATACACCCATTTTCGCATACTGGGAACTTGGCAGACATTGCCGTTCGCCAATGAGTTATTCTCGCAGTTCTCCCGTTTTCATTTCAACTGCTTTATTCCGCTATTTGATTAGGTTCCTCCTTTGAATTACATGCATGTTACACATTTGTCGATGACAGCTAACTCTGGCTAGGTTCTAGTCCTATTTTAATATTTTGTGTTTATGTTTTTTATGCATTAAATGTATCTGAGACTACAATAAAGTTTTGAAATGACATATGTCCATAACAATAGCTCATAAACAAGTAATTTCCTTCGCCATCCATCTAAGTCACATTTTCATTCTTTTCGGGGCCACGGTGAGGCAACGGATAGAGCAATTACCTCTCACCTAGGTAAACCAGGTTCGATTCCCGGCGGGGCCACTCCCAGATTTTTGCAAGTGGGGATCGTGCCAGACGATGCCGCTGATCAGTGGGTTTTCTCGGCGAACCCCCGTTTCCCCCGCATCTTTGCTCCGTACCCACCTTGCTTCACTCTCATTGGCTCTCATGACCATGATGTAAAGAGCCACCCAAACTTCTGCAATTAACTTCACACATTCCGATCCTCTCTTCGGTGATCGCAGACGCCTCCGCGAGCCCCTCAAAAGTCTGTTGATAAGCCGCCAATAGGCATTGATAAGTTGTTGAATTGTTTATTTATTAGTATATATTAGGTTATGGAGCGCTTCTGAACGTCGAAAAATCCCTTGGTTAGCTTTATCTCACTCAATCATACCCAAATAGAGTCTAGGGGGGTAGTTGATCTTTTAAGATCAGCACACTAGCATAAATTGGGGGTTAATTAAAAATTTAATAATATTCAACCGAAATTTAAGTACATACATTACTGAATCCATTCGAAGGGAGCATGGGGTGATTTATCACATTGTTAGTTCATTTACTTGTGAGACATTACAAAGCCACTTGATTATTATTAAAAGCCTACTTGGAGTTTTTTTTACCTTCTTCATAAAGTCGTACGCTGAGATTAGGTGGAGGTTAACAACGACGACCAGGCAAACCTTTCTTCATACATCTTCTTGCTCCGATGCTCCGATGACATTAAACAATGATCACAGCGTTACGTTGTCCCATATCGGACGTTTTGTGCAAGTATTGGCCCCGTTTTCTGGTCGGTGGAGGGTATTTCTGCTGTTGGTTTTCGCAGCCTGTTACGTCAATAACAGCCCATGTCGTGGTTTGGGGTTTTAATATTTGAAGCTGTGGTCTGAAAGGCCATTCGGCTAAGGCCTTATCACGGATCATAACACACTGGTAGGGGAAAACTAAGATATTCATCAATGAGGAAGAAATCGGTTACGGACTATATTAAGGAACCATCCCAAAATTCGTCTGGAGCTATTTCGGAAAAGCGCTGAAAACTGACATCAGAAAGGCAGGACAGAAAAACCAATCCGTGTCCTCCCGAATACGAGGCCGATGTGTTACCTCTGAGTCACATCGTTCGAACAAACATAAATTTGGATATACAAGCAGTAACAATAAAGAATTTTGACGTAATGCGTGTTACCTTCCTTTACGAATTATTCACATGGTTATACTTTTTTTAATGTTCTTCCAGGCCCTCCATGTTTGCCTGAGCTTTCCGATCCAGCTATACCTTCCACATCTCATCCGGAAGTGAGCCAGCCAACATACATAATTTTCACTCGGTGCATCATGTAACTGAGTACAAGGTCACCGCACAAAGCCTGACTGAGCCAATAAACTCTACTAAAAGCGAATCTTTACAGAAAAACACTGTTACGTCAATTGAGTACCAACTACCTATGTGAATTCACAACATGGGCTTACAAAGTGATTTATTGGCTAGCTATGAAAAGAAAATGATAAATGTTTTTGGTACTACTGTGGAATTAAACACCAATGATTAGCATTAGCTGACGTATTATAATATATTATATCGTTGCCTAACTTCATATAAATGAGATACTAAATGTTCAACTATCTTGTGTAGGTCAATGGAAGAGAAGGCGCACAATCCAACATCCTATTTCGTCCTATACTAAATTTATTTAGATTGTAACACTCTTTAAGATTCAAATTATTGGTTCCTGGCATGATATGAATATTTCAAAAGACACTCAAATTCACTACTACAAATATCTGAAAAACACCGATTATCCTATGAAGTGCCAAATCAACACCATTTCTGGAAACAGAAATTTTTCAATGGCTTGATTTTGATGACAACTAAACCAGATTAAAAGTAATTTAATAATCACAGAAATTCGCGATAATGCAAAACTTAAATTACTGACAATTTTGCCAACAAATTAAAGATTTGAATTACTTACGAAAATCATAACTTTATAATAATTTTAAAGATTACAAAATATTCATATTTTTGTAAGTAGGCGGCTGTTATGTTTATTTTTGTGGTATCCCTTACGAATGTTATTTAAACATAGAATATGTTACAATAAATTATTATTGTCAAACGTTGCGTATAATTATACGTAACATAACTCGTTTCATAGATAAGTATAGATTGCGTGATTAAAAATCAATATATCTGGTTTTTAATNAGCATTAGCTGACGTATTATAATATATTATATCGTTGCCTAACTTCATATAAATGAGATACTAAATGTTCAACTACCTTGTGTAGGTCAATGGAAGAGAAGGCGCACAATCCAACATCCTATTTCGTCCTATACTAAATTTATTTAGATTGTAACACTCTTTAAGATTCAAATTATTGGTTCCTGGCGTNAAATTTATTTAGATTGTAACACTCTTTAAGATTCAAATTATTGGTTCCTGGCATGATATGAATATTTCAAAAGACACTCAAATTCACTACTACAAATATCTGAAAAACACCGATTATCCTATGAAGTGCCAAATCAACACCATTTCTGGAAACAGAAATTTTTCAATGGCTTGATTTTGATGACAACTAAACCAGATTAAAAGTAATTTAATAATCACAGAAATTCGCGATAATGCAAAACCTAAATTACTGAAAATTTTGCCAACAAATTAAAGATTTTAATTACTTACGAAAATCATAACTTTATAATAATTTTAAAGATTACAAAATATTCATATTTTTGTAAGTAGGCGGCTGTTATGTTTATTTTTGTGGTATCCCTTACGAATGTTATTTAAACATAGAATATGTTAAAATAAATTATTATTATCAAACGTTGCGTAGAATTATACGTAACATAACTCGTTTCATAGATAAGTATAGATTGCGTGATTAAAAATCAATATATCTGGTTTTTAATATATGGTCATAACCAACGATAAAATTGAAAAAAAAAATATATATAATTAATGAATATAGCAACCAGCAAGCTTAGCAAATATTGATTAATTTAAAAACGTATATTGATTTGACCAAATTTTATCATATATATATATACTGTATATAAACGGTTTTTTTCTAATGTTCTGTAATCCAAAGGATGAGAAACAACTGCATGGCGCTATGAGAGCCAATAATTTAATTGAACATCACTGCGTCCTACTGTGGTCATGTATGGATTCAGAAAGACTTGTATTGTTGCCACAAAGCTATTTGAAATGAAATACGCCTATATCACCACAAAATAATTTTACGATGCCGTCCACACAACACCTTGGCATGGATGAATCACGACTTTGGCAAATACAATTGGAAAACTCGCTTATGAATGGACCCGCCCATAAATATTCACCCCACGAATTGTGCAGATGTTATTCTTGCAATAAATTGAACAGCAATAATAATGGAAGAAAAAAATTTCAGCGGATATCACAGGTGTGGAATTTATAGCTGAATTGAATTTTGTACGGCGTTGAATGGAATAGGCTGGTAAAGGTAAGCGGTTACTATACCACTGGATATAAGTTAAACAGTTGTAAACACCTTACTGGCAGGTTACTGCGTTTCACAGACGCTGTTTGTTGTTACAGTTCGTATAGGAAAAGCACGAGCAAGTATGGCTGTCTCATAAGTATGTCGTGTTATGAGGAAGAGATCTTGGTTAAGCAAAGGGCCCTTCTTCCCAGACGGTCGGGTAAGAGAAAGAGGAAGTGGTGGCCACCCAAGTACTCCAGCTGTCTTTCGCCGTCCGGGTGCAACTCCTCCTACTCGTTGTAGTTCGTATCTCTGTCAGGCAGCAGTGAATATGTGAGGCAGAGAAGGCTTTCCAGCCGCCTAGATAAGAACTCCCAGATCCCAACATTGCTCTGTCTTTTTTCGCGCTTCTAGACTGCGCAAACCGTCACTTCGATGATGTCTGGCGAACTGTTTANCCAACATTGCTCTGTCTTTTTTCGCGCTTCTAGACTGCGCAAACCGTCACTTCGATGATGTCTGGCGAACTGTTTACATATCCATACGATTTAACGTGTTCTTATGATGCCTCTGAACAAGTTCCAATATAACTGTGGCATGCACGTTTCATGATGCATACGTTCTTAATTTGAGATTCTTATGTAAACGTGGATTTAACAAAAGCCGCATATGTGTTTGAGAATATAATTTTGACGATTCTGGGAGCAGTTCGTGAGCCAATATCTGTTAAATGTGCAAGAAATGAAAAAGAATCCACGTTAATTAAAGTCTGCACTACAACTGAAACATGGGATTATAATATTTATTTTCAACGTGAAAGAATAACATAATCTTTACCAAATAAATGTTATATATTTATTACCAAATATATGGTATAAGTATAAGTTTATATACCACTTTCTTAATAACCACAATATTTACCTACACGAAGAATAAAATGCAGCAAAGTTCGACAAAGATATGATTTAATACAACTTGCCGCATGCTTATAAATTGCAAACTACAAAGCATTATCCTTCATAAATATGAAATCTGGAAATCATATAAATAAGTTTACAAAGAATCCAAGTTATATATGTACATATATATATATAAACACACAAAAGTACATAACACTATGGAGCATAGTGAAATTCACAGTCAACGGCATCAACACGTACATTATAAACAAAAATATTGTTTAACAGTGTCGAAATTCAATCGTATCGAATTTGATGAGATCAGTATGTCTCTAATTAAAGACCAGAAAAATTCGAATATTGGTTCGGCAACAAACTCGACTTTCACCCCAGACCAGGCAGCATGCGAATGGCTTGCTGTCCTTTACATATTTGTTATCGGCTGGTAATCGTACTGGGCTTGCCTAAAAAAAACTGTGGTCTAATATAATCAGGAACTCAAATGTACACGTATTTGTAATTTAATTTGTCCCCAAATGAATTATTTAAACTTCCGTACCTCTTGCTAAATTTATAGTTTTTGTCAAGATGGTTTGGTTTTAATTTTAATTTTTGTTTTAGAAGCTTGGCAGTCCTTACATTTCAGTGCTGACTGTTAGGTAGTTTTTCTAGCACTGTGTTGTCATGTGAAAGTTTTTAAGTCAAGTAGTTTCGTTATTGTTACTAGTGTAATATTTTATCTGAAAATTCTTGAATATTTCTAAATATATAGCAAAGGGCAATGTTAATTTTTCTGGAACGTATTCATCTATGTTAACACTTTAGATACATACGCAATATTAGGGTTATTTGAATATATTCAGTAACAAAAATATAAATTTTGTGCAACTAAAATTTTTTCCGGTGGGATTTTTTCTTTGGTTGTTTGTATTTATTTCTTAGACTTTGACTTGGTTTTTCTTTCATTAATGATATAATTTTTACCCTTTCATTTCGCCAAACCAAAAAAGATGAATAGTAACTCTGACTCACATCTTTCCTATACATGGATGCAAATTATTTGTATGAAGTTCTTAAAAGTTTAGATGCTAGATGGGTCTTGACATCTCGTTGACAGCGATATCATTAAAGACGGAACCAGAAACATGTGTAATGCTAGAGAGAATATTTCAAATACACAAGTGTCTTACCCGGGATTTGAATCCAGTACACCTCACACGGTAAGATGATGTGCAACAAATTGCATTAAGGAGGTAGAATTCTGAGCATCAACTTCGGTTGTAATCAATCTAAATTGTTGGCAGACTGAGTTCACCAACCTCAAATATTTACAAAAGCATCGTTTTAGATACAAGCGTGCGAGTTACTTAAATAATGAAAGATTTAATTGCTTACCATTGCACTAATTATATATAGATATTGGTGTTAATAGTTTGACTGGTTCCAGGGATATTACATAAAATAATTATTTTCACTTTTTGCGCTATTGTAGTAAAAATTCTAAAACCAGGCATTGTATACGCATATCTGATAATTCTAATATATATTGTTAGCATACGAAGATTGCTTGAATTTTTGTCAAATTATTTTTTAAATACGGCAATCTCATCTACACAATTTATATTGCCACCAGTTTGAAAAAAAATATTTGACCCTTTTAAATTATGTAAGTTTACATGGCCTTACGTATGTAATACTACATACTCTCAGTTTACAAAGTTCAATTCAAGTTGGTTTATTTTCTATAGATATAACCAATATATTGAAATAGTTTTTATGCCACTCGTATTATAAATAATTCCAAACACATTTAAAAGTGCAAGTTTACTTGTGTGCAAAATGCGGCGGTAAGCAGTTTATTTGTTCCGACATAGAGTATAACAGAACAATTTTCTCATGTTTTGCAATATTTATTATTGGACAACCAAACGGTTATATATTGACAAATTCTGTATGCTAAATTTAAATATTTATATTGCTGTCAACATGAAAATAGGTTTCAGACCCACATAAAACTTGCCCGTATACATGGCTAAGCATAGTAATACTTCTTTGTCGAATTTGGTAGGAATCGGGTGGTTATTCTCCTAGATATTACAAAACATTATATATTCATGTAGCATTATCTTACAAAATGATGACCAAAAGAGGCTCTGTGTAAGACGTTTCATCTTTATAAAAAGATTCTGCTAGCATACAAAGTATAGTTGAAATTTTGATAATAAGTGTCTGGCCCACTTAATAAATATCAGCTTACATAGTTTACTGTAGTACAACTTGTTTGCCAGATTTGATAGCAATCGGTTTATTGTTGTCCGATATATGACAAAACATGAATTATCCGTGTGCCACTATCTTTAAAAATAGTGGACAAAGGAGGATCTGAATAGGCGAATTTGGTGGTTTTAATCAATACTGCTAGCAAGAAAGTTAAGTTTAAATGTATTACATGGCTTCGTAGATATAGCATAGTAATTAAAATGTTTATATGGCCACCATTTTTAAAATAAATACCTTACCCACTAATACATGTTAGTTTGCATGACCCAGCGTAGTATTACTTGTTACAAGTTTGGTAACAATCGGTGGATTTATTCTTGAGATATAACATAACACACTTATTTTTCAAATTGCGGTTTCTTACAAAATTTCAGACAGAAGAAGTTATGTATTTACACATTTTATACCCGTAAGATAATTTCAGCATACCAAGTTTGGTCGAAATTTGTTAAACGGTATGGCAGATGTAGTAAATGAACCTTAAAATGTTTATATGGTCGCCATTTTCATAAAAATTGCCTTATCTATTTAAATTGCGAGTACTAACATGGCCTACAATAATATTAGCTGTATTCCAAATTTAGCAGGAATTGATTGAATAATTACCGGGATATAACATAAAGTTCGGTGAAATTCCGTCCAGAGGTTTAAAAGTTATGAAAAGGACACTCCAGGCAGGAATTTAGGTGATCATATAAGCCTTTCTTTCCTTTTAAATGTAGGCTTAAAATACAAAGATTTTTAAAAATCGCTTTCCATTGGTTTTGTATTTTAATACATTTTAATTAAAATATTCATTCATTCTCGTTTTTGTGTTTCGCAAAATTAAATTCCACGTGATGAAGTATCCACTTTCGAAAAGTCATATAAATCAATTTTTTCCTAAAAGTACTCATGTCTTTGTGATTTACTGTAAACGCAATATTTCTTTAAATGCCAACCCTGAGAAATGCTTTATTCAGCTTTGTAAATGCGTCTCCAGCAGGTAACGGTTAGTTTGGGACCCTATAAATACAAGAGCCTTTGTCCAAAAATAATTCTTCCCACTCTTAAATTCCACGCCATTTGACAGGCAAGGAGTTACAGTCTTATCAACACTTTGGGCCGCCGTTGGCGTGGCACCGGCAAGTCGATTACGGATCTTTCTGCGGAAGACGTTTTGCTTAAGACTTGTCGTTCGTGTGACGGCCTAGTTATTACGCCGTGCTGTAAAATCGATTACGTTTCTGAGTGACTTAACTGCCTCGTCTAACCTACAACGTCTTTACTATGACGTGTGTTCCACATACATTTTGTATGTGTTGGTGCTACTGATGCTTCGTTTCTTTGCTTATTAGACAGTAAACGAGAAAAAGATATTTTTATTACATAAGAATTATTGTACTCTTTCTCTGCAAAATGTTGTATAACTACTTTTATACGTTCCGAATATTATTGATTATGACTTAAAATGTAACGTAGATTAAATATTATTGTATCGAAAAGAAAAATTCACGCATTATTAATAAGCTTATAATTACCCAATTACACCAATGAAAGGTTTAGATGATCATTTTCCACGAGTTAAAATACATTACGGTATACGATATCAAATGTACCGCTATCTGTTGGGGCATTTGTAAATTGAATGTGCTGTGTTCCTGCTATCCATTGTTAATTTTTGAACTGAGCGTGTAGGTTACCNATATCGCCCCCCTTAGAACCCAAATCGCCCACCGGGGGGCGATCGCCCCCAGGTTGGGAACCACTGGTTTAGATGATCATTTTCCACGAGTTAAAATACATTATGGTATACGATATCAAATGTACCGCTATATTTTGGGGCATTTGTAAATTGAATGTGCTGTGTTCCTGCTATCCATTGTTAATTTTTGAACTGAGCGTGTAGGTTACCNTTGGGGCATTTGTAAATTGAATGTGCTGTGTTCCTGCTATCCATTGTTAATTTTTGAACTGAGCGTGTAGGTTACCGCCGGCGCACATGCTGTAAACGATTTTTCTAAACTGTAGTGCAGACAGATCTTACATAAAAACCTTTCAAAACAAACACATGTTCATATTTAAACAGTTTATTATATTTGTTGTGTTTATATATTGCCGACCTTAGTTCGCTTATGAAAATATAAATTAACAATGGTACAGCATGAAGAAATTAACACACATATTTGAAGGAATTGTTTCATATTAATTCATAGAAGGAAGTATTGTGGTGTTTGCGAGTGAAGTGTTGCTAATAAAAATAAAAAACTCCCCCAGTTGAAACGTTCCTGTCATACCTGTGTCGTGTCATAATAGATCAGTGGTCGCATTTTGTAGCCAACATTCTTACCTGTCTCACGTCTTTATTACAACGGGGCAAAAACAATTCCGTAATCGACCTACTGGAGCACTCGTCTCTCACCAAGTAGAAACCAGGTTCGATTCCCGCTGGTATCCCTCCGAAATTTTCGAACTTGATAATACGGACGAAGCCGTTGGTCGTTTTTACTGACATTTCCCGTTTCTCCCAACGTTGCATTCCAACCCTGCTTTATACTCACCTCAACTCACCTTCATGGTTTCTCAAAACCTCGTTTTTAAGAGCCTCCCAAACCTCTCTACTTATGAATACTAGAAAACCTGTCTAATGTTAATAGATGTTGTTTCTGTAAAAAGGCATTCCTCTCGTGTTATTGAGCAATACNATACTAGAAAACCTTACTAATGTTAATAGATGTTGTTTCTGTAAAAAGGCATTCCTCTCGTGTTATTGAGCAATATGTGTTTAGGTACCAGAGTAATAAATGTTTTATAACATTAACGAAAGGTCATCGAAAAAAACTAAGATAAACAAAAAAAAAATGCTTTACATCTGGAATGTTACAATATTTTGTTGTAAAATATTTTCTGAAGACCAAAAATATATATTTTGACTAGGCTATATGTATACATGAATAATGAAGATATTTGTTGACTTAATAAATTCCTTATTTTAAATCTCCGTTACTTACACATTTAAAATAGTATAACTTGTGTGTGTTGTTTTAACGATATCTGTGAAAAACAAACAAAGAAATGTTAATAAAATTATATCTTCATTCTACCTAGTCCTATTATCGATTTCGTCTAATATGACTAACGTTCCTACAAAAAGTGTTACTATTTGTGTCTGATGAGTTTACCAATAAGGTTGAGCGCTTGTAACTGTTGCGAGCATGATTAAGAAATGAGTCGTGAGAAGACACCAAAATTATTTATGGTCATAGGCTATTCACGGTAAAGAGGGCATTTTTGAAAGCCTTCTCAGTTGGAATAACAGTCAGTAAATAGATTTTACTTTAGCCATAGATGTTAACTTCCTAGTTTGGTTTAATTTAAACACTGTGTTTATTACTTCCATGTCAATATATATTTTAAATGGGGGTTAAAGGATAAAGAATGGCTGAAAGGAAAAAGTAACTTGGACCTCAAAAGTGCCCACTTAGCTATAACGTGAAAGCTTGTATCAAAAACGAATCACACATAAATTTTATAAACCATGATTTTTAATAAAATATATCCTGTTGGTAATTGTTTCTCAAGCATAAGTTAAATCGGCAAAAATTTCACAAGGACATACCCAACATGTTACTGTTTTTGGGAACGGGATGATAACTATTATGAATATCGACACTAGTGGCTAATCCAAGATACTTCCTTTACAGGCTGAGTTTTATAATGTGTCCAAGTATTTTGACACCACTATTCGTATGAGTTTTGAAGCATGTTATTTTCATTTCTATCACTCAGTTTGTTTCGTAATGGGCACGATGCGCATTGTATGGTCGTGCTCTTGAGTATGTCCAATGTTAGTAATATCTGTCCCGAAAGTTTCTGCACGTCTCATTTATAGTACATCCACGGTTACTTCCAACTTTTCTGAAGCCCTGCTAAAGTTCTGCTTTCAAACTATTCCTCCGCCTCATGCAAACCAATCTTAAACAAGTCTACAAATCTACCCCAAAGGTACAACGCACCATGTTCGTGTCCAATCATTTTAATAAACTGTTTCTTACTAGGCATTACCAAAACAACCATTTTCCCTCCGGTTGTATTCCTATTAATTATTAACGAAAAGTTACGTGCAGAAGTAAAAATTCAATTTAAGAACTAATAAGCTGTCTTATGTTAACAGAAGTATAAAACGCTAATGGTAGTGACATATTTAGGAAACAATAACAATGCATGTAATGATTTGACGAAATTATGTTTCAAAATGTGTGAAGATACCACGAATAGGTTATACCAATGGTAACTGCTAGGATAATGAGCATGTGGTGCATCGGTCGTAGCTGCAAGAAAAAAGGACACCCAATACAACTAATGCGCGCACCAATTTATTGCATTATCTTCAGTACTTGAGATTGCTAATGAGCTCGAGACCGAGCGGGTCAGTGAAGCCTGAGANATACTAGAAAACCTGTCTAATGTTAATAGATGTTGTTTCTGTAAAAAGGCATTCCTCTCGTGTTATTGAGCAATACGTGTTTAGGTACCAGAGTAATAAATGTTTTATAACATTAACGAAAGGTCATCGTAAAAAACTAAGAGAAACAAAAAAAAAATGCTTTACATCTGGAATGTTACAATATTTTGTTGTAAAATATTTTCTGAAGACCAAAAATATATATTTTGACTAGGCTATATGTATACATGAATAATGAAGATATTTGTTGACTTAATAAATTCCTTATTTTAAATCTCCGTTACTTACACATTTAAAATAGTATAACTTGTGTGTGTTGTTTTAACGATATCTGTGAAAAACAAACAAAGAAATGTTAATAAAATTATATCTTCATTCTACCTAGTCCTATTATCGATTTCGTCTAATATGACTAACGTTCCTACAAAAAGTGTTACTATTTGTGTCTGATGAGTTTACCAATAAGGTTGAGCGCTTGTAACTGTTGCGAGCATGATTAAGAAATGAGTCGTGAGAAGACACCAAAATTATTTATGGTCATAGGCTATTCACGGTAAAGAGGGCATTTTTGAAAGCCTTCTCAGTTGGAATAACAGTCAGTAAATAGATTTTACTTTAGCCATAGATGTTAACTTCCTAGTTTGGTTTAATTTAAACACTGTGTTTATTACTTCCATGTCAATATATATTTTAAATGGGGGTTAAAGGATAAAGAATGGCTGAAAGGAAAAAGTAACTTGGACCTCAAAAGTGCCCACTTCGCTATAACGTGAAAGCTTGTATCAAAAACGAATCACACATAAATTTTATAAACCATGATTTTTAATAAAATTTATCCTTTTGGTAATTGTTTCTCAAGCATAAGTTAAATCGGCAAAAATTTCACAAGGACATAGCCAACATGTTACTGTTTTTGGGAACGGGATGGTAACTATTATGAATATCGACACTAGTGGCTAATCCAAGATACTTCCTTTACAGGCTGAGTTTTATAATGTGTAAGTATTTTGACACCACTATTCGTATGAGTTTTGAAGCATGTTATTTTCATTTCTATCACTCAGTTTGTTTCGTAATGGGCACGATGCGCATTGTATGGTCGTGCTCTTGAGTATGTCCAATGTTAGTAATATCTGTCCCGAAAGTTTCTGCACGTCTCATTTATAGTACATCCACGGTTACTTCCAACTTTTCTGAAGCCCTGCTAAAGTTCTGCTTTCAAACTATTCCTCCGCCTCATGCAAACCAATCTTAAACAAGTCTACAAATCTACCCCAAAGGTACAACGCACCATGTTCGTGTCCAATCATTTTAATAAACTGTTTCTTACTAGGCATTACCAAAACAACCATTTTCCCTCCGGTTGTATTCCTATTAATTATTAACGAAAAGTTACGTGCAGAAGTAAAAATTCAATTTAAGAACTAATAAGCTGTCTTATGTTAACAGAAGTATAAAACGCTAATGGTAGTGACATATTTAGGAAACAATAATAATGCATGTAATGATTTGACGAAATTATGTTTCAAAATGTGTGAAGATACCACGAATAGGTTATACCAATGGTAACTGCTAGGATAATGAGCATGTGGTGCATCGGTCGTAGCTGCAAGAAAAAAGGACACCCAATACAACTAATGCGCGGACCAATTTATTGCATTATCTTCAGTACTTGAGATTGCTAATGAGCTCGAGACCGAGCGGGTCAGTGAAGCCTGAGANACCAATTTATTGCATTATCTTCAGTACTTGAGATTGCTAATGAGCTCGAGACCGAGCGGGTCAGTGAAGCCTGAGAGTGAATCATGACCACAACGTGAAGTGGGATGCAGATCGCGTATACTCTAGTTGTAAAGGTTAACATTGCTGCGATATACACAGTGCCGATGTGCTGATGCGACCCGTCCACTCTCAGTACTAGTTATGTTGAAAGAGTGAGCAGCGCTCGTGGTGCTAATTGGAGTGGTTCCCCTGGTAGGGCCGGCTCTACCGTTGTCCGCACAGCATTTGCATGTAAATAGGTTTCTTAAGGGCGCGGCCAGTGACCGCTGTAAACACTCCTCGCTCCGCAGCCGCCTCCACACAATTAACTTCCAAATTTTATCTTGATTACCTAGTCAGTGGTGACTGTTCGCGATAAGGTGTCACGCTCATCCACCAAGGGTGAAGGTCCGCATTCGCGACGTGTCAAGCCCAACTTAAAACGTGATATAACTCATGAACTTCAGTCCGGAACCCAAGTTCGCAGTCTCCCGCTCGTCTTAAAGGGGTAGGATACATTCCATCTTCGATTTTTCTTACACATCTTCGTAGAAAAAACTCGTGACCAAACATAAAAAATCAAAATTAGATATAATGTAATCAGCGATAATTTTTTTATATTATAAAGTTTCGATTATACCTGTATTTTTCCATGTGGGATAGGCATTATTATATAATTACGTAATATTTGATTACAGTTACATATGTGAAACTGATCATATAAGAAATTTAATTTGTATTTCGAAAAAACAACTGTTTAAATGTTTGGTTTTTAAATATTGACTCCAAAAATTAGGTAATGGAGGGAAATATGTCAATCCAAGAGGGCAAAGATACTTTCCTTCTGAAGCTAACCGCGCGACGTACAACTCAGTATTTATCTTTGTATTTCCAATCGCCCCCACTTAATGCCGGTAAGCTTATCACGTTGTTGCCTTTAAGCCTACTTTTCGAAAGAAATAAAGGTTTATGAGAACACTTTCTTGTATGAGTGTGTGTGTGTGCATAGGTGTGTTATTATGCGTGTTTGTTTCCCCCTTCCATTTTTGAACGTGTGAACAGAATCTCACCAAACTAGGTACACACATANGTTATTATGCGTGTTTGTTTCCCCCTTCCATTTTTGAACGTGTGAACAGAATCTCACCAAACTAGGTACACACATAGAACTAGCTAAGTAAACCAAATTTCTATGTTTTCGACCACGCTGGTCACTTACTTTAGTAATGGCGGCAATTTTAAAATTTAGGATGATATATAATATCTCAGGAACCATCCAGACGATTTCAATCAGATTTTGTATGCTGAGAGCGCTGGGTGTAGGCATTGAATTCAGTTGTTAATATTGTTGTTAGTTTGCCATTTTAGAGGATACCGCCACATGAAAAAATTAAGCTTTTACGTTATATCTCAGAAACTACTCAACCAATTTTAGCCAAATTTGTTACATAAGTAATTTTAGGAAAGATCAATATAAGTAATCAAACTCTATTAAACACTTTTTTTCAAAATGGCCGCCACAAAAAATTTATGATTATTTGGTANTCAATATAAGTAATCAAACTCTATTAAACACTTTTTTTCAAAATGGCCGCCACAAAAAATTTATGATTATTTGGTATAACTGCTATACCACTAAACCAATTTAAACCAAATTTTGTACGCTGGTAGAATTTATCACACACCATATATGCTAAAAACCAACCACTTACCTTCTCAATTTTGTAAGATAGCGATACATTAAATAATAAAGATTTTGTACAAGATCTCGGGAAACAATGGACAGATTCCTGCTGAATTTGCAAAATAAGTAGTACTGTGGCAGTTGGTATCAACAAATATAAACCAAGTTTGCCGGACACATTTTTCAAAATGGCGGCCATATAGCTATTTTAGCATGCTATGTCTTTGAAACCATTTAATCAATTTCAAGTTGTCCTTGTATGATGGGAGTATATGCATATAGCAAACCTTAAATGCTTTTACGTAAAGTCTTTTTGTCTGCCATTTTGGAAGATAGCACCACATGAAAAACTAAGCTATTACTTCATAACTTTAAAACTACTCATCCACTAATTGCAAAATTTTGCACGTAAGTAATGCTATGAGAAACCTGCTAAATATAAAAAAAAAAAAATTATTATGCGCTTGTATTAAAATGGTGGCCATACGAATACTGTTTGATAAACATTGTTTAAGCAAAGCATCATTTCTCCACTATTTTGTATAATAGCCCTATATGAAAGAAAAAAAAATTTATGCAGTATCTCGGAAAACCGTAGACAGATTTCTTTAAAATTTGGAAAAGATGTTGTACTGTGTGCACCAATTTAATTTATATGTTTTTAGTGTCTACATCTCTAATTTTTTTAATTACGCCTACACAATCATTTTAGCTTAGTGTGCTATATATACAAAACAACATAATGTATTTAAATTTAACTTTTTATATTGTTTTTATTGCAATAATCGAACATTCTAATGCATAAACCTTTTTGTCCTCCATTTTTGAAGATTGTCACATGAACAATGGAGTATCAACCAACTGATTGAAACCGAAATTTCAAGCAAGTTTTGCTTTAGTAGTGTATGCAAATTAATGAGTTATGTGCGGCAAGCATGTTAAAATTGAGTTTACATAAATCATTAATATTCATTTATTATAATTATGAAACATTTCACCAAAATTCGACAACATTTTGTATGCAAACAGTGTTAATTAAAAGCATCATTTATGCACACTAAGATCCTTTTGTGCTGGATTTTTTGCAAGATACTGTCAGCTGAGTAAAATGAAAATTTGCCATATTTCTGATATTATTCAATTCATTTCCACCAAATTTTTTACACCTACAGAAGGCCATGTAAAGTTGCATGGTATTAATGGGGACTGACACTGATATTCAAAATGGAGGCCAAATAAATATTTTGATAGGTTTGGCATAACTATTTAACAATTTAACGAAATGCAACCAAAATCATTATACTGACAGTATCAATTAGATGCAGAGTACAAAGAAGATTTATTTTTTTTTGGCGATTTTGTAACATAGCTCCGATTAAGAAAATAAGAAATTTACGTTTTATCTCGGGTACCAATCAACCGATTTCCACCTAATTTTTCACACAATTATCGTTTTGGTAGATCATGTAAATTCATGTGATTTTAGTGGCTCAGTCAATTATTTTCAAAATGATGGACGTGTATATATTTCAGGTTAGGGAACCGTATCATAAAAAAAATATTAGGCTGATTTTATCCGAAGTTGATAATTCGAATCCCATCTCCTTGGTGCTGTTGATTGTAAGCTAGCTTAATTTTACGAGTTTTTTGAATTCGAATTCCGGGTAAGT
This sequence comes from Clitarchus hookeri, assembly GCA_002778355.1. Taxonomy (NCBI): domain Eukaryota; kingdom Metazoa; phylum Arthropoda; class Insecta; order Phasmatodea; family Phasmatidae; genus Clitarchus; species Clitarchus hookeri. The sequence continues at coordinate 536,211 of NQII01000578.1, forward strand.
CACTTTTGTATTTTAATTGTCTTGGTGCTGTGTCACATTTTTCTGCTTTTATTTCTAATGAAATTGTTTGTCAATGAGACCTCAACGCCTACCTGCAATCTATTCTTTTAAGAACTTCACTAAATTTTATTTGAACCCATTTAGAGGAAAGTAGGTTCATTAGTTATTAGTATCATCTAGTTTATTTTCCTTCAGTAACATGTTCTTCTGAATGNATTTAGAGGAAAGTAGGTTCATTAGTTATTAGTATCATCTAGTTTATTTTCCTTCAGTAACATGTTCTTCTGAATGAGTTAAAACTTCACAGGTGTATTACGGTGTTGTGGTATTTGAATTAAATGTTGTCGATCGCCTTATTTGTTTATTTTCGTCAAGCTATTCCCTATTACTGAATTATGATATTTACAATCTCTCACAAAGATAAGTATTTAAGTTTCGTATAAGTTCTTTGACTTTTAAAATATTCTTTACAGGCTTATATGTACTAATTGACCTTAACACATCAAACTTTATCCCCACCTGTCGTTTACAGAATGGTTTGTAGCTTCTATGGTTAATGTTCGGTGGCACAGACTATAGGGTGCCTGGGATTTGAGGGTAAATAATGAAATGACTCCATCACGACTTCTTAGTTTGGAACAGGTTTATTGAATGCGAATTTACTTATACATTTCAGGCACTGTTGCGGGAATTTACACATACGTTAACGTCCTGGAAATTCGAAGCCTGAAGGGCTGGTTACTATGTTCTGGCAACGTTACTGATGCTGCAGGGTCATTAGGTGTCAGGACAGGTCCCTGAGTGGCGATGGGGTTACTTATCTGCACATGTTGCGTGGTAGTTGTTCTGGCAGTTAATGGGTCTGGTGAGCTGGATGGCCCTGCTAAAGGCCCTCCATGGTTGGCTTGTTGCACGCAGCTGGCATCCTCTCGATGTGGCGAAACTACACGTCCGATGTGACTCTGGTAACTGTCTCTGAATCGGCCCTGCGTCTCGCGTTTCGCATCTCGCGTCCCGATTTGGCTGACCCCTTAATGTCGCGACTTACTATCTGTGCATCCCGGCGTGGCAGTACCGAACTTCCGCACCACCAGCTGCTCGTTGCTTCGAATGATGGACGTGGCCGGGGGTCCTATCTCCTCCAGCCTTCTCTCTCTGCGTGACTGACCTCTCTCTGTGCTGTCTCTTCTGACTATCCCACCCTCAATGCAAAGAGGCTTATATCCTTTCTAACCTCCCTCCCTAATTTCCTGCACGTTTCCCCTGTTATGACAAGGGGGGAAGTGGGAGGAAGAAGAACAATGCACTTCAAAAAAGTGCCATGGTTCCCTGAAGGTTGGAGGGGGGATGGAAGGTGGCACCCTTTCCCAGCTTACTCTGTCAACTATTTATTACGCGGTGCGTGTTTTCTGACTTCAGGCGATCTACGCTTGCCTATCTCGTGAATCTCTGCACATACAAATTTTATTTGGCTTGCTAGGGGGAGGATGAGAAGGTGGGTGGGAGGACTACGCAGCAGGACACGTGTAGGTTTGACCTCGGGCTCCTCTCTCGGCTTGCCCTTTCTCTGTTGTCATTACGACTGACATGTGTCTCTCTACACTGGTTTAAGCTGGCGGGAGGAGAGGGTGGTTGGTTGGTGACAGCGCCGCTTCTAATACCTCATTACATCAAGTGTCAACCTTTAGCTCTCCTTCATTATATACTTCTCATTGAGTTAATTATAATAAGAAGTAGAACAGGTAGGTGCTTGTTTTCTTGCGTGTTTTTATGCTGACTCAAAGTGCCTTGAGGTCAATTGCAGTTAAATGTGTTGGAATAACATAATTATTTATAAACTTCATGTAGAAATATATAGTGAGTTGTAATGAGTCCTCGCAATTTTCCATCTCTTTATAATGTATGTACTAAAATAAACGATAATAAACACGAAATTGGTGTAGATGAATACAACTAGAGCACATTTTATCCAGGAACAAATGGTCTAATGTTCATAGTTAACCCACTATTGGTATAGGCTAGGCAAATTAGAAAAAATAGGGAAAAGTTTAGGTATAGTCGTATTTTTTTCATTCCTTATGTTTTTTGGGTCGCTTAACACGAATCTGAGGTTTGCTGACATAATTATTTCCCGGTACATTGTTTTTTTTTTTTGCAAAAAGCCTCGGAATTTTGGCACTTTTTTGTTTTTCTGCCTATATCTCTGGGAACTATGTGTTTTTTTTTTCGAAAATAACACTCTACATAAATTTCAATTAGACAAAATTGTCTGCATAGAGCGCCAAAAAATATGCAAAATTCCCAGTAATTTGCAAAAATGCCATATTTCGACTTTCTACGCCCTATGTCGGTGGAAACGACTCATGTAATGATAGTATTGACCCTGTATGGTATTGAACTTGATGAAATACACTTCGAATAAATGTTGGGCCCAATTTTTTTCAAAGAATTTTCTAAAATCAAATTGAAAGAAAGGAGACAAATTAGTGAAAAAAGTTATACTTAGCTATTGTAATATTTACATTAAAATTACTTAATAANTTGAAAGAAAGGAGACAAATTAGTGAAAAAAGTTATACTTAGCTATTGTAATATTTACATTAAAATTACTTAATAATAATAATAAATTGCGTAATTGCAGGTAGAAGACAATTTTGAAGAATGATGAAACTAAAAAAAGGTATTTGTAGGTAGTTGTATGTACAGGCACCATTCCATTTATTGGGTATATTCCGGTGGGTGAGGTATTCATTAATCTAGAACAGACAGGAAAAGTGTGTATTAGTGGTTATTAGTTAGTAATATTGTTAAGAAATATGTTGTAGGTAGGTACCTATGTACTTCAGAAATATTTACTGTTATTAACCTGTGGCGTAACTCATGGTGTTTCACTCGTCGACTGAGGCTCGTTGGAGAGACACATCTGTAAATAACAGGATGGAATTAGTGGCGCACTTGAGATATTGCTACAAATATAGGAATATGATGGTTCTTCTATACGTAAAAGAAACAAGGTTTAGAATTATAGGTGATGTTACATACCTTTCGAGCTCGTAGCTATTTCTTCTTCTTCAACCTCCTCTTCCTCCTCCACCTCCTCCTCCAGTGACTCTAACGCTTCCTCCTCAGTTCGCAATTGAATACCAAGTTCGACTTGAATTTCCCAATATTCGACCTCGTCCTCATCGTCGCTTAGGGGCACCGCTGCGTTGTTGCATGATCTGTGCACGCAGTGGATGCACAGATCAGTGCACTATAGCCCCCCCCCCGCCCCACCGGCAGCTGCAGCTCCGTGCACAGGTCTTAGTGCACTTGAACAGTACCAACTTGAGCAGTTCGAGGGGAGCGTGGGCTAGAAGAGTCGTGATTGGTTCGAGCCCGTTGCTGGTCCTCTTCCAACCCCAATTCTCAGCTCGTTTCTCGACCCCCATCCATTGCTGCACTTGAAGGTACACCCTGTAACTGTGCTGTGCCGCTGCAGCTGCTGAAGGTGGTAGCGCAGCTATTTTCGACGAAGCCTTGAACGCTGCCTTCTTGTAATTAAGGAAGCGCAGGTGGTTCAGAGAGGGTGGAGTCCTCCCACTGTAGCCGTATACTTCGACCAAAAATCGTTCTCCGGCTGCTGCGATGGTCTGGGGAGTGGCGTTGCTGTCTTTGAAAACACTGACGACGTCAGCAAGATCACGATTTTTAGTGAGTGCTTTTACAAACTTCTATTTACCCTGGTTGAATGGTGCTGACATCGTGTCACAGCCACGTTCTTTACAGCCAGGAGTGGAGAGTATGTTGTTGATGGAGTTTCGTCTTTTCCTGGCTTTAAGAAGAAAATGTTGATTTCGTTGCACAAACCAATGAGAATCACCAACAGGTCTCCATATTCTCCCACCACGACCACACTCTCATTGGATTTAGCCAGTGACAGCGCTTCTGTGACTATCAGCGTGTCCGCATCTTCTGGTGCTTGTTTCGCAGTCATGTTGTGTGAGGCAAGCTTCTTCATTATCATGGCAATTAGTGGTTTTTTGTTATTTGGGTTTGCCAGGAGTTTTTCTTTCTTTGTCGCCGGGGTCATGGTTTCATCAAAGAGGATGTCCGCGCAACTAGTTTTCATAGATCATTTCAACCTTTCTACAGTTTTCGTTCCACCTTGCGCATGTTCGGCGTACCCATCAAAGACAACTCTTGTTTGGGATCCATATGTGGTTACAACGTATCCAACGTATATGTCACATATTTTTGAAAAAGATTGGTTGTCGAGCCAGACAACTTTGTGCAGCAAGAACCCACCATGGATCACGTATTGCACTTGACCGCTGAAGTTCTTGTTTTGAATGGGGACGAATTCTATGTAACATTGATTTAGTCCCTTTTCGCAGACCATTCTCAAACAGAGAGAAAGAGTAAGGTCCCAGGTCGTACATCAAGAAGTATTCCAGTTCTTCATCTGAATTATTAACTACACTGATTCGTTGAAACAACATGGTGGGATTAATGGGGAAAACTTCGTTTTCTACTTTTATTACGTTGCTCATTATGGCAAGTGGCTAGACACGGTCATTACGTTGAAATTTGACATCACCAAAATTAGAGTTGTCTGCAGCTCTTTTAATAATGCCGTCCATGCCGTTTTTCCCAAGCCTGATGGCAGTCGATCCTGTTGTCAGCAACAACTCCTGTAAACGGTAATATCCAGCATTTTTTCGGATGCGAAAATTGAGAATTGATCCCACCTGAAATAAAACCCGCCACAGAAGTTCCCTTTCACATACACGAGATAACTATTAATTTTAATGTGAATAATTTCATATTTTTAAATTAATAAAAGTCTCCGCTCTCAAAACTCTTTACAGTTAAGTAAAGAAAAATCCTTCTTAAATGCTCATATTTATGAAGTTTAATAAAAACGTCACAGGAAGCCAACATTTGATGTTGTTTTTGATAAAAGATAGAAATAAATTATAAACCAATGTAATATAAAATTTAAAGAAATGTCTCCGAAGATCCCTGGTTACTGCCTTACAATATTTCATCCTAAATAATCAATGGTGCAAAATAAAAGCTTGTAAAAATGCTAATATACTTCGGAATGTAAATAAAATTACCAAACAGCAAAAAATACAAGTATGACGTTAGTAGGCGTGTGCGAACAGACAGTCGATGATCACTCGAACGCTTGTGCAAAAGATACTGAAAAACAATAAATATGATTGTCAAAGCTGTGACCGCGATTTAAATGCTTTCTAGAAGGTTTACATCACTTATTTTAAGTGAAACTGTTATGTTGAAAGTGGAATAAAAATGGTTATAAACAAAGAAAACCACTTACGCTCAGCAATATTGTTAGTTCCCGTTCACACACATACAGTCACGTATACGTGCTGAGCTTTATATTTATTTATAGAATTGAATCAAGTTTATTAACTTTGAAGGAAATGTTATACATATATGTTTGCACGTACTGATGGATGCAGTTTGCGTGTTTACACATGCATAGTTATGACATCTACGAACGTATGTAGTGGCTATCTCCAAAAGTGTAATTACGATTTCTGTGTATGCATTTTTTGGGCAATATATTATTTTTTCATACGTGGACTATCAAATGAAAACTTCGTACTTTTACATCCAGCAACTTACACAGAAACGTAAATCTCTTATTTATATGTATACACACTTGAAATATTATTATGGTGCTAATGTGTGTACACATTTCTTATCTAAATTATTTAAAAATAAATCATTTTCTTCGTAAAGAGTTATATTTTAACTATGGAAACAATTGGACTTATTCCAAGCGGAATCAACGGTTCTTGATATTTATAAAATAAAACAATAAGCCTTAGTTCAATTAAGCTTTGTGGGGACGGACGTCAGGAGAGGCGATGACTTATATGATCGCTATCCAAGACAAAATATTCTTTTTATCGAAGTGTGGAATTGTGTAGGCACAACCTTGAGGCGTTATCTCTCTCGAGAGGCCGGGGAAAAACAACTAATTTACGAGTGCCATGTCGAGATACGGCGAACAAGCAGGGCTACCATGCCGCGTGTGGAATATAAACATCCCACTCGTGCCCCTAATACAGGAGGAAAGGCGAAAGGATTGACGCCCTGGCATAGCTCCGTCTGATAGTACGTTCCTCCTTTCTGTTGGCTAACCCAACGCCAATATAGTCGACAAAATTTGATAAACAGTCCAATGTTTTTTTAATAGAAATTTTTTACTGACTTGAGTATATTCGAGTTAGGCTTAAACTTGGCCAGATTAAGTATAAAAACTAATTTCCAAAAAAATACTTACATACGCGGCTTTCAAACTACAAATATTATGCACGTTTTTCTTGGTAAAGCTATTGGTAATTAAGTAGTTTAATGTTGGAATACGAGGAGTTTTTACCGTGCAGCTTGCATGCTCACTCCAACTCATACACCGTCTTACCGTCTATGGTTTTGCGATACCTTCAAGGTGTCCTCGGTGGGAGAACGTCATTAAGACGTTAGATTTGGAGGAGGTACAGGATCGTATCACTGGTAAGTCATGGACGCCAAAGCAGTTCTCAGCTGCACATTTACAATGAGCGTACTAGTATTACACACATACGCTGCTTCAAAACTTGGTTGTGATAGGGAACCGACAAGTCACATAAAGCACACAGGCACGGCAATAAATTAAAGTAATAAACGAGAAGACTTAGGCACTTTAATTAAAAGCTGTTCACGGTTAAGTAAGTTCTTTTGAAACGAACATTTGAAAGAAAGTCTTTGGCCATAAGAGCGCATATGCTAAATTGCACGCTGGAATGTAGTCCCCTTATTTAATCGGCAGAGATATGATATAAATATTTCATAGCACTTGACGTTATACTATGAGTACAATGTTTAAATTAGCAGCCACTGNACGACGTCAGCAAGATCACGATTTTTAGTGAGTGCTTTTACAAACTTCTATTTACCCTGGTTGAATGGTGCTGACGTTGTGTCACAGCCACTCATAGCATGTAAGAACAGAATGTTCTCTGCAACTGTCTTGTTCTTTACAGCCAGGAGTGGAGAGTATGTTGTTGATGGAGTTTCGTCTTTTCCTGGCTTTAAGAAGAAAATGTTGTTTTCGTTGCACAAACCAATGAGAATCACCAACAGTTTAGCCAGTGACAGCGCTTCTGTGACTATCAGCGTGTCCGCATCTTCTGGTGCTTGTTTCGCAGTCATGTTGTGTGAGGCAAGCTTCTTCATTATCATGGCAATTAGTGGTTTTTTGTTATTTGGGTTTGCCAGGAGTTTTTCTTTCTTTGTCGCCGGGGTCATGGTTTCATCAAAGAGGATGTCCGCGCAACTAGTTTTCATAGATCATTTCAACCTTTCTACAGTTTTCGTTCCACCTTGCGCATGTTCGGCGTACCCATCAAAGACAACTCTTGTTTGGGATCCATATGTGGTTACAATGTATCCAACGTATATGTCACATATTTTTGAAAAAGATTGGTTGTCGAGCCAGACAACTTTGTGCAGCAAGAACCCANGTATCCAACGTATATGTCACATATTTTTGAAAAAGATTGGTTGTCGAGCCAGACAACTTTGTGCAGCAAGAACCCACCATGGATCACGTATTGCACTTGACCGCTGAAGTTCTTGTTTTGAATGGGGACGAATTCTATGTAACATTGATTTGGTCCCTTTTCGCAGACCATTCTCAAACAGAGAGAAAGAGTAAGGTCCCAGGTCGTACATCAAGAAGTATTCCAGTTCTTCATCTGAATTCNACCATTCTCAAACAGAGAGAAAGAGTAAGGTCCCAGGTCGTACATCAAGAAGTATTCCAGTTCTTCATCTGAATTATTAACTACACTGATTCGTTGAAACAACATGGTGGGATTAATGGGGAAAACTTCGTTTTCTACTTTTATTACGTTGCNTTAACTACACTGATTCGTTGAAACAACATGGTGGGATTAATGGGGAAAACTTCGTTTTCTACTTTTATTACGTTGCTCATTATGGCAAGTGGCTAGACACGGTCATTACGTTGAAATTTGACATCACCAAAATTAGAGTTGTCTGCAGCTCTTTTAATAATGCCGTCCATGCCGTTTTTCCCAAGCCTGATGGCAGTCGATCCTGTTGTCAGCAACAACTCCTGTAAACGGTAATATCCAGCATTTTTTCGGATGCGAAAATTGAGAATTGATCCCACCTGAAATAAAACCCGCCACAGAAGTTCCCTTTCACATACACGAGATAACTATTAATTTTAATGTGAATAATTTCATATTTTTAAATTAATAAAAGTCTCCGCTCTCAAAACTCTTTACAGTTAAGTAAAGAAAAATCCTTCTTAAATGCTCATATTTACNAATTAATAAAAGTCTCCGCTCTCAAAACTCTTTACAGTTAAGTAAAGAAAAATCCTTCTTAAATGCTCATATTTACGAAGTTTAATAAAAACGTCACAGGAAGCCAACATTTGATGTTGTTTTTGATAAAAGATAGAAATAAATTATGAACCAATGTAATATAAAATTTAAAGAAATGTCTCCGAAGATCCCTGGTTACTGCCTTACAATATTTCATCCTAAATAATCAATGGTGCAAAATAAAAGCTTGTAAAAATGCTAATATACTTCGGAATGTAAATAAAATTACCAAACAGCAAAAAATACAAGTATGACGTTAGTAGGCGTGTGCGAACAGACAGTCGATGATCACTGGAACGCTTGTGCAAAAGATACTGAAAAACAATAAATATGATTGTCAAAGCTGTGACCGCGATTTAAATGCTTTCTAGAAGGTTTACATCACTCATTTTAAGTGAAACTGTTATGTTCAAAGTGAAATAAAAATGGTTATATACAAAGAAAACCACTTACGCTCAGCAATATTGTTAGTTCCCGTTCACACACATACAGTCACGTATACGTGCTGAGCTTTATATTGATTTATAGAATTGAATCAAGTTTATTAACTTTGAAGGGAATGTTATACATATATGTTTGCAGGTACTGAGGCATGCAGTTTGCGTGTTTTCACATGCATAGTTATGACATCTACGAACGTCTGTAGTGGCTATCTCCAAAAGTGTAATTACGAATTCTGTGTATGCATTTTTTGGGCAATATATTTTTTTTTCATACGTGGACTATCAAATGAAAACTTCGTACTTTTACATCCAGCAACTTACACAGAAACGTAAATCTCTTATTTATATGTATACACACTTGAAATATTATTATGAAGCTAATGTGTGTACACATTTCTTATCTACTTTATTTAAAAATAAATCATTTTCTGCGGAAAGAGTTATATTTTAACTATGGAAACAATTGGACTTATTCCAAGCGGAATCAACGGTTCTTGATATTTATAAAATAAAACAATAAGCCTTAGTTCAATTAAGCTTTGTGGGGACGGACGTCAGGAGAGGCGATGACTTATATGATCGCTATCCAAGACAAAATATTCTTTTTATCGAAGTGTGGAATTGGGTAGGCACAACCTTGAGGCGTTATCTCTCTCGAGAGGCCGGGGAAAAACAACTAATTTACGAGTGCCATGTCGAGATACGGCGAACAAGCAGGGCTACCATGCCGCGTGTGGAATATAAACATCCCACTCGTGCCCCTAATACAGGAGGAAAGGCGAAAGGATTGACGCCCTGGCATAGCTCCGTCTGATAGTACGTTCCTCCTTTCTGTTGGCTAACCCAACGCCAATATAGTCGACAAAATTTCATAAACAGTCCAATGTTTTTTTAATAGAAATTTTTTACTGACTTGAGTATATTCGAGTTAGGCTTAAACTTGGCCAGATTAAGTATAAAAACTAATTTCCAAAAAAATACTTACATACGCAGCTTTCAAACTACAAATCTTATGCACGTTGTTCTTGGTAGAGCTACTGGCAATTAAGTAGTTTAATGTTGGAACACGAGAAGTTTTTACCGTGCAGCTTGCATGCTCACTCCAACTCATACACCGTCTTACCGTCTATGGTTTTGCGATACCTTCAAGGTGTCTTCGGTGGGAGAACGTCACTAAGACGTTAGNCTCGGTGGGAGAACGTCATTAAGACGTTAGATTTGGAGGAGGTACAGGATCGTATCACTGGTAAGTCATGGACGCCAAAGCAGTTCTCAGCTGCACATTTACAATGAGCGTACTAGTATTACACACATACGCTGCTTCAAAACTTGGTTGTGATAGGGAACCGACAAGTCACATAAAGCACACAGGCACGGCAATAAATTAAAGTAATAAACGAGAAGACTTAGGCACTTTAATTAAAAGCTGTTCACGGTTAAGTAAGTTCTTTTGAAACGAACATTTGAAAGAAAGTCTTTGGCCATAAGAGCGCATATGCTAAATTGCACGCTGGAATGTAGTCCCCTTATTTAATCGGCAGAGATATGATATAAATATTTCATAGCACTTGACGTTATACTATGAGTACAATGTTTAAATTAGCAGCCACTGNCCGTGCAGCTTGCATGCTCACTCCAACTCATACACCGTCTTACCGTCTATGGTTTTGCGATACCTTCAAGGTGTCTTCGGTGGGAGAACGTCACTAAGACGTTAGATTTGGAGGAGGTACAGGATCGTATCACTGGTAAATCATGGACGCCAAAGCAGTTCTCAGCTGCACATTTACAATGAGCGTACTAGTATTGTACACATACGCTGCTTCAAAACTTGGTTGTGATAGGAAACCGACAAGTCACATAAAGCACACGGGCACGGCAATAAATTAATGTAATAAACGAGAAGACTTAGGCCATTTATTTATACGCTGTTCACGATTAAGTGAGTTCTTTTGAAACGAACATTTTAAAGAAAGTCTTTGGCCATACGAGCGCATATGCTAAATTGCATGCTGGAATGTAGTCCCCTTATTTAATTGGCAGAGATATGATATAAATATTTCATAGCACTTGACGTTATACTATGAGTACAATGTTTAAATTAGCAGCCACTGNGGCAGAGATATGATATAAATATTTCATAGCACTTGACGTTATACTATGAGTACAATGTTTAAATTAGCAGCCACTGAAGTTAGTAGTTGTCATATTGTACAAATTAGAGTATGCATTCTCATATTATTACCACATTTAAATTCCAGAAATTTGCACTTTTTACGTGTAGGACGGGCGAATAAATGATGATATCCAGGGTAATGTTAATTTTACATGGTAAAAAACTATAAAATAAGAAGGAAAAGGACGTACTACACTCTCAAAATTAAACAGTCAGCATTGAGCTTAAATAGTGAAAACAAAAAAAATCTAGTGACTACTTATCAGTGCCAGCTAACTAATTAACATGATGCCTGATTTTCACTGATTTATTTGTGATTACCACTGAACTTCGAGAATTCCACCGCAATAAGTACTTGTTCCCAGGTAACTTGCTTAATTTGCCAGTCGACAATAGCTTATCAGCTTACTTTAAGTGAATGTTATTTCACTGATTGCTATCNGTAACTTGCTTAATTTGCCAGTCGACAATAGCTTATCAGCTTACTTTAAGTGAATGTTATTTCACTGATTGCTATAACTGATTTGAATTTAGAGTGCAAGCAGGACTTTCAAAATACCCAATTAACCGCCAACAGCGTATATTTTTATTTATTTTCAACGTGTTTTGGTATTATTATGAATTTCCTGTAGCACTNCAATTAACCGCCAACAGCGTATATTTTTATTTATTTTCAACGTGTTTTGGTATTATTATGAATTTCCTGTAGCACTCAACTAAGCGTTAAGTTTGCGAATGTCCAAACTGTCTGGTAAGCTGTTGATCTACGGTTAAAACACAGTTTTAGGAATTATTGCCATTTAATGTTCTACTGTTTGTGTAATTTAATCAATTGATTCAAAAACTTCTCCGCAATACCTATATACATAGTTGAAAGGGATAGGGAGGGGTAAATAAAAAAAAATGAACAAGCTTGTATATAATTTTTTTCATATTGGCTTCACACCATGAGCCAGTAATAGCACATACCCATTGGATATTGAAGTATAAGACACACTCACAAAAATTTGCCTTATCTCAAGATTTATTACGTAAAGGTTGAGAAGTATTTTCTCCCTTTCTATTGGTGTTTATCTACCATTTCTTTTCGTAATGTTTTCGTTTAGCTTTTGGCGTCTTATAGTGTGTTGGTGGGTTGAAAAACTCCATAAGTCACATAATCATGTACAGAGTAGTTAGTTGTGAAAAATTATATTGCTTTTCCAACTACCAGTTTGATCTATGTAGAACCCAATCTCCTCTTCGCTGCAGTTCAATTTCGCGTGATGCCAACACGCTTCCCTTAAAAAAAAAAAAGNATGTAGAACCCAATCTCCTCTTCGCTGCAGTTCAATTTCGCGTGATGCCAACACGCTTCCCTTAAAAAAAAAAAAAAGAACTCCTACCACCCTGTGAAAACGTGGCGTTAATTTTATTATTTATCGAATTTTAGAGACAAGTGCCAATGTTTGCACGCCAGAGTAGGTGTTTGTTATGCTAATTCCGTACGACTGGGTGGTCTAAAGTGTAGTTGGAGGATTGGAAGAGACTAAACCTGAAATAGACACAGTTATTGTTAATATGACCTCTCCGTCCTTGGTTAGGTTGTATTTCTCAGCAACCAAAATTTAAATTTTATGTTAAATATTTACAATCCTACAATTTGAATAATATTAAATGAATGTTGTTTGCGCGTATATGTTGATAAATTATAAACAATGGCTACCTAATTTACATTAGCGTTAGATACTGCAAGGTAGCCTCCAATAAATTTTCCGTAAATTTACACTGTTTTATACGCGTGCTTTAAAAATAATAATAGTAATTTTTTTTTTTTTTGCCCGTACATTTATTGCAGCTTTTCTGAATTCGTTCACGAAAAAAATTGTTGAATGAGTATTGAAATAACTAGCTGTGCATAGTAGTATTTGTATATTTAAGCCTTAAGTACAGTTAGTTTTTTCATTCAATACACACATATTAGTTTTTAAAAAATTCCGTTGTAGTTTCAACATATAACTAACCAATTTTTTAATTTCATGTTTTCATACAACCAAAGTCTTAAGTTGTAAATCAGGAAAACATGCAATATAGAATTTAAAAAAAATCGTATAAAATGGAAGGGAGTAATTTACCTCAACTTCAATTTATAAACGACAGGTCTTTTTCTCTTGCCCCTCTCCATGTTTACTTCTCTCTCTCTCTCTCTCTCTGTCGACCGTGGTCTCGACGGAAAGGGCCCAACACCTCCTTCCAGTTGCCACGCACCACGTGAATCAATTAGCCGGCCGATGACGGCAGGGCGGTCACAGGGTCACGGTGAAGGTGAACGGCCCACCCGGCCTGGAACCGCTCTGGTCCGGGATTAGCCGCAGCTGGTGTGGGGTTCGCGATGCGTGGAAGAGGCAGAGGGGGCGGAGCGGTGTCCAAGGCCGCCACTCGCTCATTCTCCTGCTTACTGATGTCAGCCTATGCAGTGCTCTTGTCGATCAAATCAATAGTTATGTAATGTGGGGTTTCGTGTATCTCACCTCGGACTCATTCACCAGGCAAACATGTTTACCTCAACATGATTATCGTTTCATATTCTCCGAAATCCTAGTAGATATAAAAATATGGAAGTTCAGGTGTTACACCTGCATGTGAAAATAAAAAAGAATAATAACATGAAAAAGTAATGTTTACGTTTTCAGAATCTTTTTTTTCGCAATCACGTTTTAATTTTTTGTTTTTTATGGAGATGACTTGACGAATCTGTATCCCGTTAAGAGACCGTATGTCAACAACTTATTTATAAAACCGGTTAATTACTTTTTTACTAGTGATTTTTTCTGATGATCTTGCGTACCTATGAAAATGTAGGATTAGCAGTTTATACTCAATATATCAGTTCTACGATATTTAAAATGAGGTGCAATGAGAAGTAATTTTGTGAACTATATCAGTAAAAATTTTAATAAAAAAGTTTTCTTTAAGGTAATATTTAGATTTGTAAACTTGAAATGCTTTTCTTAGACTTTTCATAAATATTTTCAAAAGTACTTATTTAGATATTTTTCCTCACACGGACATTAATGTTATAATATTTATTAAATAAAATTATTTTATGTATTATTATCATAAAAATTAGTACATTAGGGCATGCATGAAATTTGACTTACCGAAAAGTAAACTGTGTTGAAAAAAGAAATTAATTCAATCGTTTGGCGTATTCTCCTGTCTAAACTGTGATACAGTAATCGACTAATAATTAATTAAAGGAATCACAAGTAAAAATGTACATAATTTTTCATTCTAAGCTTTTGAAGTTAACCAGTTATAGGCTGCAAACTTATGAATTGTTATCTTCATCGTCCCTTTGCTAGGTTTCTATTTACACGTGGGTTTCAGTAACCATTGCAGAAATGTGGTACGCCAACAGAAGAATTTCCCTCTCTTCGATGGAAAAATTCTTTCCCTTCTCCTCTTTCCAGTGGAATCCTGCGGTTCTTTTTTAACATTTGGTAACGACGCCACACGAGAATNGGCAAACATGTTTACCTCAACATGATTATCGTTTCATATTCTCCGAAATCCTAGTAGATATAAAAATATGGAAGTTCAGGTGTTACACCTGCATGTGAAAATAAAAAAGAATAATAACATGAAAAAGTAATGTTTACGTTTTCAGAATCTTTTTTTACGCAATCACGTTTTAATTTTTTGTTTTTTATGGAGATGACTTGACGAATCTGTATCCCGTTAAGAGACCGTATGTCAACAACTTATTTATAAAACCGGTTAATTACTTTTTTACTAGTGATTTTTTCTGATGATCTTGCGTACCTATGAAAATGTAGGATTAGCAGTTTATACTCAATATATCAGTTCTACGATATTTAAAATGAGGTGCAATGAGAAGTAATTTTGTGAACTATATCAGTAAAAATTTTTATAAAAAAGTTTTCTTTAAGGTAATATTTAGATTTGTAAACTTGAAATGCTTTTCTTAGACTTTTCATAAATATTTTCAAAAGTACTTATTTAGATATTTTTCCTCACACGGACATTAATGTTATAATATTTATTAAATAAAATTATTTTATGTATTATTATCATAAAAATTAGTACATTAGGGCATGCATGAAATTTGACTTACCGAAAAGTAAACTGTGTTGAAAAAAGAAATTAATTCAATCGTTTGGCGTATTCTCCTGTCTAAACTGTGATACAGTAATCGACTAATAATTAATTAAAGGAATCACAAGTAAAAATTTACATAATTTTTTATTCTAAGCTTTTGAAGTTAACCAGTTACAGGCTGCAAACTTATGAATTGTTATCTTCATCGTCCCTTTGCTAGGTTTCTATTTACACGTGGGTTTCAGTAACCATTGCAGAAATGTGGTACGCCAACAGAAGAATTTCCCTCTCTTCGATGGAAATATTCTTTCCCTTCTCCTCTTTCCAGTGGAATCCTGCGGTTCTTTTTTAACATTTGGTAACGACGCCACACGAGAATACAATCGCAGTATTAACAAAGTGAGGAGCGGACGTTTTGCAATCACAAACTAATACAGCGAAGTGGCAATAACCAGACAAATTTTTCTTTTACCCTGCTCGCCGTATAATAACTGCATCACTGAAATTAATTTCTGGGATATTCTGGCTGTGGCCCGAGAGCCTGTGTGGATTAGGATCTGCGACCAAAATGAGAGTGTTGTTTTATGACATTGTGTTGAGGTCAGGAAGCTCTAAAATACACTTAACTCAGAAATGGTTGTAAATAGCCACCATAATAAATTAGGAAAAGGTTATTTGGCATTTATCATTTAATCATCTGTGAATTATAATTACGGGATTTGATATTCCTTGAATAATAAATAATAAGCATTTTATGTATTTATTTTTTAAAATGTCTACAGTTATAATCACGGGGACTTATATTACCATTTAGTTCAAATCCGGGAGTTATAAATTGTCATTTTATCATTGACTAAGAATTCAAACTATAACCCTAATAAGCATCACTTTTCTATACTTCAAATCTGAGAGATAGTCACTTTAATATTTTTTTTTAAATTAATTTAAATCCTGATACATTTCGTTACGAGCCTACCAGAATTGGTGAGGTAAGGATGTCTTAATANTTTTTTTTTAAATTAATTTAAATCCTGATACATTTCGTTACGAGCCTACCAGAATTGGTGAGGTAAGGATGTCTTAATAAAATTAACCATTTACTAGTTAATGTTCCCATATCTTAATGAGGTCAAATGAGGTAACTTTAAAGGTTTCATTAATTTATGACGTCATGAAAATACACACATGTATTATTTAAATTATTTAACTACCTATATCTACTTTGGACATTTCTTCTTTTTGGTGAGAGCGATTATTAATGCAAATCACCTTTATAAGTAATGTTTTGCTATATCTGTCTTTATACTAGATACAGTCACTTGACCCTCAAGTGTTAATTGTATATATAAGATTAAAAAGGGTAATTTTTGGCCCAAGGGGATTTGCGAAAGGCGCCAGGCGCTGGCCCGCCACCATTTTTTTGATGTCATCCAACCACTATAACGGATTTCGGTGACTTAGATTATGACCCTTAACATTGATACCGTGCACATGACCTTAGATTACCTTGAAATCAAAGACATAAAAAAAATTGCAGAAATATTATAAAATGCAAAAAAAATATTTATAGTAAATTTTAAAATTTTAAAAACAATTAGAAATTACTAAAAATAAAATTATTTCAAGATGTACATGTAAGAGGTTCGAGATTTGATGACAGGTCGATCTACTAACCTACCGACACCACCAACCCTCGTCGGGTAGACCAGTGTCCATCTCGTCAGTCATGTTAAATGTCGATATCCTTGACCCGTAACATTTTACCTTAATCCCGTTAACCTTTGACCTTGACCTCGTTGACCTTTGACATTAACCCCATATATTTCCAAATGTATATATAATTGTATTAAAAAATATAAAAAATATGTAAGAATTTAAAAAAATTAAAAACAAATTCGTACAAATTCCCAAAAAAAAACTATTGGCACTTGACTCAAGACACTTATCCAAGACTCAAGACCCTTGACCCAAGATCCTCGACCCCATGTCCCATGACCTATGACCCGATGTCCATGGCCATGTCCATATTTCAGCCACCTTGTTTCTAGAATTTCCCATTTCATTCTCTGTAATTCCATTTCCATAACTCATGCTCTGTCATTCTTTTTCTTACTTCATGCTCTATAACTTTATCTTGCTACTTCATGCTCGGTCATAACATAATGCTACTTAATGCTGTATAATTACACTTTGCTACTTCAAGCTCTGTCATTCCATCTTGCTACGTCAAGCTCTGTCATTCCACCTCGATTTAGTAGCCTGCNCATGCTCTATAACTTTATCTTGCTACTTCATGCTCGGTCATAACATAATGCTACTTAATGCTGTATAATTACACTTTGCTACTTCAAGCTCTGTCATTCCATCTTGCTACGTCAAGCTCTGTCATTCCACCTCGATTTAGTAGCCTGCTGATTACTCGGTCCCTTCGAACCACCATATTGGAGATTATATCACTTCTGAAATCTTTGATTGCAACGTATGGGCATGTCCTTTAACCATCAAGATCTTCCATTTATTTCGTAATTCGTGTTTACTAGAAATATAACTGTGGTGTATTAGAGCAGGACCGAGCATGCAGACATTTGTGTGGGACCTCTCTTTGCCATATACTGCACTGAAGCATGTCTGGCCATGNGAGCAGGACCGAGCATGCAGACATTTGTGTGGGACCTCTCTTTGCCATATACTGCACTGAAGCATGTCTGGCCATGGTCGACTCAGTCTTCGCCCTCCCCTCCCACAATGTCTCAGAGACAAATTTCTAACATTTCAACAGCATACACTGCAAAATCCAACCTGCTTAGAATATATTACAGTATTGATCCACTCCTTTGTTTTGTGCTTCAGCACATATCTTTGCTACACTATCAATGTTTATGCGCATCCAGTGATTGGCCTACACAAGAAATCTTGAAGTACCAACTTTCAAATTACTATATTTTGCCCACATCATTTCATATATCTTTATTATATTGCTCATTTACAGTATATGCTTGTAGTGGTAGATATGAAAACCAAGACTTCTATATCCCATATAGCAGAGACATTAGTTATGCTAGGACAAGGTAGATAAACACTAGCGAGAAATAATCACTTTGGTTTATTTATTGAAAACATATATTTTTTTACTCACATCAAACTACAAACATAAAAAAAAAAAATCCAAACATTCTCCATACTATACATGCTGTGTTTTTCCAATAACATGTTCACTTTTCACATAATTCATATACTCTGCTTATACGCAGCTCGAGACAGTCTACGCTAGGAAGCATCCACCTAGAACCCTTAGCCATATATTTTTATCCTTCGAGGCAAGATTTCTCTTTTAATGCCTCTGCAGTCTCTGGAATGCTATCAACGTTGTGCCTTGCCTCATTCGCAGTATTGAATACCCACCGACTTATTCATTCATCAAAAGTTTGCGACTTTTTATATGTACACTCCAGCCAAACATAATATTTTATTGGACCTTATTCGACTTCTGTAAATTGATTTATTATCCTTGGCTTATTGTGGTCCAGTTATGTACATATGTCTTTCGAACCAACAAAGTTATTTAGAATTACATATCTTTAAAAAAACCATGAATAGCGATTTTTTTAAGGTAGAATCTATTCTATGTGATATGGCCAATAGCTAATACATGGCGTTTCTTAGCTGCAGGAACTCTGCCTTCACAGTTCTTGATACCTATCTTCAGCATATCACCTCGTTTTAAAAGACGTTTGCACTTAACACATTGTTGCATAGCACAGGAACAACCTTCGCACAAGTAGTTCTTTCGTGCTTCCTTGCACCTTGGCTCTAGGCAAATATATTGTCACAGTAACAGGAACGAAGCCTTGACGAAGTTATCGATGTCGGCACTGCCGTAGGTGATTCATCCGAAATAATTGATGACATTCCCGANAACGAAGCCTTGACGAAGTTATCGATGTCGGCACTGCCGTAGGTGATTCATCCGAAATAATTGATGACATTCCCGAATAAGTCAATAACATTCCTGAAGAAGTCGATGGCAACACTGCTGTAGGTGACCCATTAGAAGAAGTCGATGCTGCTTTCGGCGTCATGCATGAAGAAGTCAATTATGGCACTGCTGCTAGTGACCCAATCCGAATAATTCGCTGGCACTTGCCAGTGTCATGCTCGAATAAGTCGATGGCAGTACTCCTTTAGGTACTGTTGCTGGACCCGCAACCTTTGACAACATAATAATATATTATTGCTTTCACAAGCTGAGACGACGTATCTTTCACATGAACTGCTGGCAAACTAAGCCTCACAGCTGACCTCCAACTGCATATAATTTACGTAATGTGGGCATCGACCAGCCAATCACTGAGTTGCCACGTGTTTGCAGGCATTAAGACATCACATGCCGGGGACAGTCTGCCGAGGTCATTTTTCCCATTAATCCATCAACAAACCGCCTTCTTCTCCTCTGCAATCTTCCTCCTTCTCTTCAGCAATCCTTTTCCTCCTCCCCAGCAGTCTTCCTTAGCAATCTTTCCTTCAATATTTGGCAATCCTCCTTCACAATTCTCAGTAATTGTCTGCATTATTCACAAATATGCGACACACGGACCACTATAAGCACCATACGCACCACTATCAGCACCATACATACCATAATCAGCACCACACACCACAGTCAGCACTACATGCCGCAAAATCACTCGAACAGACTTCATGTTGCTCTACGAACACCAAATAACAAAATTCTGATCATCCTTGACTCAATTTTCAGTATGTCTATTATGTTACGGCTAATCTCAATTATCGCAGCAGAATAAAAAAATGCACACTTTGGTGAGGGAGTGGGGATTATATGTTAATGATGGTCACAATTCTAAAAAATTTCAAAGCATGCTCGTGTACCAAATGGGTCAATGATTAATTTCTTCAATTAATTTACTTTTTAGTTTATTTGGTGTGTGTGTGTATATATATATGNCCAAATGGGTCAATGATTAATTTCTTCAATTAATTTACTTTTTAGTTTATTTGGTGTGTGTGTGTATATATATATGTACACACATAGGCACTTATACGTGTGTTTTCACACTCATAGGTATAAACTAACAAGAGGGTTTATAAGAAGGTTTCCTTTTCTTTTCTGACGAACTATATCTGANCCAAATGGGTCAATGATTAATTTCTTCAATTAATTTACTTTTTAGTTTATTTGGTGTGTGTGTGTATATATATATATATGTACACACATAGGCACTTATACGTGTGTGTTCACACTCATAGGTATAAACTAACAAGAGGGTTTATAAGAAGGTTTCCTTTTCTTTTCTGACGAACTATATCTGACACTTGGTATGCCAAAATATGTTACGAGTCTNTCCTTTTCTTTTCTGACGAACTATATCTGACACTTGGTATGCCAAAATATGTTATGAGTCTCCATTGGTAAAACTATGATGACAGTGTGATTGTGACTCCATCTTGCAGCTCTCAGTAAACGATTACGTCTTTGTACAAAGTGTCCTGTTGTGAATTGTGGGCGATTGTCATTTCATTTTTAACTCAATACGTAAAAACAAGAAGTTACTGATAGCTAATGAGCCTACTTTCCTCTACATTAGTGCAAATGCATTTTAGTAAAGTTATTGAAAGCTTAGTTCGCAGGTAGGCATTGATGTCTCATTGATAGCAATATAATTAGAGATGAAACCAGAAACATCTGAAACATTACATACACAATTAAAATACACGAGTTACCCGTAATTATAATTCAGAAAAACTCGTAAAATTAAGGTAGCTTGCAACCAAGAGCATCACGGAGGTAGGATTCGGAGCATAAACATCGGATGTGATCAGTCTAAAGGTTTAAATGATATATTTCACAAACCAACATTTTGAAATTAAATGTCTGAGCAAATATAACACACAACTTTACATGGCCTACCATAATACTATTTGTGTGAAAAATTTTATGGAAATCGGATGATGGATCACCAAAATATTGCATTAAAACGTTTCTTCTTAAATGGGTCTATCTTTCAAAATTGATTTAAAAGAGTNTGATGGATCACCAAAATATTGCATTAAAACGTTTCTTCTTAAATGGGTCTATCTTTCAAAATTGATTTAAAAGAGTCTCTGTACACGATGTTTGTAATAGATAATGTCAGCATAAAAAGTTTGATTGATATTTTTAAATTCATAAATAGGTATAAAAAAATTTTAAAATAATTAAATAACTGCATATTAAAATTCATTGCCAGTCCTCATTTAAATCGTGTAAATATACTTTGCCTTCTGCAGGTGTGCAACATTTTTGTTGAAATTAGTCTAATGTTTCCACAAATATGACCAAATGTTCAATTTACTCACCTGGCAATACTTTGCAAAAAAAATCCGGCCAAGGGGGATCTCTGTATGTACATCGGTTAATTGNTGGCCAAGGGGGATCTCTGTATGTACATCGGTTAATTGGTCCTTTGAGAAATGGCATAAAAACTCATTGATCATGTGACGGTATTCATTAATGGAGGGCAAATTTTTTATTCATTTTCAAAAGCGATTATTGTCATAGATAAAATATGCAAAGTTAAATTTAAATATGTTGCATAGTTTCGTAGATATNATTTTCAAAAGCGATTATTGTCATAGATAAAATATGCAAAGTTAAATTTAAATATGTTGCATAGTTTCGTAGATATGACACACTAAGCTAAAGTTTTCAAAACGCGCCATTCGAAAATAAGAGACTTACATACTTTAAACCTATAATTTAGATAGCCTACCACACTACAACTTCTTTGCCAAATTTGAAAGAAATCAGTTGATTGTTTCCCGAGATACGACATGAAAACTGTATTATTTCATGTTGATCTATCTCCTACAAAAATGGCGTAGAAATGAGGCTTCGTATATAGAATTTTGACATATACAACTCTTATTGTCAGCATACAACGTTATGTTGAAATTAGTTTTTGCAATTTCGTAGACAAAAAATTCGGTGTTAAAATGTTGATGTGGCTGTCATTTTGAAAATATGTTTGTCTTACCCACTCAACATGTATTAGTTTACATCACCTGCTATAGAGCTTATTGATTGCCAAATTTGGTAAAAATGCAAACGCAACTCTGAATCAATTTTTGACTGTTAATTCGACATATTTATATTCGCTCCAATTACGTATGTTTTTTATAGTAATTCTAGTAATCTGTAACACCAATAGTTATTTAAAAATACTAGGTTTAGATAGGTATTTAATATATTTTGTGCATGGGAGAAGTTGTAAAGTACTTCTACATGCTCATACGTTTATAATATTCAGAACATATTTTTGTTTCGAAAAATATTGCTTTACTTTGAAATTTTTGGGATTGTCTTGTAGAAACAAAAATGCTATGAGTAATGCAAATGCAAAATGCAAAATGAAACTGCAAAAATTTTAATAATCCTAACCCAAAAAAAATACGTAGAGTGCAATTCCTTCCGACGGAATTTATGTATAGAGACATTAGCTGAAGAAGGGCTGACTAGAGTTGTTATTGCAGTCGNTGCAATTCCTTCCGACGGAATTTATGTATAGAGACATTAGCTGAAGAAGGGCTGACTAGAGTTGTTATTGCAGTCGTTATTACATTTCCCAGAACTGCTAGGCTCCTCGCCACGCCCCAGCTTACAGGCAACTTCCCCCATCCCCCTCCAACATCCACCAACACCCATGGAATACCGAAACTCGTTCTCACTGTTTGCTCCCTGTGCACTCTCGGCCACCCCCTCGCCCCCTCGCGGGGGAAATGCTTGTACGTAAACACAGGGCCGCCGAGTACGGACAGCGGCCACAGAGTGAAGAGGGCACCACTTTCTACTAGCCTTTTTGCTAAAAACCTGTGTTCCGGTCAAATTTCCACCAGCTATTATTTTACTAGATGCTCAAGTCACTAATTGAATCTATGTGTATTGCCTTGTGATTTGCCGTCTTTAGTTTATTTGTGCTCCCTTTCGTTTGTCTGTAGTAGTAATTTCAAATGCGCATCGAGATTTCAAGGTTCGAGAAGTACAGGAAGGAACCGTTTTCGTTGCGTTAAAAATGAAAAACACAACAATAAGGTACTTCAAAGCATAGAATACAATCAAGTTACTTTAAAAAAAGGGCTGCTTGAGACGTGAAATTATCCTCAAATCATGGAGAATTTGCAAATAAATGGTCAATAAAAACTTAATTATTCTTTATAAGCGTATTTAAAAAACAAATAACGGAATTTGTAAGTATTTAGTTATGATCTTACAGTGTACTAAAGAAAGATCGAGAACGAAAATGTAAAATAATGAGCAAATTTATAAAGGATAAAATCCCATTAAGGCCTAGTTGTTATGTCGTTAGTAGTTAAAAATGATATGTTGAAACACAGATTCGTGACAGGGAGCCGGGGAGCCAGGACCACTCCCCAGGCAACGAGCAAATCTCCCGCGTTTCCATTCAATTTCGACGGTGGCCCCCTTGACAGCCAGTAGGAAAACCACCTGCTCTCGCATTCTGTTGCAACGGCGGCCATTTTCAGGGACACTGCATTTTTTTCGAAACTCACGCCAGTCCGGGGCTATTGGGGGTATATATAAATATTTACCGAAAATTACGCATTGCNGGACCACTCCCCAGGCAACGAGCAAATCTCCCGCGTTTCCATTCAATTTCGACGGTGGCCCCCTTGACAGCCAGTAGGAAAACCTCCTGCTCTCGCATTCTGTTGCAACGGCGGCCATTTTCAGGGACACTGCATTTTTTTCGAAACTCACGCCAGTCCGGGGCTATGGGGGTATATATAAATATTTACCGAAAATTACGCATTTCCTGGGGCTATGTCTAGCCACCATGCCAACGCAGCACCACGCGAGTAGTGGTCTATCTGCTACGTGACCACAACACCCCTAGCCTGGGGCCCAGTAATGGCATCCCCGAGAAGTGAATTGTTTTTCCACCACTTCACCGCGACATCCTGTAGACCGAGGCTATGTAATGGCATCTGGGATTCGTCTTAGGGAGCCGCCTAAGGCAGTTTATGTACTATGTCACAGCGGCCCCCCTCGCTATTGAATGCGAGAGCGTGAAGTTTAGAATAACGACCATCCCCCGCTCCACTGCAGTCTTGTTGAAATGCCACGAAAACCCGCAAAGTCTTGTAGCCTCGGGCTATGACATGTCGTCATGACAGACGTCCAGCATCCTGTAACCCGAGGCTATGTCATGGTGTCTGGAATTTGTCCTAGGGTGCCAGCTCGTGGCCTCGGGCGATTTAATGGCAACGGGGACTCATCGTAAGGAGCCTGCCTGGGGCTATGTAGGAAAACCAATATGGCCACCATTTTATGCAAAAGCGTGACGTTTTGAATAACGTCTACCCTCCCCCCTGCCGTGGCCCTGTCAAAATGCCCCAAAAACTCGCAAAGTTCCGTACAGTCGGGCTATGTCATGTCGTTACGACGGACATCCAGCATCCTGTAGCCCGAGGCTATGTTATGGTGCTTNCCGTACAGTCGGGCTATGTCATGTCGTTACGACGGACATCCAGCATCCTGTAGCCCGAGGCTATGTTATGGTGCTTGGGATTCGTCCTAGTGTGCAGGCTCGTAGTCTTGGGCGATTTAATGACAAGGGGGATTCGTTGCAGGGAGCCAGCCTGAGGCCATGTAGGAAAAAACAACATTGTGGCCATGGAATGTTCTAAAAAATTTTTTTACTTTCTAAATAATAAAAAAAATTAACTTTTGAAATATTCAATACATTTTTTTACTTTTGAAGTATTTGCAACTTTTGAAAATAATTTAAAAATTAATTTTTGAAAAAAATAATGAAAACATATATTTTTGGAAAATTTTGGAAATTTTCGAAAACAATATGGCCGCCATTGAAACGGAATGCAAACGCAGGAGGTTTACTCGTTGCCTGGCNTTTTGGAAATTTTCGAAAACAATATGGCCGCCATTGAAACGGAATGCAAACGCAGGAGGTTTACTCGTTGCCTGGCGCAGTTATGGCTCCCTGGCTCCCTGTCACGAATCTGTGTTTGACCATACAATTCCTAACTACTGTCATTGATGAATNGCAGTTATGGCTCCCTGGCTCCCTGTCACGAATCTGTGTTTGACCATACAATTCCTAACTACTGTCATTGATGAATGCAAGCGTCTCCTTTGTCTGGTCACGCTCTCGGTGCTCCAGACACTACGAGAAACATGCCCCACTCCATGCGCACTACCGTTGTACTGTGTAGCATCCGGTGGAGATGACATGTCTGGGCAATCGATAGCGCTAGTACCTGATATAAATGGTTTCATGAATAAAAAAATTGGTAATGAAGCATCTAGGACTGTCGAAGTTCAAGGGAACCGACTGCATCTTGCGGTACCGCTGAATGATAGCCCCTGAGCACGCAGGCTAACAAAATTGTAAAACTCATGGGCTGTCCCCATGCCTCTCAGGCTGAGCTTGAAACACAGGCAATCGTGATGATTTAGGCCTGATGACGGGCCGACTTTGGGCACAAACGAGAATTTCTTTGTGAAGAAATTATTGTTTTGTGGTAATTTACGAGTAGTGCTGTCCCGGCCGTGTATCGTCAAAACCCGTAAGTTCAACAATNGAAATTATTGTTTTGTGGTAATTTACGAGTAGTGCTGTCCCGGCCGTGTATCGTCAAAACCCGTAAGTTCAACAACAGTAAAGTAGGAGCACGAGCTGACGTTTGACTCTGGGTATGGTCTAGAATAAGACGTGGCTCCCTTCTAAGGAACTGTCGCCGCTGGTAATATAGGTCATATTGAGGAGGCACTTGTGCTGATGCAATGATNGTGGCTCCCTTCTAAGGAACTGTCGCCGCTGGTAATATAGGTCATATTGAGGAGGCACTTGTGCTGATGCAATGATGGTGGATAGGTTTGGTCACTAGCCAAGGAAAATCTCGCAATGAAGTATCAAAAAGGAAGTGAAAAATCAGATAATGTCTCAGCCATGATATCTTTACAGTTAAAGATTGGTATAAAAAAACCTTTGTATGTATTATTTTTTTATATTTTCTTTACTGTAACCATAAACAACATTTCCATTTTAACATTGGCAAGGCGGTTATATAACTATAAAGTAGCACTGTAAATTTTAAAATTAAAATACATAAATATGTATTAAATTCTTAACAAAAAATCCTAGTACAAACGAAAATAACTATAATTTTATAAACACTTTCATTGGGGCGCTGCCTTTCCATTCTTAAATAAATATCAATACATCTGTAAGCAGTCCATGGCTGTGCAATTACATCCAGTGGGTTTTGTCAACATTTATACTTGAAGATAGATAAACACTGTGGANAGCAGTCCATGGCTGTGCAATTACATCCAGTGGGTTTTGTCAACATTTATACTTGAAGATAGATAAACACTGTGGTGTAGTCGAAAGTATACGCGGGAAGTAGTCAAAAGTATACGCAGGAATATGTCACATGTCTGTGCTTAAAATTTTTCACTACAGTACCTTTTTTTGCGTATACCTTCTGTTTAAGTTTCGTTATTTACTTATTTATTTNTGCTTAAAATTTTTCACTACAGTACCTTTTTTTGCGTATACCTTCTGTTTAAGTTTCGTTATTTACTTATTTATTTTTATTAAATTGACTCTGTTAGTGTACAAAAATACATTGTTACCGCATCATAAACCAGTGTCATATGTATCTGTAAAGTGAGTAAACGTAAGAAATTAGTTGAACTTCATTATAACGAAACCAATACGTCACAACAAAGTACGGATTTACCCGTGTTCACTTAACTATAATATGAACAGAGCGCTAGAGAACCACTAACTCAGTTATCGATTGCTTGCCCACGCGCGTTCGTTTCGTTCGAGACACACTCACCGTACGTGCACCATTGATGCGGCTTATCGACAAATGCTCGTTTGTTTCGTTAGAAACACGCACCACCCGAGCACCACTGATGCACGTTATAGATTAACTTTAGTTTGTTTCGTTCGAGACTCACAGCGTTAGTCCGAGCAATCGAAATGTTAGTATTTTACGTGACACGAAAGTGCATCAGCGTTACGCACAAATTGTAACCTTTTCAGTCTGAAATTAATATGTTAATATACGTAGTGTTGTAGGTACGGGTATACGAGAATATACCCACAGGATGTGTCATTACCTAACTTTATGAATACACAGGAAAAATATGACGACCATAGATAGCACTGTGAAAACGATACCAAAGCTATAAATATTCTCTCTCTCTCTTTCTGTATGTGTATGTGCGCATTTGCGTGAGTGTGCGTCCCTTAAACCTTTCGAAGCTGTTCGTCAAATTTCACTAAACTCCATGTATTTATAACTCTGAATCTCATATAATATTAGTATGTAGTTTGGAAGAAACATTAACATAAAATTTAAGCTATCACATTACATTTCAGAAAAAANTCATATAATATTAGTATGTAGTTTGGAAGAAACATTAACATAAAATTTAAGCTATCACATTACATTTCAGAAAAATTCAATGTATTCAAATCAAATTTGCTCATATCTACTTGTGATGATGTTCTCTATGTAACCGTTAAGCCATCTTCAACAAAATATTCTAGCATCGCGGTAGGATCACGCAGGTGAACCTCAAATTTGCTATTTGACATNTTAAGCCATCTTCAACAAAATATTCTAGCATCGCGGTAGGATCACGCAGGTGAACCTCAAATTTGCTATTTGACATTTTATTAAACAATTTAATATTGAAAATATGAGCTTGAGCTTTATCATTGTATTGCAAGAAATACCACAAGAAATCTCAACACATATGGGCATTCAAATACTACTTNGAGCTTGAGCTTTATCATTGTATTGCAAGAAATACCACAAGAAATCTCAACACATATGGGCATTCAAATACTACTTACTGTCAGTCCACCAGAACAAAAGCATTATGTGGTATTATTTTTAATTACGTTATATATATGGAACAAGCATTATNTACTGTCAGTCCACCAGAACAAAAGCATTATGTGGTATTATTTTTAATTACGTTATATATATGGAACAAGCATTATATTTGGAAGCAATAAAATGGGTATAAGTCAACATGATACATGTTTCCGTACATGTGTGTCCATAAACACAATGTAATTGATTTACATANTAAAATGGGTATAAGTCAACATGATACATGTTTCCGTACATGTGTGTCCATAAACACAATGTAATTGATTTACATGTGTAACTGTTTCCAATGTGGAGGAAGCTGTGGTTTTGTGGTTAGACCTCTTTACACAGACAGACCCGGATTTTTCACTTGGGAATGTTGATGGACGTTGGATGCGCTACTCTCCACCAGCGCTCAAGATTTTTACTGTTAAAAATGCCATACTCTCTTTTTCAAGCTTCTCTCAAATGTGCTTGAATAGCCACGAGTAACTGTAGTCAGTTACGATGTTATGTCCGACTCAGAGAGTACATATTTATTTTTGTACCGAATATTCAAAGCACAGTTGTTTGAAAATCAGTTTTATTTATTTTTTAATGCATATCTCACTCTTACGAAGAACCAGGCGATACAAGTTACTATTCTGCTATACATCAAGGGCAATAGTAGAATATATGATTACTTGGTTGTGTACAAAATAGTCAGTTAAAAAATTAACTTAAGTATTTGTATTAAATGTTTGCTGTTTGTGTACACACACACAATTTTGGTTCTTAAGGCGAGGAGTAAATTCGTTTGAGGATTCCATGATTAAAATTGTCAGCTACCTAGACGAGAATACGGCGAGCATAACTGTAGTCATATTAAAGTAAAAGGACAGAAAATGTGATAAAGGCAAGGGTTTGCCGACGGAAATACTATACGCCAGTTCAACACATTCTACATAAATGCAACGAGACACCCGAAGCGCGTGCAAGTCTCGCTCTATGCGCTTCTACTTATCAAGGCTCCGCATCCACAAAATACTTCTTTGTAGACGGCGCTATCGTTAAGCGTGCTAACAACTACATGCTCTTCACGGTCTATTCAGGTCTTTTGAAAGCCCTACAGAGGATCTCCTTTTCTTATCACTGTGTAAACTTCTGCCATAGACCAAATTCTGATTAGCATAACTTTATTTATGCGCCATTCTAAATGAAACCATGGTGTTGTTACAAATATAAATATACATGTGTCATTAATATGCATTACCGTACTCTAATGTGTATATTACGAGAATACTACGTAAAATCTCATATTTATCTTGATCGATACTATGCCGACTTAACCATAATCGTGCGTGTCAGGGTCTGGTGTAGCATACACTTATTAATGAGCAGAGAGTTTACAGTGAATAGCATTAAACTACTTCG
This sequence comes from Clitarchus hookeri, assembly GCA_002778355.1. Lineage (NCBI taxonomy): Eukaryota > Metazoa > Arthropoda > Insecta > Phasmatodea > Phasmatidae > Clitarchus > Clitarchus hookeri. The sequence goes on from NQII01000578.1 coordinate 565,691, forward strand.
TGGGATTAATATAGAAGGACAATAATAACGCGGGCAAAGCATAGGCTCAATCTAGAAATCGTCTTTATCGAAAAGTTAAGATTATTTTAGTTTACTGCTGGACAGCGTATGAGAGCTTGACCATATTTATGTGTAACAATTCCAATATTTTAAGTCTTTATCTTAGAGTTCCAAAATTATCATCACTTATCTGGATACAATTTCGATATATCCTGAAATATTCCAGGAAATATTTTACGTTTCTCGCTCAACTCTTGGGGCTTAAACGTTGTGTATTTGACCATCCACGCTTTATCTAAAAGCGTTAGAGCACAAATAATGAGCCTGTAAGCTGCATCGTAATTGGTAAAAATCGAAATCAATCACTGTTACCTAATACAGTGAATGCAGATAAGCCTACAGTTCACTTACAAAACTGTGATTCATAGTTGTTAAGAACATTTTGCTGGTTTACAAATAACGTGACGCAAAGATAACTTACAGTAATGTTCAGTCACCAAAATGTCATTTATTCTAACCGCTTAAAAAATTAACCCAAAAATATCGTGGACTCATTTGAAGAAAAGTTAATTTTCAAATGTACGTATGTTTTAAACACTTTTACAAAAATAATCTTACTTCGTTACGCATACACTTAAGGAATGCGCGTGCCACATCCCGTGTTACCAGTCCCAGAGGAAAAACTGGCTTATTGTGGTGACAGGCTATGAAAAGATACTCGAGTATTCAGAGGATAGTTTAATACTTTTTATATGCGGCGCAGCTCACAATATTTTCCTTTCACCATGAATGCTGTAGTGTATATACACGACATAGTACGGTGTACGCTGTCTGAAACTAACATCCCGTGTGGGAGAAACAAGAAAATGTCGCATACTACAAGACACAGATCAGAGATATCCTTACGTCAGTCATAATCGGTTTGAGGGACTTCCAATCTTATGGGAATGGCGTATGTGAACGACTTGCCAGCCCCTGGCTAGTTATGCTAAATGTTACTGATAGTTACAATGTCTGCTGCCTGTAGAATACAGTTTTGCCTTCATTTTATTGGCTTTTTGGTTTAGATGAGAAGCGGTTATTTTGTACTACAGTATATAAAACCCTTCGGGTAGGTAAAAATATGTTTTAAGTAAATTATGCATAATAAATGTTGGTAATTTACAAGCCTCACAATTTTAAAGGCGATAATTTAATGAACGAAAAATTTCAGCTGGCAATGAATTAAAAATCGCTGTTCTGCAAAATAAATATATATAAAATGGTGTTACTAGCAATACCAATTTTACAAATTTTNAATATATATAAAATGGTGTTACTAGCAATACCAATTTTACAAATTTTACACTTTTAAGTAATCCCTTTCCCATTTACACTCTTGTCAAATAGGCGCTCATGATATAAGTTGTTAAATCTGGACCCTAAGTTGTATGTATATGGTAATAGTGGCCGTCGAGCCATTCGGGCAATGACGAGGTACTCAGAATTTCTCGAGGCTTGCGAAGTCATGGGCATCGAGGATTCTCGCATGGTAGAGTAACTCGACCGGCTTACAAGAAAGGTTCCCCTGGAAGAGGTTCATTAAGAACGTCACCGGCAGAAATTCTTGGGTATCCGCGAGACGCGCGCTGGGTTTTCGGCCGGTTGTCACTTAGCGGCCGCTAAAGATAAACCGCCGACGTTGGGCAGGAAAAATATTTTCGCGCCTGTGCCGTGGTGTTAAAAATAGTCCATTAGCGATATTCGGTGGCGAGAGTAACTTCACAGAGGCACGCCCCCTCGCTACGGCAGCGCTAACCAGCTCTCCAAGATAAACAAGTCGTCGTCTATCATGACGCGGACGTCGCGGCCGACAGGGCGTCTTCTGGGAAGTCCTGGGTGATCTGCGTTTGAGGGTGAAGGGGCGGTGACACCCGATATTTCACAAGTTTCACCCGCGCGCCTGGGTAGCTGTCAGAACATACACCGGAGAGCTGCAACGACTAAATGGGCCCACAGTACGTGGAACTCGGCTTTCTGTCTTCGAGCTTGCGTCGAGTTCTCCGAAGATTCTTACAAGTCTCAGTTCGCTCGTCTCTAAATTTACTGTTCCACTTTTCTGGTGCAGCTGGGTAACACAGTTTTCTCTTCAGCCGTTACGGGTTTATTTCGCACCTGTGCAGTCTTCGGCTCGACACCAAAACCCGGAGACAGGTAATTTTTCGGGAGTGTGACGAACACTGCCATCGTGTGGAAATTTCCGTAGGTATTCGCGTTTCTGTCACTCGCGTGGTTATAGTAACAAACGTATAGGGAGAAATAACGGTATTTGTTAGTAGACACACACTGATCATAAACAGAGAACAGAGCACTAACGATGTCATTTTTTGTTGCTAGAATCGCTCTTTTACGTAGCCACTGGTCGTCATTTATATTTCTTTGTAGATGTAGGTAATCGCAAGGCAATCAGTTCCGTATCACACCGCACCAAATTACTAAAATCCCCCGATAGAGACACACAGCCCTCGTCATCTGTTTCTAACCGCCCATCTCCTATTTTTAATGGTGGGTCAGCATAATGTCCTTTATCAACGTCATTGTAGAGGTGCACTCTCATATTTGTCTTCAAGCTGAATTTCTTGACATTTTCCCATAAGCTTGACGACTTGAGACAGGTTTTGAATTCATCTGCAGGTGTGGCCCTCTGAATCTNTTCTTGACATTTTCCCATAAGCTTGACGACTTGAGACAGGTTTTGAATTCATCTGCAGGTGTGGCCCTCTGAATCATTGGTAGAGTTTGGTGTAAGTCACCAGCCAGTAATACAATCATTCATCCCTTAATGTCTGTATGGTTTCGCACGTATATCCCGTAGAGTTTGGTTCAGGGCATCTATCGCTTTTTTGTGTGACATTGTGCTTTCGTCCCACACCTACATTGATGCAGCATTGTGGCCCGAGCGCTATTTTTACTAAAAATGTTTTCCTGAGGGAATGAGATATTTTTTCGAGATAAAAAGTAGCCTATGTTACTTGTTGGCCCTCCCAACTATCTGTGTGCAAAAAAATTCACGTCGATCCGTTGCTCCGTTGCGACGTGAAGGAAGCAAAAATAAACAGACACATTTTCGCATTTATAATATTTGTTAGTATTTCCCGCAACATTAATTATTCAGACTGGCCAGTACTGCAGGCTTATTCCTCGGTTAGGGCAGACCGCTTCATTCACCGCCAAGCTCCGATAAGTGGTATTGATCATGTCTGAAGCTGGGAAATGTGTACAGATTTACAGTTACAAATTCACTATTGGATACTATATTTGCGATTATCTGGCCATTCCAAACTGTGTAATGTACTTAACCACAGAGTTATTTGTGAAAGTAGGTCGTGCCACGTTTCCTACATGCAAATATCGAGTGGTAAGAGAGAGATATAGCCGAGAATTGAACCTGGCGTAGGGAGATGAGTAATCTGTCCCCTTCGCCGCAGCTCCGTGCTGAGAGTTGAAATCAAGTCACTGCTCCAGACAGCGGCCACTATGGTCTAATTGAGATAAACTTTAATTCCGAAGACCGATATTTCATTGTCTTTAAATTTTATATGCATAATCATTTAACGTCAAACCCNGGGAGATGAGTGATCTGTCCCCTTCGCCGCAGCTCCGTGCTGAGAGTTGAAATCAAGTCACTGCTCCAGACAGCGACCACTATGGTCTAATTCAGATAAACTTTAATTCCGAAGACCGATATTTCATTGTCTTTAAATTTTATATGCATAATCATTTAACGTCAAACCCNAGATAAACTTTAATTCCGAAGACCGATATTTCATTGTCTTTAAATTTTATATGCATAATCATTTAACGTCAAACCCAAACTTAAAATTCTCAACAGGCTAACTAACTACAAGTGATTAGACGGTAGAGATAAATTTTTTTCTGACCTGACTTACCATCCTGTTGTTTCCTCTCTTTCGCACCTGAGAGTTCTCGCAGACAGCTGTAAGCATACACGCTTAAAATCTGCACGTATTTATTCTTATCTTATAGGTAACCAGAATTTCCACATAGTGAAAGTTTACCCAAACGGTTATCGTCTAGTCTCAATAAATAAACTCTCGTTTTTGCAGGGAGTACATAATGCTTACAGTTTCCCCCATTTTAGCTGTAGGATTGTGTATGTTTTTGCTTCCATTCTCTTACAACTGGAAAGCTATTTCTGTCATTCCAGAGGTAAAAGGAAGGGTGCGGTGTATTATCTTTCCAACGAATAATAAACGCGCCACTCATATTCGACGTCGTGTTTATATAAGTCAAATATAAACTACCGAATGCCTCTTTGGCCGGACGCCCCTGGTCAGAAATATCTGCCACCCTCACACTTCGTGACAGGTGCGAGGCTTCTGATGTATGCATGAGGCGAATCTATGCTGCTCGGCTAGTAACTTTTCACGGATCCCGGCCAGCTCCGACGTTGATTAGTTGCCACACGGCTGTAGGGCTTCGCTAGCAGCGTGAGTTTTCCACGAGCCCAGTCCAAGTTGCATGGCTTCAAACTGAAGCGTCCATGTGTGTGGGGCTGTTTTTTTTAGGCAAAACATATATAAATCTACAAAAGGAAGTAAGCAGAAAGGTTCTATGATAGAATTTTACGGTAGCGGCAGACCGATTTGCTGCGATAATGAATTGCTAGTAATTATAATTGTAGCTACGACAAACAATATTACAGCATCAATTAAGTTGCCCTGTTTGAAATAATTATTTATCTGTAGGAGGAGTAGAGTGCTTTTCTTTTAATTANTACAGCATCAATTAAGTTGCCCTGTTTGAAATAATTATTAATCTGTAGGAGGAGTAGAGTGCTTTTCTTTTAATTAATAATTAAAAATATTTTTGATAAATTTACGGACAGTACAGAATTAAAAAGCAAGACGGTTCTGTTGAAAATTATGTNATAATTAAAAATATTTTTGATAAATTTACGGACAGTACAGAATTAAAAAGCAAGACGGTTCTGTTGAAAATTATGTATTTTTATATATGTTAAAATTGTTAAAATATTAAAATTATCACCAAATGCTGTGTGAGTTGCAGGCGCGTGGTTAGAGATATTGACTTTTAATTTTTTGACTTGGGATAAAATCTTGCTGAAGTAAAAAATATTTAGAATTTTTTAAATATCGTTTTTATACACAGAAGAAAACACACATAAGGAAAATTAAATACTTTTTCATTAGCTGTTATTATTTTTAACAATAACCACTGAAAAATAACAAGAAAATTAAAGGAGAGATTCCGTAATATTTATGGAAAGTCCGTTTGTGAATACCGATGTGTCCGTAATTTTACAGATGTTCACGAACACCTCTGGATAAATTTTTACCAGCACTTTTCCGTAAATTGAAGGAAATATTTCTAACCGTGCAGGATATAAGTGAGATTCTCTTAGTCGTTTAAAGATACGACCACTCAATTTATTGAAAGTAGATATGGTACCTTAATATGTTGTGCAAAATTTTGACTGAAAATTACAAGCCGAACGTATGTGACGCTGGAAAAATTGTTAATTGCTTGTAAAGTGTAAAATGAAACGCAGAAAACCATTTTATTTATGTAACTCACCAGCACTCCACAGCGCACGACTTGGGGGCACGGCGCCTCCAAGAAGCCTTCCTTTATGCTTAGCCAAAATTAGCATAACCCATTAACTCGCAAAAGTGTGTATTTGCACTTCAGTCCAAACCTCATTTCCTCGCGTCTAGCAAACCGTAGTCAACATTTAACATAACGAATAATTAATATATGGTTGACAAGCTTCCAACTCGAACAAAGACCACGTCTTACAACTGCTACGTTTGAATATAGCGAAGCATGCATGGCGAGGTCCACACAGCCGGCCATACTGCCTCGAGCACAGCTCCCTCGGAAACGTACGAGCGCTGCGCCCGCCTTACTACACAACAAATAGCGCTCGGGGATGTGGATTCCAACAAAACACACTCTAATGTCGTGGAAAATATTAGAGCATGCACGAAGAGATATAGGAAAATATAAATAGGTGTTTATTTTCCAATTCATTTATACAAAAGTCTACCTAACTACACACAAAAATATAATTTTAATATTCAATAATTTAGCTAAAAAAAATTTCCTTCAAAATGCAGCACCCATTCACTACTTTGAAAGCGTTTCATACAAAACTATGCCTTAGCCTGCATGAATGCAACATAATATTTTCTGCAAATAGCATGAAAAACCATTACTGGAAACATATTTATGACACAAACGTTTAAGATGTTTGCTGGGCTCAGTATAATCCGTATAATCAGACTGTACATACAAAAAAATAGTAGACAATCCCGATATTTCGTAATCCACAAATGATGCTTTGTGCACGGCGCAAATCGGGAAGATTTTTGAGCAGCGGTTGACGTAATGCATCTTGCAGGCAAGAGAGCATACGACGCCAGTAGTGTTGGTAAGTATTCGAAAAGTAAAACCAGAATGTTTGTTGTTGAGAGTACGTTTTATATTTATCCTAAATTGATGAAGTTAGTATACACGTATAATAGACACACACATAAGGAACCAGACTTTAAAACCACTTCGTGTAATGTCCTCATATGAGTCAAAATATCAGACGACACATTTGTAAATACTGGTTCTTTGGACGTGCCATAGAAGTGAATTTTGTCTGCAAGTACATTTTTTTTTATAAAATTCACTACCAGTTTTGTTAGTATTAAAAAATACAAACAACTGATATTTCAATATGTTAACTGAAATTCTGCTTCTTTAATATATCGATTTGATGTCCATGACCAATTTTGTAGTCGGAAATGTATATTGTATGTATTTTATTTCGGGTCGGTGAACCAAGTATACATATTCAAGTTATAAAAAGGCTAAAATAATAATTTAAAAAATTAAATAAAGCTACGGTTAACATCAAATATAACCACCTCTTAAAAAATTCTTAAAAAAAGGAACAAAGCGTNCATTTGATGTCCATGACCAATTTTGTAGTCGGAAATGTATATTGTATGTATTTTATTTCGGGTCGGTGAACCAAGTATACATATTCAAGTTATAAAAAGGCTAAAATAATAATTAAAAAAATTAAATAAAGCTACGGTTAACATCAAATATAACCACCTCTTAAAAAATTCTTAAAAAAAGGAACAAAGCGTTGAATAAAATGTGCAATAAAGGTATTTCCCGTATAAAACAATGCAAATGGCACCCCTGCCTAATGAGTAAAATATTGATATTCGTAATACCTGTAATTTTTTGTCCCTGTGGATGCTCTCATATTCATATAAAAGGTAACACTATTTTCAAGCGGTTACCCTACTGGCTGTTAGGTCTGGCCTGGCGCTGTACTCACAGATCTTTCACTGCTGAAACATCAACTGACGTTTTAGTCTTCTCACACGATGCGCCTGACCATAGGAAATAAACTACGTAAGACGTGCATTTGACAGTGGCCTCCCTCCAGCTGGCCGATGAGTTTTCCTCGCATAAACCTTTCACAGTGTTTATTTGAACCTTTGCAATGGAATGCATACAAACTACACCCATAAAGTACGCACACTACACGCTCCGTTTCTTTCACCTGATTCAGAAATACGCTAATTAGCCTGTGAAAATATTTACAACGTTATATTGCTGTTTGCCTTGCTAGACACCATTTGCAGGATTTTCTAGATAAAACTGTTTTATGACAACGGAAATGTTGTAGAGTACCTTCATATTACACTTCAATATTATTTGTAAATTCTTCGCAAGTGTGCATACCATTCACTGCCAAAAAGTTATGTGTGTTCATGGTATAAGCAAGTTCATGATTCAACGAGCACTTAAGAATGCCATGTTAATTTTCGTCTTGCAGCTTAGTATGTATTCTCCGACAGACACTCTAATAATTAACTCTCTCCTTGCCTAAGAGTAGTCTTCTCTCACCAACCAACTAACACTGCGAAATTTAAAGAATTCCAAGGACGCTACCTTTAAATCACGTTTTATGCCAAGGCACGTATGAAATAACAAACATATTTTTCTTCACCGAGTTTAATGATTAAGTCATGGACCTCAATTTATTTAACCAGTGACCACATAATTCTAGTTTGTGTTTATGTGAAAACATTAGCAGCACCAGGGTTTTTTCAGGAGCGCTTATTTTAACTGCGAGCCAGATATATGCGAATTGCACCACCACAAAAAAAAAAGTAAATCAGATAGAAACTCAAGATCTCACCTCGCAGGTGATACAATTGAACTATCTCTCAGAGCCAGATACAGGCACACGAATATTCCTAATTATATTCCTGAATGGAAGCGCGTAGTTCTGAAGCGTCTGTTGCGGAAATTGCACACAGGATGGTGATACATAGTTTCATGGCGGACTGCAATTTTTTTTTTTGTGAAAAGGCACACCTTGCGTCAATATGTGCAGCTGACCGATATATAGATAAAAAATACCTTTGACTATCATTACACATTTACTATTGGTTCTACTTTCGTGTAGACAGAAAACTGCGCTAGTAGCATTCGCCATTAAACATATAAATGCTTCCTAGTTTACATTGCAGCTCATGCAATTGTACATATGCTGTCAAAAATAGGTTTTAATTTACACATAACAATTTTTGGTAGTTTTTAAATTTGTATCTGTAATTTGTAAACACAAATATAGTACGTGCAATTGTACACACACTATTTTAAGAATCCTGAAAATACTACATATCTTTGGTGAAAATACGTGAATATATTGTTTAATAAACACAAAGTTGGTGTTAATTTACACACTTTGAAGTATGTGTAAAACACGCCCACTCACTGTATTAAAATCTTATGTTACGTATTTTTTCTACTACACGGTCGTTGTATAATAACCCAATGTCAGTATAGTTGTACATCTTCAATTGTTTAATTTTACAATGACCATGTGTGAGTGTAAACTTGCATTATAATATGGAAATCCTGTGAGCGTAATTTACGCACACAAATATGCCATAATGAAAAATTTTTATATGTAATTTACTAAAATGAGTAAAGTATTTGTGATTTTACACTAATTTTCCTGTGAATTCAAATTAAACTACAAGTATTTGTTTCAAAATGCACTCTAGCGGTAGGGAATATAGCTACTTCGAACTCCTTTTGTGTACTCAAAAGGAAATCTTCACTCCCGCTGATCGAATATGCCGGTTTTTTTTATACAACTTCCTATTCTATATTTGAAATAAATTTGTACCCACATTTTGGAGATACCTTTTTATAACTCTGACAAACTACCAAGTTACAAAACTGAGTAAAGTCGCATGAAAATTATAAAAATATACATACGAATTATGTGACATAACATGACTCAGTTGTAAAAGAACATATGCTGACTGTAAAATTTCTTAGTAAAACAGTGAAAAATGTACAGAAATTATGTTATAATAATTACAGACAATCTTGTGTTTAACTTTTTTGTTAGTGAGAAAATAGGCATACAAAGTGATGAAATTACAAATACAATGTCTGTGTAAATATACTTGCCGTGGAGAGAAAATACACGAATATTGCAGTTTACTTTCTACCACATAGTATTAGTAATTTTATAACATACTATGCAATGTTATTTGTACAGAGCTTTGTTATTTTAAAAATCTATTGTATATATTTATTTTGACGTAGAGTAAAAATCATTGACATACGTAGGTGTGAAATTACACCGATGTCAGTGGAGACACTGCTGCCACATACATTTAAAGTAAAATAATATAATTATTTTTTAAAGTGAATGCAGCACGCAGTGACATGTCTGTCACGACTGCTTGTAAAATAAAGGCATTTTTGTCGTCTTCACTTCGTGAACAACAAACATGTAAATGTTGGAGTCACATAGCTGTGATCAGCACGAAACGCTACGAAGTAAACAGCAACAGTGACATGACAAAAACATATCGAATGTGACTGCTTAAATTTTCACCAAGACAGCTTACAGGAAGGTAAGGAATATTCGGCATTATTTACAACGCTCTTACAGAATGAGTAGTTTCAGAGGCGGTGGGCAGAAGGATAATTTAGAACACATTATACTGACATATAGTTCGGGTATTGCGTTAAAGCATGGCAATTTATAAATGTTGGTTTTATTATTTAAATACGGTATATAACAAATTATTGTTCCACTGCAAGTTGAAAATTTTCCGTTGTAGGAAAGTTAGTCGAAATGTTTAATTTCACAACATGGTTTACCTTGTTTATCATGCCCAACGACACGAAAAAAATATAAATATTTTGTAATCCAAAACTGCTGGCCGTGCGACACTTTTTGTCGTGTTGACGTCAGACGCGTCTTGTATTTGATTAGCAGTTCTGTTTTGATTGTCGTGTTGGACATGTCGCGTCCGATGTGTCGTGTCGTGCATGTCGGAGCTATGCTATTCTGGCATGACAGCCGCAGCACACACAACTGTAATAATATAACAAGCACAAGTTTCATTTAACCGACAGTTAAGGTGAATTTGATTTTTCAGCGGTTCGGATACTTAATTATTGCAGGATTGAGTAGTGTGTTCATAACTAGAAATCTTAGCGGCTTGCAGGAATAACTGTGGTAGCCTACGGCTATCACTTGAAAGCCGTACGTGTGCAGGGCAATGCAAGGATTCCAGTAAAATACCATCTTTGTGATTGTAACACCAAGCAAGTCGGAACTGGAAGACTCCACTTGGGGGAATGCGTACAGCATGGTGGGGCAATTACGTGACTAGTTGTTCAGCCGAGTAGTGCAGCACGAGCGCCAATTCCTACACTTATAAGCGGAGGTTTGGGAGCCGCTGAGAGGTAGTGATAATGTTTTCCCCTCCGCTTTGTGCACGTACAGGATGAGCATGCCGCATCGAAGAACAACCAAATGAACATGTTTCCGCCTTCGCCCTTGGGAGAATCGTAGTCAGTCGAGATTGTGGATTATTCAACTGACAATGAGTTTTTGCGTTGGAAGAAATGCAACCACAAAGAAGCGAATATGGGATTAGCTGGTAGAAGAGTGTTGGACTGAGCGACTTGCATGAAGTCAACGGTCCCATCGCAACAGCGAGCGCAAGGACAGAAATTACTGCGCATGACGATTACAGAACATAGAGTCACATCGAACACCCTGACTCAGGTGTTCAGGTATGTGGCACATTGATCTATGACCGCACGCACGGTTTGTTGCCGTATGCAGTACTAGGACATCTTGTCCAGTCGCCCATTACTCTAGATGCCACTGACTGTCACCACAGGCACATGCGGCTCTAATGGTGCGTGGGAGGTTGGGCTCGGAGGTACAAATGGTAATACATTAGATTTTCCGACGAATCCCGATTTCGCTTGCAGCACCACGATGAGCTGGAGATGTCTGGCGGTACCATGGCACACGCCTGGCCGAGTCACGCATTACGCACCCTCATACCAGCCAAGCACCTGGAGTTGGGTTATGGGATGTCATCAGAGTCCAGTCCTGCCCGCACCTAGTCCGTATCGCTGGTACGCTGACCCGCAACCGTTATATTGCTGAGGTGTTGGAGCGTCTTGTTTTCCCATGTTTTCAGAGCCAACCTGGGGCCCTGTAACAACAAGACACTGCACGACCGCATGTGGCACACCTCGTCCGGTGTTTCCATGATGACCACCATATCACAGTGATTTATTTTCCTGCGTGTTCACCGAATCTCTCAAAAACCGAAAACGTATGGTCCATGGTTGGACGACAACTGGCCTGCCAAAGGTCACACGCAGCCACAACGGCTGAAATTTGGGCACGCGTCGAAGAAGCATAGGCGGGCATATTACAAACGGACATCCAAAGTACCTTACGCTTAGTGCCGTATCGTGTAACAGCGGTTATTTCAACTTGTGGTCGGGCAACTCAGTACTGATTTCTCAATATTTTGTACATCAAAACGAGCTGACAAATCAATCATAACACCTGTGTAATGCGGGTATTCTGTACAATAATCCTTCTGATTGTTGAAGCTGGCGTCCTACTTGATGTTGCAATTTTAATGACAAGCACTGTATTACACCACGCTAATATGTTCACCGTATAGAAATATAGATTGAAAACACCGAGTGCCTCAAAGTGAAGCAAGATGTCAATAAAACATAGGGCAGCAGTCACACAGCATCCATACGCCACATTAACGCAACCAGATAATACAGAGATGTAATAATACTGGGAACATCATATTCGTACGAATGACGGCACAAGTGTCAACTGCAAGACAGTCTTACATTTATAGTCAGTTGAGGGCCTTCGGCCATACAGCAGAAGGCATACTGACAATACGTGAACTTTGAACTGGAACAGCATAATCTAGTATATTGGACAGAACACAGATGAGTTGTTGGTGTTATTCAAATACCTTATTTTTATCGTATTAGTTTTGTAATCGCCACTGCTTATATTCTTGCTGCTAAGGAATTGTATTATCTCACTTTCAGACTTGGTCCAATTTTGAATTGTTCGCTTAGCATTACGGCCACGTGATACTCGCTTCACCGGGTTTTGCTGACGCTTTTATAGTTCCCTTGGCGTTTCGTGGCTTTTGTTATGGCAAATGAGCAGTTTACCTCGTGGATCGACGGTCGTCCTGTCCAAAGACAGTGACCGTGTTTGGAGTTGTCCTTCTGGGAGTGGGCTGTGAGCCGTGCAGCCTTTTTGTGGAAATCACTCGCACTGTTTTATGTCTTCAGGGAGTCTTTGTTTATCGTTGAGTTGCGCTGTCTGAATCACGAGTAGAGCGTGGCTTGTCTACAGTGTTTAGTGCATCTGCACCTAACTTGGCCCCTAACAAGGCGACGATAGCTGAGGTTCGGAATTTTATGTTAATGTTGTTGAACGCTTGGCTGGAGTGCACTTCGAGGATACGTCTGGATATAACTTTTGGTGTTGGCTTGTACTCCGTGGTTTTCAGCTGTTTGCTGAGTGCTGAAGTCTGTCAGTAGTTGTCGGAAACATTCAACTTTCCATATTGTAGCTCCGAAGTTAATTTAATATTAGGTACTTCTATATCTTTGTAAACACAATTTTAACTTCTTCACTTGAAGAGATTTGGGTGGCTCTGAACATCTAGGTCTTGAGAGCCGGTTTTCTCTTCTTGATTAAGTTACGCTCGGTGCAGAAACCCGAGGTGTGAGTAGTACAGACTCGTTAATTAAGACACCTGGACTAAAATTTGCATCTATAATACCCGCGTTAAACAGTGAATGTTATGTGTAATTAATATTTTATTTTGGTTTATAATTGGTTTTTCAGAATATTCAGTCAAATCATGTTTTAATTTTCAGTATTTTTCTCATTTTTCAACTTGAAATAAACGGTTCAAATTTCTCTTCTTTATTTCTTTTGAAAAAAATTTTTTTACATATTTTTTCATGACTTATTTAATTAAAGTTTTTATTAATGGTTCAGTTCGTGGTTAAAACGTGACTTTTTTGTTGTGTTGCTACGACATAATAGAATAGTTAACTAACAATAGTAAAATATTCTTATGGACAATTAAGGGTGTATAATGGTTGTCATATTCCTTTGTAGATATTTCGCTAGTCAATCAAGGTCTAGCATCTTTTTGATTTTTGTGGTTGCACACCCGAGTGAAGTCTCAATATAATTGGAACATCACAGAGTCCCGAATTACATCAGGGCCGTGGCTGTCCATTCAATAGAACGCTGTACATCAGTTCAAACACCATGACTACTACTATCAACTGAAAATGTTCATTTTCCATTTGTTGAAGTTTAGGTGTTGCCAAATTAGAAACTTTCAAAAACCTTTTTCTAAATTTTGCTTTTCCTAAATTCTACCGAATTTTTTAGTGTATTGTTTTTTTTTCAAACGTTATCTCCTTCTGGAGCCAAATGTATCTTAGCAGGCGTGCGTGATTGTTGTCCTCGGTATTTGTCCAGCTGGCAACTTGTCCACCGCCGATAAGATAACGCCTCTTGGACTAACCCCACATGACTGCGAAGAGCTAGCCAAACCCACCAGTTGGTTTATTATATAGTTTCTCAAAACGTGCCGGTATTATTGAAGTCTAATCGACAGTGAGGCCCTTGGCAAGTTGTTCAGGGAAGGAGGAGCAGGGAAGGAATAGGCCATGCTCTGTACAAAAAAAAACATCACAGGGTTCACCAAGAGTGAAGTCGGGAAACAATGCAAAGACGAAATAATGATGGCTGAACAGGGAATCTAACCCAGATCCTCCCGAATGAGAATCCAAAAGTTAACCGCTGCGCTCAATCGTTCGGTTTCTTCAAGCAGAGTCTTGATTGTGAAATCATTATGATCTTGATATTTCCAGAGTTTGGTATTCCAAGTTAGAAAGGCGTTTCGATTCTCGGGACTACTCGAGAGAAAATTTACTGTCGATAGATGCTGTCACGTTAAGTAAGAAGGCAGTCGTATTTATTACAAACAGACTCCCCTCTTACGTGTATATCTTTCTAAAAAATTGTACACAATATGAGAAATATTATTTTACATGTGGAACATTATTACAAGTGAGTAATTGTACTAGTATTCATATATATATTGACTATACTGTTTTATCTTACCTAACAAGATGAGTATAGTATAAATGCATATTACTATAGCCCTACTACCGTTTCCTAGCAAGCGCAAAAGTTGCCGAGAAGTATGTTTCTAAACTGAAAATCCGTATGTATGTATTATGTATCGTATTCCATGCACACATTTAACATACATGACAGTGAATTTAATTATTTGGTCTGTATGATGAAAGTGCTGTTAGTTAATGTTCCAAACCACTAACATGCAACTGACATACACTAACCATTAATTGTGTTGATATTTTCATAATTCATAAATCGCATGAAGAGATATTGATAATGTAGTAAGTGACGAAAAAGTTTCACTCTTAATGTATCTCGTTATTCATTAACAAACGGAATAATGTTTACATTCTACGAAACAGTGTACATATAATAACTGTATTAAGTACAGTAACCAGGAATAAGTAAGTACAATTCCATGAAACACTTTCGCTGAAACATAGTGTTTATGTAGTCGCCGAATTGGCTTCCATATAAAATGGGATTAAGTGGAAGAAGAACCGCAAAACCCGAGCGTTGCGGAATCAATAAGGCCTCGTAACGATCGTTTAAAACACTTTTCGGTAAAATTAGTTGGTTATGATCGATAGGAAGGTTGTCAGCTTGTGCTTGCTTGTGCGTTAGTGGGGATGTCACATGTTCGTTGGTACGTATAGCCAACGCCATGTGACAATTTACACAAGTCAGTGTCATGAGAAAGCACTTTATAAGTGTTTGTGATAGCGGTATGTTGTTCTCTGAACACCGCACAATTTATTCTTTGCGTGGTCCGGTTGATGAGAACAGAGCTAGCCTGTGTGCGTCTCTGTTCAATCGAATATATGGATCAGGAATAACAATATTCTTTTTAATTCAGCAAAACACAACATGCCGGAAGTGAAACTAATTGACGAATTCGAATTTTACAATGATGACGTAAATAATTTAACCTTGCGTCACCCTTTATTACGGGTTTGGACTTACTATCATAATTTTTGTCTCTCACATATTACACTGACGAGCCAAAAAAACTTGTATAGGCCTGCTTAGACAAATAACATAGGTATGGAACCAATAAGAGTAACGCGATGCAGTCGGCAGCTAGATAGGTTACTGCTGCTACAATGACAAGTTATCAGGATTTAAGTGAGTTTGAACTTGGTGTTATAGTCGGCGCACGAGAGATGGGACACAGTATCTCCGAGGTAGCGATAACATTTGGATGTTTGTGTACGGCCATTTCACGAGTGTACGGTGAATGTCGGGAATTCTGTAAAATATCTCATCTTCAACATCGCTGCGGCCAGAAAAGATTGTGAAATAACGGGACTAACGACGACTGACGAGAAGCATTAAACGTGACAGACGTACAACCCTTTCTTAAATTGTTACAGTTTGGATATGTGGACTACCCTGCAGGACTAATTTTATGAATGGCCTCCTGCATACCTTAAGACATTAGTGGAGTCCATGCCCCGTCGTCTTGCGGAACTTCTGCGTGCNGGCCTACACAATATTAGACAGGTGTACCAGTTTTTTTGTCTCTTCAGTGTATAACGGTGTGTCTAAAATGGTCAGAATAATGTCTCTGTTCCATTTAATATCTTGTAGTGATCAGCAATATAATGCAAGCCTTTATTGCCGATCATAATGTTTTACCCTTATAGCACAACTATTCCGTAAATTCAAATTAGCATATTAAGGGAATATAAAGGGAATAGAGCTAGCACATTTATAACAATATATTCGATACGAAATTTATTCAATAGGCAACACTACTCCTTGACTAAAGTCAACTAATAGTATGAATAGTTACTATGCAAGTTCTACAAAGACAGCCATAATGCCAAGAAGAGGCCGATAATGCCTAAGCGGGTAAATTGAGAGACAGAAACTCATACGTACAGGATATCACATACTTCTAACCGGAAGTCACTCTCTTCTCTGCTTCATTCGCATTGTCTAGCGAGCTCCACGTATTTAGACGTATCGTGTTCGGCACAAGAATGCTACACGCCAGGGACATCGAGCTGCCTCAGCTCTGTGTTCTCGACTGCATGTGAAACAGCTTTATTACTTACTGCGAAGTTGTTTTTTACCTCGTGCCATCTCATAAGCGTGCTTGTGGCAGGGATGTATGCCTGTGGTTACTGCATCTTCTGACCAAATGTCTACTTATTTCTGTGCCCTTGGCGCTAATCTTGAAGGTTGTGCTCCGTTATACGCCTCGGTGTGCGGAATTGTTCCCTCCGGGACTTTAAGTCTGTTTGCAAACATGTGGTGTAATTTTCCCTGGCTAGGATTGTGGCATCAGCGGGTAGCTTTATACCCCCTCGTAACACGTGCTATTTAATTGTTAAGTGGTGGCACTCACGTGTTTACCGAACCAACCACTACGCGCAGGCAAATGTCTCAATTATGTGCCCGTCTCCATTACAAAATTACTGAACCCAATCGATCTCAATATACACGAACACTCGTTTCGATCACTGCTTCAAATCTAGTAGCCCTTGACAAACACTTGCGTAACTGATATCTCATCGTGTTCCTCTGCAGGTTCGGTCTCTCATGTAGATTCTTTCACACTGCGAAAATGATGCAAATTCCACATCTGCTGGTGGTTCAGAAAGATGAGGTGGTGGTCCTCTGTGGCCGTACGGGTTTGGGGTAGAGCAATTGTGTTACGGCGAATTTTCATGCAAAATTCGTATTTTAATTAGGCTGTAATGATAGAATTTACGTACTATACGCTTTCAATAGCTGCTATCAATGAGACTGCTTTATCTCTAAAAATTAGTAAGACATTATATGTACATGATTTGCTTGTTATACGGAAATGTGCCAATTACTTGTTCAGAACCATCAAAAGCTTTTCATAATGGCCACGCCATTTAATAATAAAATTAATAAATATACGTGGGGAAATAAATATATTTTATGCCATCACCATATAAACCTGTAAAATGTTTTATTAATTAGCTGCCACTTCAGAAAGTATTGTATTTGCGCAACCTGAAGCAAGAAACACGTAAGACTGAAATTACTTAACTATAGTCAATGAAATTACTTTACATAATAATTTCGTTTTGTCAATTGGTATAATTATTATTAACCTAAAACCAACCTGGAGGAGTATTTTGTAACAAAGTACTAAATTCGAATTCAACCTCTGACATTTGTTTTATAGCCTACTTTCTGAAGGAAAGAAAGGCTTATGAGATCACTTTCCTGTCTGTGTGTATGTGTATATAATATATATAGGTGTGTATGCGAGTGTGTACTTGTGTGTGTGTGGGGCTGTGTGTTTCTCCCTAAAAAATTTCGAGCCCGCCAACAGAATATCACCAAACTCGATAAACATATTATGTTTAATGAGGGCGTCTGACTTGTACAGTTTTCAACTGCGCCAGTCGCTTACTTTCAAAATGGTTACCATTTTAATATTTGAGGTGGTACCAATGTCATACTTCGGGAATCATTAAAATAATTTTAAAAAAAGTTTTCATGTTGGCAGTGCGTCATGCTACCATAAAATTTTCGCACATATATCTGCACTTGTCTCACTATGGTCGCATATGTTTCTGGTTTCTTTTCAAATGATATTGCGGTCAACGAGACGTCAAGGTCTACCCACCATCTATGTTTCTAGGAACTTCATTAACAATATATTTTCACCCATTAAAGTTATATCAGTTATTTCTTGTGTAATATTTGAATGCTACTTTTATAATCAATGTTTGTTTTCGGTCAGTAGCGCGTGATGCGTTGTTATGGTTGACCACTTTCTTGGAACTTTCAGTTAAAATTTGATCTAAACTATATCGCTTATGTCGTCAGAATCATCAGCAGCAGTTTACCAGTAAGTTGTGTTACCAAACAGAAATTTTAACATCATTATCTCATTTAAAGTAAAATTTACAATATTTAGGTGAAGTATTTTTTCTCGCGGCTTGGTTGCCAACATATTGAGAAAGCCAGTTAGTGCTTGATTTTCAGGCAAGTATGAGTGAGAGCAATTTCACGTACAAGTTAATATTTAAATTAGCATGGCAGCAGCTCTGCCTCCATTCCCTGAATCTTCTCACCAGAAAAAAAGAGACTGTTGATAAAAATAATAAAATTACATACTTTTGTGTTTGCAAATTTTTGCTGAATATTTTGATTCCTGTCTGGTAACCATTCACCTTAAATTTATGTGAATAATGTAACAGTTCGGAAGATAGCTGGTTGCAAGTTGCCATGAAATGGAAAATGTATCTTTCACTTTGAATGAAAACCAGTGTTTGTAAAGCAGAAAATATATAAAGCCGTTGGAATTGCTGACCTCCATTTGTAGATAAATATGATTGACCTGTGCGTAGCAGTCACAAGTACACTCAACTCACAAAGTTGTCTGTCAAAGTGTCGTTGCCTCCGGCTGGCGAATAGTAGGACCGTCACAGAGCATGATTTGTTTGAATCTACCATCTATTTCATGAGATGTACGAAAACAAATATGCTCAGTTCATTCAACCAAATAATTAGTTTAAGTTCGAGATTTAAGGAACCAACACATCTCACCTGCGTTAAAACATATTTCACTGTACCATATATAATACATAATTTTAGTTAATGTTTGAATAAAATTTTTATGAACTTCAAAATGTTTCACTAAAGGAATATTTTACGAAGCCAGCATTTACATTTTTTTACTATTTGAAGTGAATTCTGCTGATTAATATCCTTGTAAATAAGGCGCGTTATGAATAATATATTGTATTTCAACCACTACTAAATTCATATTCTTACACGTATTCATTCTCACGGGCTGCCAGATCTTGACGGTTCCTGGTCACTGTTTAAGACGGAATTCACGTGTTTCTTTATACTTTGCTAGCACTCCCACGCACCTTACAAACATATGTTTATTTTTAGTTCCTTCTTACCTGTTTGTTTCTCAGAAGCACTTGTCTTGCTTTCAGCATTTGACGTGCTGCTAGAAGAATTGCACTGCTAGTATTTAACTACAGGAGAGAAACCTTAATTACTTCAAACTTTTCGTAGCGTATCCAATAAACTTTTTTACGGATTGATTTTGGAGTTATATATCTTACAGAAATCACTTCAAATGAATTACTTTCTTTTAAAAAGAACTAGGTCGAGATATTGAACGTATTTGGTGCACATATCCCACGTCGGCAGAGTATAACGTCACGTTGCATAAATACTTATCTACAGAAAATATGTTCATAACTCTCCGCCAGTCGTATAACCAGTCTAGAGCCAATTACCTGTAGGGTAAAACTCAGACGGCGCGGCGAATGTTGACATTTTCCAACGGTTCTTTGCTGTCTTCCCCCGCCCTTGCTTGTAGTAGC
Source organism: Clitarchus hookeri (assembly GCA_002778355.1). Lineage (NCBI taxonomy): Eukaryota > Metazoa > Arthropoda > Insecta > Phasmatodea > Phasmatidae > Clitarchus > Clitarchus hookeri. The sequence goes on from NQII01000578.1 coordinate 585,617, forward strand.
TGCCTCATCAGCATCTCGCTTCCCTCGTTATTCAAGCAAAAAAAAGTTCAATACAATTAAAAAGCTATGAGACTTATTGAAACGGAACGGAATAAAAGCCCAAAAAAAGATGAGTGAACACATTTTAGATTATTATGCGCTCTTGTCATTCAACATTATCAGAATTACCATAACATCATATTAATAGAAATGATAAAACATTATGAAATAATTAATATTCATTATAATTCCGGTTTAAAAAGCATAATGGCTCGGCTGAAAAATCGAGACCAAGAAAATGTTAACACTTTGAGAGCTGCCAACTTACGTCGCCTTGATTGAAATGAGATGAATTGAGTTTGCCGTAAAAAAAAAAAGTCCTTCTTTGAAGACATGGACAAACAAATATTACTTCACGCGTAGTTTTGATAAGGTTATATACAAATTAATACTACCTTTGCAACATTCAAACTGTAAATGGCTCAAATGAACAAGAAATAACGTTTTAGTGGAAGACATTCAAATTGACATTATGTTGGCTGAGAGCCAGCCAGTAATGGAAGATATTCGGTAAAGTTTATACATCAGGTGTTAATTCTTAAAACAGTTTTCCCTGTAAACACGTTCTAAATATCCGCGTGTTCTGGGATTAATTTGAAAGTATCGCGAATTTTGATATGACAGTAAATTTATTTATCATAATCGTTAATATTTGTGTTTGTTACAATCGGTTTCATAGATGTTCTGTTTCAAATTCACATTTACTTAACATCCTATATTTAAACAAAAATAGCACAAAATTTGCACTTTTGTAAAATCCATACTTATACCTGTAATTACCTTCCCTTTTACCTAGATGTGACGAGATTTTCTTGCTTTCGCGAACGTTTACTCGCTTTTCCAGGTACTCACAGGACCATCAACAAGTGCTGCACTGTTAAGAGCCCTAGAACCTTGCAAACACGTGCGGTTAGAGTTTGGTACTCGCGTGACAGTTTCTGTTTACTGTATGAATGCACTATTTCCTGGATTTTGAAAATTAAAATTTAAAGCATTGTAGCTTAAGAATATCAAACAATTTATTATCTATAATAATATAATAAAAGTTTATCGAACCTAAGCTCTATAAGTGGCGATGGCTGTCAGCTGACACTTTCGTGAAAAAACTTACCGTTTCGGATACATTGTAAGTTAACATGGTCAGATGCGAGATTCTTGTGCCATCAACTACTTAACAACTTAAGTTTAAGATGTTTACTGTTGCACTGAGGCGCGGGGTTCGTGAAACAATGACTATTGCGCCTAATGATAAAGAGTAAACTATAATGAATTTAAAACGTTAAGTTGTCTGTTGCAACTTCTAAATTTACTATTATTTTTTCTACAAAATACAAGAAATTCAACTTGAAATTGGAAAAAAATATTAACATATTTTAATAAAAAAAAATTTCATTAATCGAAAGTAAAAAACTATCATCGTATTATTAATTGAACAATGATTTTGAGAATTACAAACTTGTTATGCACTCAAGTGTATGCAAACACTTCTTGTTCTTCTTAAAAAATCTGAATACAGTAGGTTCACATTTTGTCACAGCGCAAAAATTTGTAATGTATTTTAGTAATATATAGACATTGCGTCTAGAAAATATCATGTATATACATGTGTAAAGTATTGTCTTTTCCAGAAAATATTATTTACACAGCATTTAGATAAGTGTAAGAGTACCTATTCCAAATGAAGCAGACCAATTTGTTGGTGTTATCCCGAAGAAAAACGGTTGTATTTAATTCGCTGAGGAATTTGTCGGGAAATAATGTGTGTGCTGAAGTATATAATTTGATTCATAACATTATTAGGCAAGTAAGTAAGTGTAAATGTGTGCGCAAATTCCTGCAATATTAAAAATGCATCACTATTTAAACATACAGATGTGGACATTTAAATTTATTTAGTTACGTACTTACAAAAAACCGAACCTCTTCTTATTCTTATAGATGCAACTTCGAAAGAGATCAGTACCTAGGCTACAAAAAAGCGTTCATCGCTGCTTCAAGCAGAAAATTATTGCTACCGCGTTAGTTAGGATACTCTTGCCAACTAAACTGATTTCATTAAACATCGAAAAATTTTAAAAATACCTGTAACAATAACGCAAAATTTAAACACTAAAACTTTACGAAAAACTGAAGAGTGTATGCTCCATACGTCGCTGAAAACAACATGTGTATTCTCATGACTACCACAAAAGGGCAGTAACGGTCCCACCTATTTTTAAGTAGTTCTCAAATCCCCCCTCAGTATGAAATTGTCAACATATTTAACATTTTTTTACACAGTAAAACAAACGCTTAACGATAACAATTTTTTTTCTTAATCACTCTTTACAAACACGATATGTAGAGAAACAAACTAGAAATTTACGCAGAAGTTCCGTGATTTCACGGAAATTTCTGTGTATTACGGAGAAGCCATTTCTGAAGAGTTTTCGTATCTGTAATTTAAAGATAATTTCTGGATCATTGTTTACATGTAATTATCTTAAGTTTCCATAAAATTTTCTGGCGTACACCTAGCCTAAGATTATCTTGTAGTTCATTTTCTAAAAAATATTTAATATTCATTTACCATAGCTGAAACTCTATTGTCATTGGTTTTTCTCCGTGTGGATGGAGGTGTCTAGTTAATTCCCTAAGTCATATAAAAGAGTGCGATCATTGTGAAATCTGACACAGCTGTTATACACATATTTTCATACTTTATTTGAGGTTAGAGATGGCCGATTGCTGAGAGCAATATTTTGTCTGCAATCATAAAAAAAGGACGAATCTTTGTAGGTTACCAATGAGAGAAATGAAGGAGAGAACATGAAAGATAAAAAGATAAGAAAAACGAGAAAAATGCAGAAACTTTGAGGTAGTTGCAGGCGAAAAAAAAAACCTAATATGAAAAATATTGTAAATTAAGAATTTACACAAGTTCACAGTCACCGCATTCCATCTTAGATTCACAGCCAACGGGGGAACATAGAACATGAATTAATTTATACTTTCCTACAGCGACACAATTTCCCATTGGAAACTAAACATTTTAAGAAAACGGAATAAGAAAGCACGCATAGTAAATTAGTACTGAATAGAAACGGCAAAGATAAATATTCGGTGCGCCTAAGATGTAATCAAGGAAGGACTGAACAAATCCTTCTCTATTCAAGAGGCATATTACTAACATAACCAAAATAAATCCTCCAATATGATGGTGTAATTTGTTATGTGCAGAAATGTGTACATCTCCGCATTTTCCTGCCTTTCTTTCTAAACGATGAATCAAATCTTTAAACTTCTTATTTTCTGTTTATATCATTCAGTAATATATAATACATTAGGCTAAAAAAAAGTTCCGCGGAGTTATTAAATGTGGTAAAATATTCGCTGTATGTATTCACTTAATCTCCTTGATTTTCTGTTGAAACCATATCTTCAGCACTGATCAACCGTATAAAAGTATATTCTTATTTATGTCAATCCCAATTTATTATTAAATCATTATTTCCTGCCTGATATCATAGATGTCAAATTCAGATTTTTTTTTATATTTTATTTTTTTTTTTTGTAATTTTAATGGAAAATTTACGGAGAGTGCTGTAGAATCCTAGAAAAAAATTGTTAAACTGCTATGCTAATAGCAATTTAAAAAATCGAAATTTAAAAACATTTGATTAAGTTCTAAATGTTTATTAATTTATTATTTATGACAGTCAAATAGGGAAAAGGTATCTAAATCATCAGAAATTCAAGCCGCATTGATTATAAAAAAAGCGTATAGTTTTTTAAAAATAACTTTTACAGTAAATTTTATTTGATCATTATTTAATAAAATGGCTACGACATAGTTTTCAGATGTGGCATATTCAAACATCATGTTTTTTTTATAAATAAATATGTTTACACGATATTACCTATTACCTAGGATGACCTCGTGAGACAAATTGTATTTTAAACACAAAGTATTGTTTGCCATTTTTAAGTGATTTTGTAATTTACCTGTGACGTGAACAAGGTTGACTTCAGGTTAGCCGTCATCCGTGTCTGAAGAAATGTTATAAGCGCTGTATGGCCCCACGTCACAATCTATTATAATTTACACAGTTGTCCACTCTTTAGCTAATGTTGAGATTAGGCCTGTAAAAAATTGGGAGCGTATCAGTCCAAACATTCCTCAAATATTCTTTACAAGTTATTAAATATTACTGCAAAATTATTTAACATTTTACAACAATTATCAAATATTGCTTAAAGATAACCCAAAATATCTCAAAGGTTTCTCACTCATTCCGCAAATATTTGTCAAATCATTAATTCATGAAATATTTCTCAACTTAGTTATTCTTCAAACATTCGTCAACCATTCCTAGCTTATTCTTTCATGAAGTATTCTTGAAACATTACCTTGTAATCACTAGAACATATCTTTGTATATTCATTAGTCTTATATTTCCCAAATATTCATAAATTATTTTTTTCTCAAGCATAACCTAAAATTACTTGACTCGTTCATTGGTAAATTATTCTTGATCATTCCTAAAGCATAACTCAAAAATACCTCAGACAAAAGTGAGCCATACGTCAAATACGCGTCATAAAAACCTCATTAATACATCAGCATACCATAACCATATCTCAAACATACCTGAAAAATGACACTAGATTGCTGCGAATTTATCCGTACTTCTCCGCATCGACCACCGAACTAGCAATTCCATAAGTTCTGCCTTGTCTTTCCTTCCGAACTCCTTGATGCTGTTGTGGAAAATTACATTACAATAGGCGCTGCAAATGCTGATCCCTCGGTATGCTGCCAGACACTCTGCAGGTTTCACCTTCAATCTCAACTACATGCATAATTAGTCTCTCTTTTTAAAATTAAAATTTTGCTAGTAAAATGCCATGAGTTTTATGTCAACATTTTTGGTAGAACTATCAATTGTTGTAGACATAGCGCTAAAATGTGAAAGAATTTAATATGTTTGCTGCTTACACTTAATCTGTTTTCTCCATTTATTTAAGGAAAATAATTAATATTATATTGTAATTATTTATAATCATATCACTTTAAATAATTTAAAAATAATAGTAATAATAAGGTTTACATCGCGTATAGTTAGCAGGCATTTACACGGGTTAATAAAAAAATCAATATGTTCATATCTTTTAAGAAATTGAATTTTAGGATTTCAAATTTTTTATACTTGTAAACTGAAGTCACTGCTCCTACTAACAACAACCGTGTTAAAATTCGCAGATAACAGATTCACGATTATATCTTGAGTAAGGCTGAGTAATTTCACGTTGGGTGAGTTTGTAAGTAATCTCTTTAAAAGACAATGATCACAAAATCGAGTATATAATGAGACCAACAAATTATGATATAACTTTATTATCTCGGCTGACTTCAAACGTATATTAAGAAAAAAAATTTTATTTTGGAGCAAAACTGCAGTTTAATAGATATTCTTTAATTATTAACCATGTGACAGTACTGCTGAGATCGTAACAACTATGAGATAAGCTGTTTTAATAATTTCAGCTTACTTTCCTTGGAAAGATAGACTTACGAAATCATTCGAATCTGTGTCTGGATATATCGCCCTCTTCCCCTTAAATATCGTCTAAGAGCGTAAACAGAATTTCACGAAACATATAATACATATGGCACAAAGTTATGTTATTTAGCATATTTCAGTAGACTATTATAATTTTAGACTACGCCGAATACATATTTTCAAAATTGCGGCAATTTTAAAATGTAGGATTATATATCACACCTCAAGAATAATTTAATAGACTACAACAACATTCTATATTTTGGCTGTGCTTCGTAAAGTCTGAAAAAAGAGAGGGGATTGGTTATTAATTCGCCATTTTGTTAGGTAGTAAGCACTACAGGGGATAATAAAGGTGTTATGTAATATTTTGGAAACTACTCAAGCTATTTCCATCAAATTTAGCATGTAAGTTATACTACGTTAGGCAATATAATCACAAGCAACTTAAAGGGATCAATAATATAGTAAAATTTTTTTTACCAAATCAATGTTTTGGAATTATAAACTATATCCATACAATAGTTTGAACAAATTCAATAAAACTACGTATACTTTAAGTATTTACTAAAAAAAATAAATGTGCTACTACACAGCCTTTTTCCCCTCCATTTTGTAAGATAGCTCAACCAAAATATATAAAGTTTGGTCATATCTTGGAAAACAAACAACCGATGTCATCCAAATTTCCCAAAAATATATGACTTTGATGGACCATGTAAACTGATATATTTTAAGACATCCAACGATTTAATTTTAAAATAATATATGTACATATAATTGATTGTGTAGAATGATTTATGTACACATATTAATATGAAACTATGTTAACAATTTCACCCTAACTTTGTATGTACAGTATATAAGCAAGCATCAAATGTGCTAATAGATTAACTTTTTTTGTCTCTGCCATTATGGAGGATATAACAGTATTAATGTTCATCTCTTATGTCCTACCTCGGGAAACAATTAACTGATTCCCACCATATTCAGGTGGCAAGATATGCCTTCGTAGTCCGTATAAATATATAAGACTCAAGGGCATGGTCACATATTTTCGGAGTAACAGTTATATAACTATTTCAGGTTGGTGTGCCATATGTCCCAAACAATTTCAACTATCTTTGTATACTGGCAGCATTCAGATTTGTCCTACTTAGGATAGCTACAAAGTAATATTTATAATGGGGGGGTTAAGCATAGAGTAAATTTCCACTGCTAGGTGGTCTACTGTTTCCAATATGGGCCTTTTAAATATGGCCGAATATAAGGAAATTATATCTCTTTGTGTGAAAAGTTCATGTTTGGCCAGAATTTTAATATTTGCTTAGGCTACTGGAGCCAAAATTTAAAGTATTACCTTTATTGAGAAACTAATATTCATGGCCTGCAATAGTTTTTAAATGAGCAAGCAGTACAAATACAGCTGCGTTTGGCAGTAAGAGTTTGTCGTGTGATGGTTTAGGAATTTTAGAGCGATGCTGGCCCACAACCCCCCCCCCGCCCCCGAGCATAAC
>NQII01000578.1:592779-686305 GCA_002778355.1 Clitarchus hookeri
GACCAAAAACCTTCAGAAACCAGGACACTTCTTTGGAAAGGCATTGTTCTGCGTTCTACCACTCCACCCCCCTCACCTCCTCCCCTCCACAAGGCGCCACGTGCCGACAATTAAGACTGAAGGCTGGCAAGCATAAAAACCCCGTTTCGTGAGTAGTGGGGCGGACAGTTGATTATCACCGCGCTGAGGGAAGAGTTGCGTCAAGGAATCGCGAGAAGACGTGAGCACGAGTCCGAACCGTAGTCCCGGGAGACGGCAGCACCTGCGGACCTTCTTCCAAGGCCTACCACTTCGCCGGAGCTCATTCCCAGATTACAGCCTACCAACACTTACCGCTGAGTTAAGTATAAAAATCGTCGCCCAGAGAAGCCCCACTCAACCACGAAGTCGCCCAGTGAATACGAGTAGTCAAATTAGGTACCACACCTCGGAAGGGCTGATGTATGTAGTACTTGTGTAAACTCCAGACAATATATTCGTCCTTAACAAATGAAACAGTAAAAGGCTTCATTATTACAATACCCTCAACCTCAAAGCACATTATAGTCTGAGCCTGGGGACATTAACCACGACACTATAAGCCACACTGTCTTTCACAGTGGCGGTATAGCGTCAAGTTTACAAGCAAGCTTATTTCAATGGAAAACCGTTACGATTTTATGAGCGAAATAAATGTAACTGCCATCAAAAGGATCTGTAGTTTTCTCTTGTACCTTATGAAATGTGCACACAGAAGCCCCGAAAATAATGTTTTTAACAATTTCACTATTTTTATTAATTTTTCATATTTCAACAAAGTAATGCAATTGTGTAATCTTACGTTTGGCGAAATCCAGTTTACGACATCGTGAAAATATTTTGTTACATTTCCACTATATTGTGAAGAACAAAGTTAATTTTTACTTTGTTCAAACACAATACAAATCAAAAAATTTCATGCAATTTCATTTATTTTATATAGATTACAATTATGCTATTTACTTCCATACAAATCTAAAACATCCGGTACAAATCCGACATAAATGTACTCTGGTGGCGAAAATTTTTACTTTCCAAACTAAAAGCATTGAGCTTCCCAACCTGAGTAGAATAAACCTTAGCAGTGTATATTATGAATGGAATGTGCTAAAACATATCCTCTTTTTCCGCCATTTATGAATATATTATGGTATTAGGAAAAGTTTTTTATGCCTTATCCTGGGTATCATTCAACCGATCACCACCTAATATTGGATGCATGTAGTTCTACAGGAGACCATGCAAAATGACACGTTTAAGTAGGTCAAAAAACATTTTATTCAGCCTATGTAAATAGTTAAAATAAGTCACTTTCATAAAAAATTTGAAAACAATTCAACCAAATTTTGTATGCTGACAGAGTATTCACCAGAAGCTTCAAATACTACCATATAGTGCCCCTTTCGACCTCTTCTTAGTATAATAGTGCCAGGTGAGGAAATGAAATATTTATACTTTATTTATTTCGTGAACCAATTACTATAATCCCCCCCTCCTAATTTGTCTAACACAAGAAATGCTACAGTAGGCAATGTATGTTTATGTGCTTTAAGTGGCTCAGACATTCATTTTCAAGAAGGTGACCATAAAAATAATTTAGAAATAATTCTCACATTTATTTCACAATGTTGTCAATTTTAAGGAATTTTGGTTTGCTGAGAGTATCTATCAGAATCATCGTAAGCCCATAAGAAACTTTTTTTTAAGCATTTTTTCGTATTATAGTGCCTAGTGAGATTATAAAACTGTTATAACATATCTCGGAAACCAATGAAACTATTTCTACCAAACCTTTTATACACGTAACGCTCCGGTAGGCCATGTAGCCTTATATTAGTTACAGCGATAAGACATTTATTTTTAAACTGACGCACTTGTGATTATTTCAGGTTAGTAAACTATGTCTTTTGAAACACCAGACTAACTAAAACTAAAGTTAATAGTCCCGATCCTACCTCCGTAATGCAATTGGTTGCATGCCAGTTTACGATGTGAGGGTTTCTTGTTTCAAGTCCTTGGTAAGGAACGTGTAAATTTTTAAATCTTTAACTAGATTTTAATATGTTCTGGTTTCGCTTTTAACGAGACGTCAAGGACTACCTACAATCGGTTTTAAAGATCGTAATTGAAATTATTTTACCCATGTAGAGGAAAGTTATATCATTTGTTACATCGGCAACCTTTGTCGTTGGTAGCGAGTTTAATTAGAAGGAAATATTCCCTGAAACAGTAATCAAACAGGAAGGTACTATCCATAGTTGGTATTGAGGAACCATCCCAGCACGAATCTGGAATGATTTGAGATACAATTGAGGACAGAAATCAAAAAGGCAAAACCTGGAATGGAATCATCCATAATAGGATTTCATTGGGTTAGTATATTAAGTTTTGCTTAATGTTACAGACGCCTGGTGTAACTTTCTTAATGTTTAAAAGAATAGGTCTTCGTGGCGTTGATAACATTAACGACAGCAGAAATAGTACTTTTCTATATACACTGGTTAAGAAAGCTTCGCGTAGACTCGGCATTGTTCGTTTCCGAAATCTGAAGATATAGGGAATACGGATTCTTTTCGTATTTGGTATTTATTGTTTTAACTCCGTTTTTCGTCTTTAAGGATTGTGTTTCCGTATATTTACTGTAAATTTTCGTAAACATTCCCGTTTTTGTTAAATGAAGCACGTGTCGTATATTCACGTGCAAATTGGTTTAAAGTCAGTAGTTTCCCAGAACTATATAAGCATTTGTGAGATGCTTGATTTCAAAGGGTTCTGCACTGACTGTGGCCTAATAAATCAATCTTGTGTGTCATTATTTTCCTCGCCATGTAAGTTTACCATTTCCGCTTGTAAATTAAATATAAGCGTTTTATATAATTTTTTTTTTAGAAGTGTATAATATTTTAAAAAATATTCGTTTTGGTTTTTTTCGTAAATGCATTGTTTGGGTTTGCATCGTAATTATAATATTATAGGTAAAATAATTATTCTTGACCAGCTTATAAAAGAAGCGCTATAGTTAACAAATAAGTTCTAAGGAATTATATTTTTCTTATTGATTCACTTTCAATAATTTTGAATATATTGAATTTTTGAGAAAGTTAGTTTTTCTTGTACTTCATATTCGTTCTTTTAATACCACTTGTGTGTTCCTTACTTCAATGTGGTTTCAGCAATAAATATTGGTTTTGGTTATGCTTAAATTTTTTAGTTACCATGTTTGGAACTTGGATCATATATTACTTGTATATTCAAAATTATTATTTACTTAATGATTTTGAGATACATTTATCTGGGCATTATATTTTGAGTAAATTTTGGTATATTTTTGAATTAATAGGAAGTAATTTTGTGTTACGGCAGTTATTTGTAAACAACTTAACTTATAAACATGCCTTTCTTTTATTGGTATGTAATTTTTGCGATTCTTTTTTTTTTTTTTTTATGTCTGCATGTGCCCATCCTCTAAGATAAATTTTCTCCACGTGGGACTTGTTGCAATACCCGCCGTGACATAAACTAAAGGATTGAAAACAGAATATTTTGTATTTTCACTACAGTAAACTTGTTTTTTAATTTATTTATGAATATTCCTTAACATAGTTTGCAGACTAGATCGTAGTTCCTTTATCCATTACTGTGTCTAGTTCACAGCTATCTCATGGTTCTCTTGCACTGTATTTATCGTAAATGAATTTTTTTTTTTATAATTGCTTCTAGGTATAATATTCTGTGTCAAGAGCCACATCTCGGAAAACCATAAAAATGATTCCCACCAACTTCGGCATACAAATAGAGCCCACCCTGATAAAATATATAACTTTTGTACATCGAAGAATTATTTTCGAAATGTTGACCATATAAATATTATACGTTAAGATTGTCCCAGTTACCAAGGTTTTTGACCCATATTAACAAAAAATAGAAGCGCCACAAATTCTATTCCGACTATTTTAACCATAGCTTATATGTAATTTTTCTCTGCCGCTTCAGTAAATGCCATCTAAAATAAAATAAAAAACTTATAACCCATAAATGAACATACTAAAACTACTATTGAAGAAAACATTATAAGGAATTTAGAAATGGGCAAGTTACTATTTAAATATTTACCTGGCTTCAATATGTGTTACATAGACCATATACGGAAAGTCAAAAAAGTAACCATGGCGTACTAACTTCGTATCGTGACCCTTAAGTACACGAAGGATGCCTCCTGAAATTTTCGTCCCATTTTCCTTCACATCTGCGTGGAGAAGTACTGTGGAATGCCTCATATATTATTTTTATAAATTTTTCTTCTATAATCGAATAGCGTTATTATGCTTGTGTTGTCATTTGATATTTCTCTTGCAACATTAAATAAATTAAATCAGTATGGGCGTGATTACGTACTTAATAAGTAAGCTTACTATTTTGGTAGGCGTACATTGCATGACAGGAAATACTCGACCTATTTCAATAAAACTTGTAGGTTGAGAGTTTATTGCCATTGTTTACAGCGACATTTTGAGCACCGATGAGGGTGAAGTGACAGCGGTTGGATTGCAAGAGCGGGGAAACAGGAAGGTTCCGAGAAAAACCCACTTACCAAAGGTCCAAGTCCGTCATGTATCCCACATGCAAGAATCCGGCTTGCCCAACTGGGATCGAACCCGGCCCGCCATGATGAGGGGCAGGTAGTCTGACTACTACACCACCGCGAAAAATTCTTGAGTGAAACTGGTTTTGCTAAGCCAGGTTTAAGGGTGTCGGACACCAAAAATTAATAATTTTATATTTGTGCCAAACATTGTTGATTTAGCACGTACTGTATGTATGTGATGACATTTTCCTTGAATACAAAAATTTTACACTTTGAATTATTTAATAATTTGATTTTAAATACAGAATTATTCTGTTTTGTTGCAGGCGTAAAAACAAGTACTAACTAAGTTGTACAGTTGAAAAATTTTACCAAATAAAGTAATTCCATGGGCTACCGCGTTACACAAGTAATTACCAAATAGTAAGCCATTTATACGAAAAATAATGTTATATATAAAACATTTTTGGATATAATAAAATTTTTTTTATGTATTTTTTGTTATTTGGTGACAACATAAGCGTCAAGCAGCAGCCCACGGCATTAGCATTTGTTGTAATTATTTTTATCTCTACAACTTAGTATTGGTTATTACAGCTGCAACAAAACCGAAGAATACAGTATTTGACATCAAATCATAAAAAAAATGTTAGGTGTCAAATATATTTATTCTAGGAAAATGTCATCACAATCAATGCGTATGTGTTGAACAGTGTTTTGGTATAAGTATAAAATAATTAAATTTTTGGTGTTCAACACCTTTAAAAAAAAGGTAATTCAGTACACCTTCAATTTTTCTTGCGTGCTTATCTAGGGTAAAAATAAATATTCCTTCAAATGATCAATTTTTGCTACATGTAACGTATTATTATCAACTAGCAATCATAAATATACTTATTTGTGTGTTTGTATATAAGTGTAAGCGCGCACATGTTTCCATGTTGGATGTTTTTCTTGCTTTAATTTATATTTACTATTTTCTTTCAGGTTTCCAATTCATTCTCACGTGTTGTCCGTATCTTCCTTTTACGGTGCACACAGTGGAATTTCCATTCCACATAATGGACATTTGACATTGTTGCTGTTTTAGACACCATCAGATACGCCCATAATATTTAGTGTTACCTTAATTTTTATTTAAATGGTAGTTTATTGATATTGAAAGCTTTATTTACTCATTACTGTGTAAGTGTTATAGAATATTTGTTCTCTTATATGTAGTTATTATACGCGACTTTCTATGTGGCCAAATTATTTCACATATTTTTACTGAATAAAAATTTTGTATTTTATATCACTTACTGATTAAAGATATTTTTGTTATTGCCTTTTCATACGTTCTTAGCTTTTGCTTTCTCTTTTCGCCGTTATCTTGAAAAAGAACATAGCATTAACACAAATACCCGCTTGTGTCTATAACTGTTTCAAGCACGAGGACACATCCAGTTGTATTTCCGTAAACAGTAGGAGTGGGGTGGTAGTTCGGTCAACTCTTAATATCGAGGTATTGAGAGCCGATGATAGTGAAGCGAGGTGAGTGTGAAGAAGCGCTGGAATGCAAGGAGGGGGAAATGGGAGATCCCTGAAAAAACTCGTCGAATAGTGGCATTATCCGGCACGATTACACAAAATCATCCGGGCGTGACCCCGCCGGGATTCGAGCACGATTGACTTAGGTGGGTGGTGAGTTGTCTGACCACTGCACTATCATGGTCCCTTCCGTAACCAGTAGAAATATTTAAATTTGATAGCGGGATTAAACATTCAGTGGATATAAACAGCACCGACTAACTGTATAAGTTTCTTAGTTAACACGAACCTGTACGTTTCAGGCTGTTAGCGTTTCATTACATCACGCCACACACTCTTGATAGCCTAATTGATATTTGTGTAAACAGACACCACGGGTATCAAAAAAGATAACTCTGCTATTAAGTATAATTAAGGTAATGTGCATTCTTGATTTAAAACCATCAAACATAGATGGCTATCAGTGAAATAGTTTTCACTGCAGTCGCAGGATTGCCAGTAACCTCATCATATATAGTTTAATTAAAGTGGTTTTTAAACAAACTCCTACACACATACTTGTACATATGTAATATATTACAAATCAATGTGTTGAAGAGCTAAGGGAAACTTTATACACAAATCTATTTAGCTTAATTATATAGAGTTCATTATCGTTTATGTTTTATCTATACGGATTTAGTAATCATAACCCTCCACTTGGTAAGGTTTAGCACGAAAGACTCTCCGTCGCATTAATTATTACCTACACAATGTTATAAAGGAACATATTTTTAAAGATTTTCCAGTACACTAAAATGTGACTGTTTACTTTTAAAAACAGGAGTAATAAATTTTTATATTACTTATTGAGATTGGGAATGTTCGTTGATTATGTAACCTGAAGACTATACTTCGCTGTTTTCCGCATATTAGAGGCAATTTATTTTGTTAACGTACTCCAGACAAAGTTCTAAACTAATTTTTATGTTCACGATTTTGTTCTGATCATTGGGTCGTAGTCTAAAGCTTGTGAATCTATACGTAGTCCAACTTCAAACATATTACAAACTTACTATATTTTGAGGTTTCGCTGACCACAAAATGAATTCTAGGTATTTATCCAGTCCCCATATATCTTTAACCAAGTTGCAGTATTTTAAAACCATTTGTTTGAAACAAATATCTATTTTTTCGCCTGACAAATAAATTCTTATAAGAGATAAACTGTAGCTGAAGAAAAAATAATGTGAAAGTGGGACGTTTGTAAATATCTTTTTGTTGCCAAGGCAAACCGGCAGGCCACTTACGTGCAGCGAACGTCAAATAAACACGTAGCGGTCGAGTTTTATGTCTTCCGGGCGGGCCCGCGGTCGTTTACTCGTCGTCAGGACGGTGTCGTCAGGACGTCGTCGTCATTCCTTCCAAAACCAAGCACCCTGCCTCCTGCAGCAAGCCCCTCCCCCCCTGGTCGGTGCATTCCTTGTTCACGTGTCAGCGAGCTCCGTGTCAGAAGCAGCGTGTTACATTTCAGGAGCAGATACAGCGTCCTGATACGTGAGATAAAACGAGGAGAAATCCCAGGATTAACCGAAAGTACCATACCTCTTAAATACAGGGATGCATCCGCTGAACGAGAGTCATCTGTTCGACTAGCACCAAATATACCTTCATTTGACCGACAGCCAGCTGTCTGACATGAATTCCATATACAAGTGTTTTATTTCAAGGAGATGCACATCTGACGCCAGTAATAAACTATACCAAAATACACAAATTCACTGTAAACAACACAGCTATCAAAAATATAAAGAGTGAAAAATACTGCATATATATTAAATGTTACTTGATTGCTCCAGTGGAATAACTACAAAGCTAATCATTTCATCAGTGACCCAATTTCTCTTGTTTAATATTGATTTTTACTTATTTCCAGAGAATATTTCATATTTGCCTGTAAGTGCCAGCTTATCATTGGAACTACCAGTGAAGCCTCGCAGTGCCTTATGACACATTGAAATTCATGTTATCGCATTACCTTCGCATAGAAATTCTGGCAAATTTTGCGTCAATAAATGACAGATTTTCTGACTGACTTCCTTTAAGTCGGTGAAAAGGTTTTCAGATTCGTACTTATATGGAAACACACCTGGATGTAACATTTTGTAAAGCTACTCTTCTCTAGTATTAAAATATATTTTAAGAACAACTTCTTTCACTTTTCTTACCTGCTAGGCTTGGTCGGGCAATTTTTTTCAAGAGTAAGGTCATTTTCAATGTGCGGCGAAATATCTTCAGAGGCGACCATTTAAGAGGTAGATATTTCAATGTTTAAGACAAAACGACACGAAACTGGTACACTGCTAAAGAAATTTCTGCTTTTCAACGAGAGCGTTGTTAAAATTTAATTACACTCATTTTCACAAAAATTTATTACCCTGAACGAATCGCGCGAGTACAACGTATAATCATTGCCCAATATGTGTCCCATTTGCGTTTAATGAAGTTTGCTTGCTCGGATATGCCACTAGGGGACATATACGTCCCTCCTTCATTCATAGCTTTAAGTAACGAAACAAGGCCTTAGTAACATCGTGAGCAATGTGAGACACAGAGCCAAGTTCACTGAACACGCAGGATGCCCCGACTGCGCACTCTGCAAGTATTTCCATAGCTAAATAAGTTTGATAGAGGGCGCAACTTTGATCTCTGGGAGACAGGTTGGAGGTTTTGGCAAATTTTTCGCCACTTGAACCGTTCTGCCCACAACGTAAGTCACTGTTGGACGAAGTGGAAACGTAAACTAAGTGGAAACAGGAGGGTACACGCAACCATCAAGAAGGCTCGGGTCGGCCCTGGCAGACCACCAGCAGGGAAACAGGGATGATCGTTTCATCATGCAACTGGGTGTAATAACTGCACGAACGTTCCTGTGCACCATCCAGGAAAATGTCACGGCAACTGTGTCCACCAGTGCCACATCCAGGCAGCTATCAGCGCGGGATCTGTCACCGTGGCACCATATGACCCCACCATTACGACCTGAGCATCGCCGAGCACATGTGACCTTCTTCCGGGAGCGGGCAGCACCACAACTTCGGATTAGCACGAGTGGTGTTCAGCGACGAGTTACGATTCTGTCTGGACACAAACGACCGCTGTATTCGAGTCTCTAGACATCCTGACCAGCACCGCGATTCACGCTTCATTGTATAATGTCGCACCGCCTCAACGAGAGGTGTAATGGTGTGGGGTAGTATTTACTACGATTTCCAAAACCCACTTGTGCTGATTGAAGGAACCATGACTGCGTGGTGATACTTTCAGGATATTCTGCGACCATGTGCGCTTCCCTTCTTGGTGCAGTTTGACAACCCAATTTTCCACCACAATAATGCCTAGCCTCGCAAAGCGCGGGTATCTCTGATCTGCCTTCGTGATGTCAGCCTGCTTCCTCTGCAGGCAGATTCCGCAGACCTCTCAACCATCGAGAATATTTGGGACCAGATTGGATGGCAACCTCGGCCAGCGGCAACTACGGTGGATGCAAAGGGTCAGTTGCGCAAGTTGTAGCAGGATCTTCCTCAGGAGAAAATCCGACGTCTGTATGTCTCTAGGCCCGATCATATCGCCACCTGTCACCGTGCTATGGGTGGACCAATACCATACTAAATGATTCCTGCAAGTGTTGCCCCCTGCAATACATGCTTGGCGTGGTACAACATTATGATGTGTCGTGTATACATACTATCATTTCCTGTACCTGTACCCATTTACGTGCCTCTTCGAATGAACTTTCAGGGTAATATTTTTTTTACACATGAGTGTATTTTAGTGATGGATAACTGTGGGAAGTATTTTTGTGTGCAGGGCATATCCTCCCCAGTAGTCGTTCTTCTGTGCGCCAATAATAATGCAAAATTTTAACACTAGGAGACGATTTTTCAAATGTTTTTCACAATTATCGTTAACAGCTTGTAGCCAGAAAATCTGTATCAATGATCATCTGAAAGAAAAGAGCGGAAAAAATTTCAGAGCTAATTGTCTTTTTTGACTGTCCCTGAAACTGTTTGTCTGGAACAGGAAATATTTTAATCTAAAACCTCCTAGTCTCAGAGGCACGTTGCTTAGAAACCTATAACCGCTCAGCACTGATCTAATAAAGTTTAAGATACCAAAAAAAAAGTTGTTTACATTCATAATGTTTCCCAAAGCATTTTCTATTCGAAGCACTCGTTCTAAGTAATTGCTTCATAGGAACGTAAAATCCTTCTAAAAACTTTAACTTAATAGATAAATTTGTAATATCTACAAAATATAGGAGATTAGAAAAGTCTTTTCATAGGCGTACCATAATTATAAACCTCTAAAACCGCAATTGGACATTTCTGATGGCTGTAGATCCTACATTAACAATTTTCACATTCCAGCACTGTTTTAGATATAAACCTGTGCTTTACAATAGTACTTCAATCAATATCACGCCATTGTCTGATGTATTTTTTATGGATGACAATGCGCCATACAACCGGGCCATAACTGTTCGTGATTGGTTTGAAGAACATTTTGGACAATTCCAGCGAATAATTTGGTCACCAAGATAGCCCAACATGAATCCCATCGAACTTTTATGGGACATATTCGAGAAGGCAGTTCGTGCACAAACTCCTGCACCGGCATCACTTTTGCAATTATGGACGTCTATAGAGGCATCAGAGCTCAATATTTCTGCCAGGGACTTTTAACGACTTGTTGAGCCCATGCCACGTTGAGTTGCTGCACTTCGCCGGGCAAAAGGAGGTCCGACACGATATTAGGAGGTATCCCATGACTTTTGTCGCCTCAGTGTATATGAGCGCAGATTTTATTTGCGATTGCAAGTTAAGGGGCCACCTACCTAATACTTAAAATGTGTTAAAAAGTGTTTGAATTACATATTTATTTTACTTAATTAACTGTTAATATGTTGCTAAGTCTGCTTGTCTACGAAAATAACAAACACGCCAGATTGTACCTGCCAGTTGTATTCAAGACATAACGCTTGTCATTAACCCTAATTCGGAGCAATCTAACTTAGGTAAAATGGCTTTTTCGAATATGTACACCTCAAAATATCCCATTTAGTTTCATACCAAAGTAATCTAGGGACCTGCACCGAAATTTGCTACAGACTTCCCACCAGTAAAGTAATGGGCTAACCATAAGTCTCGAAGGCATACACAGCAAGACGAGAATAATGCATGCCAGTTCACAACCCTGCACGTAGTGGCGGTGGCGCAATTGATATGTGTGGTGGAGTCACCCTTACCACTCCTACGCATCGCAAGTTTAAAAGCGTAAAATAACTTATGGTAAGCGGCCTCCATATGTCCTAGACATTTTCTTATCTCAAGAGAGAATTCTATTTTTTCGCCAACGAAGAAATGGACAATTCTAATGTCAACATTTCTCTCTGGGAATTTCATATTCGTTACTGAGAGAATACCTATTGTTATCACATTAGACTCTCAAAGGACTGACACCCTGACAACTTCTTCAGAAAACATACTGTAGCATTGCCTTTCTTAAAAGCACGTGTCACCAGATATCCTGAACACCAACTGCACAAGATTCTCCTCAAGAGACTATGCAATGTTCTGGTTCCGTATTTTCCTGCTAGATTTCACAATCCTACACACACTCAAGCACTTTCATTTTATAAAATTATAAAATGCCTTCTATCGCTTTCAGAACCCATTCACGTGTTTTATTTCGTTTCTGAGTATTACTGACTCAGAAACATATGCAATGTTTCTAATAAACTGTGAATCAATAGCAAAGTACATTTATCTTCATTGTTTTTATAAATATAGTTTTCTTTCATGTTTACTTGCAGAATTTTTGTATCCTTTTTAATTACACACAGAGAAAAAGGTGTTTGATGGCTGTTAAAATTTTTCAGAAAAAAATTTGTCCCAAAACCTTATATTTTTATAAACAGTTTTTCAACTTTTGGTGGCTATCTTTTATATCCCAAACACAAAACATAATTTCAGTCGCAGTTTTATGAAACGACTGACTAATAGATGGAAAATGGAAAATGAACACTAGGACGCAATTGTCCTACATGGATAGAGTTATTATTGAATAAATAATGCATGTTGTACACTCTTAATGATAATGATCTCAGGACCGTAAACCTAGGGACAAATGCTGCAGAGTGTCTTGAACAACAATGTCTGTATCTTGTGTAACCACCTTTAGCGACGACGCAGAATTGTAGTCGTCCGTAAAGACGATCACGAAGGTGTCGGATGTCATCTTCGACTATAGTTTTTTACGTTAGTTCCACATTTGTTGCAATTGGTGGAGGGTTGTTGCTGGTATTACAGACCGCACCAAATACCCTTCTATCATGTCGCACACGTGTTAAATGGGGAAAAGGTCGTGTGATCGTGCTCGTCAGGTGAGTTGACGAACATCTTCGAGAGCGCGTTGTTTAACACGAGGCATGTAGGCACGGGCATTGTCCTGCTGGGAGATGATATTGCCTTGGCGTTGTAGGAACGGCAACAAAATGGACTAGATGATGTTTTTGATGTATTGTTCACTATTCAGTGTTTCTTCAACAAACACCAGAGGTGTACATCCATTATAGAATATTGCCCCCTAGATCATAATGCCAGGAGTTGGTACTGTATGACGCTGCCGTATACAGTCTGGTTGTGGCCGCTCTCCTGGTCGACGCCGTACTCGCAAACGACCGTCACTGGTGCCAAGGCAGAATCTGCACTCACTATTTAACACGACTCCGCGCCATTCAACCTTCCCGTGGCGTCGTTCGCAACAACATCCGAGATGGGCTACAAGGTGATGAGGTGTACGAGCAAGCCTGGCGAGCGGCACCCTTCGTCGTAGCCCAGCGTCCATAAAACGGTTGGGGACGGTCCTAGATTTTCCTGGGTGCAACAGTGGCCCTAAGGTATGCGGTGGTTGCCGTGCGATCAGCAATGGCTGCTCGGCTGATGCCGCAGTCGTCCGGAACGAGGTTGACGAGCATTTGCACCATCATTGGATCACCGGCACCACCAGTTATCCACAGCACATATTTCATGTTCTACGAGTTGGGCATTTCTTCGGAAGGACAATTCAGCCTCCCTCAGGCCCACAGAACGAACTTGTTCAAAGTACGTTAATTGCATGAAGTATGGTCGTCTATGCGGTCGTGGTATATCTACAACGCTTGATACACATATGCCGATGATTGAAAATACTACTATTTGAACGAGTCAACAACAGTTGCATTGGGCTCAGCGGTGCTATGCCTAATACGGGGTTTCTACTATTTCCACAACACAGCACTGTTAATCATTGCATATACTACCCTCCATCAGTGCCCCATGCACATATGGTGTTTCTACGTCACTGGATTAGTGGTGTTAATTTTTCATGTTCCACCAAAGTATAATAAATTCAAAACCACTGGTTTTGATGTGGCATTCTTGTCTTGCTTGTTTCAACCCTCCAGCTTAGAAAGGCCATGAATAAGGAGGTACTACGGTACTCTGTTAGCTGCTTACTCTACCTTATTTGGATTGGAGCCATGCTGTACTCGTTGGAATATCCTAGGCTTTGCTGTTAGCTGCTGTGGCCGCGTGGATTTTTTTCGACATCTGGGCTGATACTGAGTGCGGCTATGTGGACACCCCTCCCCTCACTTACTTCAAACGCACTATATTACTAAATACTTCACGGCGAAGATGACGTTTGATTACGTCGTGAATGCAGTGAACCAGCGATTGGGTAATTTAGCAGAAATTTGGATAAATTGTTCCAGGATGTTCAACAGTGTTAACACCATGCGCAAACTGAAGTAAAAATGCTCTGGGATGCCATTCGCCAATTAGAAAAATCTTCAGTGTTAATCTAGAGTTAAGTACGTTTTTAACGGTGCTGTTTTGATTTTATATTAGCAAGAATGTTTAAGCATATAGAACCAAGGTTTCTTAATTGCCAGGCTTATTAACGAAAATTTTGCAGCTCTTTTGTGAAGACTGGAATATGCAAGTGGGCTTTGGAAGTTTTGATCCAATCGAATTTCACAGTATATTGTTATTGTTATTGTAAAATATTTGTATAATCATTTTATACCCAAGTGGGCTTGTGTAGTGGGGCAGAATATTATTTTTATTGTAATTGTTTAAAATATATATGTCCATTTAAAATTAAAATATGGAAACATTTTATAACAGTTTTTAATGATATAATGTGATATTGTATATATATAAGATTTGACGGTACTTAAAAAATCAAGAAAAAAATTTTAACTGCCCCCAAATAGAAGAAAAATATTTTTTTAACTTCTTATATCCTTTCTACTTTGCCACTTAGTAAAGAATGGTAACCAGTTTATATAATAATAGATCGCAATAACTCTGGCACTGTGTTGGACACTTGGGTTCAGGAATGGGAGTTGGTTTGTGGCGATACAGTGTTTGAAGCGGAGTTTCTCGGAGCAATCCTTTTGACTTCTTGTACACTAAGGCTTCCCTATAAGAAACGTAAGTGTCATTAATATAACACACCCTTGCTGACAATGTGATAAATTATTAAACATACCATTTTAACAAACGGAAAAATATTATAAAACCATAGCTGTATATTCAGTTTGTAAAACATGTATTTGTAATTACATTTTAAATAATATATTCATACAAAACTATTAATAACAGCATGAGGAAAATGTGTTGTTACAATTATTAATTATTTCTATCGTAAAATATATTTTATCTACTTTAAATAATATCTTAGATTCAGTGGCTCACATTGGTATTCCGCCACTGATGATAATCGCAGTTGCATGGCCTTATGTTACATAATAAATTATAATAAAGATAGAACATATTACAGAATCATTCTTGTGTGCTTTAAATAAAATGCAACAGTATCCAATAACTGAAATGAGCAGTGTAAGTTAATGAAACACAACATTTTGTTATCTCGCATGCTGCATGAGTACGTCAGTTTAATATTTGGCTAGTTGTGGTGGACGCGTGGCACAGGCATGATGCACATTGCTTTCGTACCTCGTTTCATTCCCTGCACGCTCTCTGCGCTGAGAGGTTGTATTGGTAGCTTTGTTGGCTGCGTCAGTCAGGCAAATGGGACGTAGGGGCAAGAATACAACGTTTGAACAGCGGCAGCTGGTAATTTTTCATTATGCGAAGAAGAAATCTCAACGAGAAATTGCAGAGCACTTGAATCTGTCGAGGTCCACTGTCGGAGACATTATAAGAAAGTTTGAGAAGTAAGACAGTATAGACTCGATATCTCAAAAAGCACACCAAAGAAACTAATCGAGAGATAAGAACGTTTAGTTATCAGGAAAATAAAGAAAGATCCGAAAGTTAGTGTTTGCAAACGTACCACGGATGTACTCAATGAATGCGGACAGAACGTCCATCCAGAAACTATACGACGAGTTATCAGAAGGGTAGGATATAATAGCAGGGTACCGTGAAAGAAACAATTTATTAATAAAGATAAACTATTTATGTTGAGGAATGAGGAATTTTATGATTTTTTTTCTGATGAGACAAAAATGAAGGTTTTTTGTTATGATGGCAGAAGGCAAATGAGCTAAAACCTGGGAACTTACAATCTACTGTGAAACATGGTTGCCGTAGTATTAAATCTTCAGCAGGTGTCGATGGAACAATGAAAAAGGAAGACTATCTCAACATCCTGACAGCAAGCCGACACAAGAGTGCTGAATAACCGGGCATTACGAACACTTTTAAGTTATACCAATATAATGACCCAGAACACAAGTCGTACATTGTCAAGAGCTAGCTTTTGTATAACTGTCCCTTGGTCATTAACACACCTCCTGAATCAGATGACCAGAATCCCGTTGAAATTCTGTGGGATGAACTTATAAGAAGACTGAGTACTACAACAATAAGGTCCACACAAGAATTAGAGGAAAGGTTCAAAGAAGAATGGGGTACGATTGCCTCCGAATGTACCAGAAAAATAATTGTTAATATGCCACAACACATGCGAGAAGTAATTAACCAGAAAGGCCATACTACCAGGTAATAGAAGACAGTTTGTTTAGTATGCAAAGATGATTATCTTTGTGTTTGAATGATGATGGCCGAATATTAAAGTTCCGTACTTTCACCGCATGGGAAGACAAAATTATATTGCTTCTTATGAAGCATTACACATTTTCGTTATTGGCTACCGCTATATTTAATTTAAAACACACTAGAATGATTGTACAATATATTTTATGTTTATCTTCATTTCAGATGTAACATAAGGCCAAGAAACTTCGATAATCATCAGTGGCCGAATATTAATGTAAGCTATTGTATGTAATGTTTTTAACAATATCGACTGGAACGCAACTCATCCATTAATTGTTCGAATTTAGCATCCTGTGCACCCAGGACACAGTTGCCTTGTGTTCTGAAACGTTGTGTGCGCTTAACGGAACAATGCTCGACGCGCGCAGTTCACTTTGTAATTCGAACGTGAATAGCGCTAATGAAGCGGCGTGCGACACTCTCTAGTCAAAGGAGTCTCGCGAAATGGTAGCTTTACAAATGGAGCGCAATTATTGTTTCTACTGGAAGATGGCCTTCCTTTACCTGTTATAGAAGGCGTCTGCTAACAACGGCGTAAATAAATCGTTACGTTGACAAATTTACTCTAAGAAGAAAAAATAATAACTGAAAAGTCACGTCTCGAAGAATACTTACAGCTATCAAAATAAAACACTCCGTAAGTTTATCAGGTGAACAAAATATTAAAATATATTAATTTCAGTAACGTTAAAAGATTTGTAATGTTTTAAACGAATATACACTTGTGTTTACGTAACCTAATGAACAACCACAATTATTTTGTTCTACCAAACTAATAATTGTAAAGATTATTTTTTTTTGATTTTATAAAAAAATACTTCGATAACCAGATGCCAAATATCTTTCGTAGGATAACAAAATGTTTTCTTGTAAAAATGCCAAATGTGTAGTATTCTAAACAAGAGCTGAGGTGCACCTAAACTAATGGAAAACAAATTTTTTTTGTTTGCTTAAGAAATAACGTAGAAACTTTCATTTTAACTTACAACAAAATTACACTATTATTCTGTTGCCACATAAAAATTTGAGAAGAACACTACATTTTTGGTGTTAAAAAATACAATATATTTATTTGTAGTCTACAATAAAAAGGTTTTTGGCAATCTTCTTATTAATAAATGGAAATAAAAATTTTGTTTCTTGTGCTTTCGAAAAAAAATTGCGATGAAAAAAATACGTATTAGAATATCGAACAGGCTAATTATATTAACGAAATAACCAAAATTGTCGGTTCTGGTAGTGAAAATGTAATTTTTTTTGCATTTTAACAACACGAAATGTATCACAAAACCATTTTTGCCACATAAAATTTTTTTTCTAGTGTATAATTAATTTGTCAACAATATAATAACATCTCGCATTTCAAAAATCGAGGTTAGTTTTTGAGAACTACTGCAATTTATAACAACATTGAAATATGCAAGTGGACTGCACTATTGCGCAATTGCATTTCTATAAGTGCAAAATATTCAGTTTTATTAATGACGCATGGGCAAAAAAAATGTTTGCATTATATTTAAAAAAAATTTAATAATAGGTCGATCCCGCTGATGGTTGTTATAATATCATAATAAGTAACTACTGCTGCCATCTAGTTAGTCTGTACTATTAGGTTTGTACTCTTTGGTTCTTTGAATATTTTCATTCGATCACTAGTCAGTAACTAGCACGGTTGTTTCAGTTTAGGTTATGGGCCCAGACCCGTAATTCCATTCTAAATAAACGTTAGAAACTGTATTTCTCGAGACGGTATATGACAGTGATAGAAGTTTGTAATGATACTATTTGTATTCATGTAAGCACTAAATATGGCATCGAACTATCTAGTCAACGTACCTAAGTTGAAGGGTCGGGAAAACTACAGTGAGTGGACTTTTGCAGCGGAGAATTTTCTAATCCTGGAAGGCACGTTGCATTGCATTAAACCAGTTACCGGGAAAAGTGTGGAAGCCGCAGATTAGAGGAAGACCAAGGCTAAACTGATCATGACGATCGACTCGACGTTATTTGTTCATATTAAGAATGTGACGACCTCAAAAGAACTGTGGGACAAGCTGAAGGCTCTATTCGACGATGCAGGAATTTCTAGAAGAATAGATTTACTGCGGAATTTAATCCCGATTCACCTTGAAAGCAGCAATCCTATGACGTCGTATGTAACGCAAATGGTGGAAACCGTTCAGAGGTTATGTGGGACGGGTTTGACATAAGTGACGAGTGGATCGGATGTTTATTGCTAGCCGGATTGACGGAAAAATATTCCCCTATGATTATGGCCATTGAGCATTGAGGAATTCCTATTACAACAGACGCCATTAAATTGAAGTTGTTGGATATAGAAACAGATGGGAGCGTAAAATATCGTAATGCGCATTTGCAAGTTCGCAGAAGTGGCAACCTAAGAATAATGTCAAGGCAGGTGGAAGCATAAATTGAGAAAACGCCAAAGCACATGTCAAATGCTACAAATGTAAACAACTCGGTCATTTTAAATACCAGTGTTCAAATGATTCAGGTGGCTCAAATGACAAGAAGATGTTTCGTAAACAAACAAACGCATTCAGTGCAGTGTTTCTAAGCAGGAAATTTGGCAAAAATTAGTGATACATTGACTCGGGTGCAAGCGTGTAGTTGACAGCAACTGAAAAGTGGATTGGGAATGCTTCATACCTAGAAAATAAAGATTTTATTGTTGCAAACACTAATAAAGTTCTGGTTTTGTGCACCGGCGACGTCGATATTGTAACAAAAACTGAAGAGTGTGAGTTTGAGGTGCCAGTGAAAGGCGCATTCTGTGTACCAGATTTAACGACTAATCTGTTGCCCGTGAGCCAGTTAATTAGCAACGGTAATAAAGTACAGTTTACCGGGAAAGGATGCGATGTTTACAATGCAAATTGTGTATTATTGACCACGTCTTCCTTAATAAATGGAGTTTACAAGTTGCGAATGCCAAAAAGTGTAGTGGCTGCATCCGTGGTGTCTGCAAACACATGAAATCGCAGATTAGGTCACATAAACAGCAATTATTTGAATAAAATTAAAACTGTCTCAGAGGGTACCTTGATGAAAAAGCTGACATAAATAAGTCATCTTGCGCAGTTTGCTGTGACGGTAAGCAAAGTCGACTGCCTTTTGCTCATGTTGGTTAAAGAAGTAATGAGATACTAGGAGTAGTTCACACATACATTTGTGGACCTCTGGAGAAAGAATCCATTGGTGGTTCTAAATGCTTTATGCTGTTTGTCGATGATTAGAGTCACATGATATTTGTATATTTTCTAAAATGCAAAAGCTCCTTGACATGTTTTATGGAATTTAGAGCAAAAGTGGAAAATGAAACTAACAAAAGTATCAAAATATTGAGAAGTGACAACGGAGGTGAGTTATTTAATAGAGAATTTGATACATACATGCTAAAGAAGGGATTAATTACCAAAAAAAATGCTTACACACCAGAGAGAAATGGATTATGTGAACGCCATAATCACACAATCGTGGAGAAAGCGAGGTGACTGTTGTTTGACGCAAACGTAGGCAAAGATTTTTGGGCTGCGGCGACCAACACAGTATTTTATCTTCAGAATCGAATTGTAGCATCGGTGTTGGATGGAAAAACGCCATTTAAATGTGGACAGGAAGAAAACCTCACATAAACCATCTGAGAATATTTGGCAGTACTGTGATGGTTCATGTAACAAAGGAAAGAAGACAAAAATGGGACAAGGAGTCAGAGAAACATATATTGGTGGGATTTCCAGGAAATGTCAAAGGTGACCGACTTAACAACCCAAGGACTAAATCTGTGACAACTAGCAGAGATGTCATCATCATGGAAGAAGAAGCTATCATACGAGTAAATGAAACCACATCTTCTGCTGAAAAAAAGTATGAAATTTAAATTCAGTGGGGGACACTTCTGCAAAAAATGAAGAATCTGTGGTAGAATCATCTGATGAGTCGTCTATACCAAGTAAAGGTGAAGACACTGATGATACTACTAAAATACTGAATCAGAAAAAAAAGGCCGATGAGGAGCAGAAAGAAACCAGATCGTTTAGGATTTTCAGATATGTGTGCTGATGAAAATGTATTTGATGACGCGAGAGGCTTATCTCCGGAAGAAGCACTAAAATAACCCGAAAAAGAGCAGCGGTTAAAGGCTGTGACTGAAGAACATAAATCTTTTGAGGATAACAGTGCGTGGGAGTTGGTAGATGCCCCAAAAAGTGGTACGGTTGTGAAGTGCAAATGGGTTCTAAGAAATAAATATGGCAATGATAAAAATGTTCGTTATCGTGCTAGGCTCGTGGCGCGCGGTTATATGCAAAAATAAGGTGTGGACTATTCAGAGACATTTTCACCTGTTATTAGGCATACAACACTGATATTGTTATTTGCATTATCTGATCAGTTAGGTTTAAATATAACACAACTTGACGTGACTACGGTTTTCTTGAATGGGGAGCATGGGGAATTCATTCATATGCAAAAACTAGATGGTTTTCCTGTAACAAAAAGTTGTGGAAAAGTACTTAAATTAAAACGGGTCCTTTATGGCTTCAAGCAGACTTTAAGAGCATAGTACAAGAAGGTTGATGAGTTTTGTTAGTATACCAAAAATAAGAATAGTCGCAGAAAAATTGTTACAGTTAATGTCGACTGCTTCATTTTTTCTTATGATGATAATGAAACTATGTGTTTAAAAAATGCATTAGAGTCACAGTTTAAAATCAAGGGCTTAGGAGAGGTTAAACAATGTCTTGGAATGAGTGTAAATGTTGACAAAAATAAAGGTGGAATTACACTGACTCAGAAAGATTATATAGACAAATTATTAAAATAATTCCATATGACAGAATGTAAAATTGGAGATACTCCCTTAGAGGCTAAATTAAATATTAATAAAGAGGAAAATTGCAAAGACCAAATTCCATACCAACAGCTTATTGGAAGTCTTGTGTATTTGGCGGTATTAACTAGGCCTCATATAGCATTTGCGATTAGTTACTTAAGCCAATTTAATAACTTTTATAATCAGGAAACATGGTTGTATGCTAAGCGANATGTACTTGGCGGTATTAACTAGGCCTGATATAGCATTTGCGATTAGTTACTTAAGCCAATTTAATAACTTTTATAATCAGGAAACATGGTTGTATGCTAAGCGAGCGCTGAGGTACTTAAAGAAAACAATGCATTTTGGTCTCAAATATAGAAAAATCTGAAATCTGCAGTAAGAAGGGTTGGTTGATGCTGATTGGGGAAATAATGTTATAGATAGGAAGTCATTCACTGGCTTGTGCTTTGTATTGGCTGGGTGTGCAATCTCATGGGAAACAAAGAAACAGAAAACCGTTGATTTATCAAGCACGGAAGCAGAATACATGGGTGTCACAGAAGCGTGTAGGGAAGCAATATATTTGCGCAATTTGTTGTGTGAAATAACTGGAGATCTTTATCCTATAACTGTGTTTAATGAAAATGAAGGGACACTCAAATTCTCTGTAGATAATGTTTACCATAAGCGAACTAAACGCATTGATGTGCGCTATAATTTTTGTACAGAATGTGTCAGTAATAAAATTCTAGGACTGAAATACTTGGAGACAAATGAGATGCCAGCTGACCTGTTAACCAAGAGTATTAACACTGCTAAACATTATCACCTCATGAATATATTGGGTATTCAATTTGTTTAGATGTTATGTATACTTTGAATCTGTATAATAATTTTATATAGTGGGGGGGTTTTTATATCATAATAAGTAACTACAAAAATTATAATGCAGGAAAAACATAAATAAATGGATAAGTCTATANGTAGGACTGAAATACTTGGAGACAAATGAGATGCCAGCTGACCTGTTAACCAAGAGTATTAACACTGCTAAACATTATCACCTCATGAATATATTGGGTATTCAATTTGTTTAGATGTTATGTATACTTTGAATCTGTATAATAATTTTATATAGTGGGGGGTTTTTATATCATAATAAGTAACTACAAAAATTATAATGCAGGAAAAACATAAATAAATGGATAAGTCTATATTTATTAGGGAATTAAGGTATTATTCAAGTAGGAATTTTTTTCTTAAATGGACGTTACAAGGAAACAATTTTTCGCTCTATTCAATTAAATTTCTTCAGTATCACGTCATAAGTAAAAACATTCATTCGTTTTAAGTGAAATACACTAACTTTTGTGAAAAAATACTTCATATAAATTACATATTACTCAATAGCGGAAGTATTTTATTTTAAACGCTTTTAGTGAACAGATTAAGGTTTGTATTTTTTTTAATACTCACGTGCTGTTATTCCTTTTTACATTTTAATAACTCTGTCTGATTGATTGACAAAACGCCCCACAAACCTTCAGTCTTATTCCTCGCTACGTTTGCGGTTCTTTTCAGCGGCAGTATCTATCCAGCGGGAAAGGCTTGCTTTATCAGTCTGCTGCGCTCCCAGCGCACGCAAGTGCTGACGCAGGCACTGCCTTCACACTCTGTCGTCGCCTCAGGGGGTAGTGGCGTCGCGTCGACGGATACTTCCGGCTGATAGGAAGGCGTATCCCGGAGCCTCGCCTCTCAGATCTGCCTCCCAGTTATAGAATATTCTAGGTTACTTCAAACATTTCTGAAGTTCTACCCTACTAAAGTTGCACTTCCAGGATATTCCTCCGCCTCATGCAAACAAAATCTAACCAAACATAGAAAATGACACCAAAGTGACAGCACACAGCATTCGTGAACACACAATGTAATATTATTTTGCATAAGAACTATTTTTTACTAGGCATTACCAACACATCTATTTTCTCACTGATTTTATTTGTATTCATTATAACTGCAATATTGTAATTAATGTAAATGATTTAAGAAAAATTCAATTTATATTTAAATAAGGTACTTTCGTATGAACACGTGTATAGAACGCTTGTAATGCATGACATATTTAGGAAACATCCAAACACGTCACACATGGGGTGTTTTTCCAAACGTTTCATTCAAAAGGTGTCAAGAAACCACGCATAGACTATAACGAGTTTCTCTCTGGACCAGCCACTGTGGACGCCTGACAGGGAAGCTACCGCTGTTAAACACGCCCTTCGATCGCGTCCTGGGAAACGGTATCTTATACAGGTTGTCAACAGTAACGTGAGTGCTTTAAAAATCAACCTTCGTAAAACGTCACTGTCCATATCTGCACATATTTAAAAGGAAACACTAAACTGGCATTCGTTCAGTAATGTTGGAAACTACGCAGGAAAAGTAGTTCTGTGTATCGACTTTGAATTAAAAATTTGGTAAATGTGTACGGATACTGAAATGATGCACTTTCCTCTGGGTTTTGTAAATGAATATAATTGCAAATTAGCGTATTTGTTAACAATTAACTTGTATAATAATTTAGAAATTTCACATGGCTGAAGCTTAAGTAAAGTAATCACACCCATGGCAACGTTAATTTAATACACAAGTAAATCTTAATTATGCAGGGCTTTCAAAAGTGTTCAGTTTACCGTGAACAATCTCTACCAGCGGATATTCCGACAATATATATATTTTCTTTAAGTTCGAAACATTAAATGCAAGTTCTTAAGTCACACGTTGTAATTTGATTACCGTACATACCATTAACTTAGCATCCGAGACGCCCAGGTTCGCCAACTATATACGGTTATCAAAGTTAACAGCAATCACCGCTCGTAAGTGGTGCCCGAACATTGTATTTCTCGATTTCAGAAAGATGCTCTTTCATTGCGCCGTACACCTTAGCAGAAAGCAAATGTCTTATCATAAAAGCGACACTGATGACGGCGTTGTGGTTCGGGCAAAGACTTATCTTGACCTGTTGGAGATGCAGGAAATGGAACTAAAGAAGCAGGTAACACCGGCAATTGTGTTATAGGTACCTCAGCCGAAAAGGTCGATGGCTCCATTGACGATTTCGTAGGCGTAACAGCTGAAGATATCGATGGTTCTCTACAATCTGTAGACTATCGTGCTACACTGGTGCCAATAAATACTGGTTGTGATGTAGGTGTCACAGCTGATGAAGTTGATGGCACTCTACCTATCTGAAACGATGGTACTGCACTAGTGAAAGTAGATAATGTTAATGATGTAGACATTTAAGCTAAAGAAGTCGATGGCGCTGGTATAACAGGAGACATCTCACTCGAAGGAGAAATCGATGGCGAGAAACCAATGGCGGGCAATACCCACTCCACTTTATCGTAACTGATCATGGATTACCTGGCCTAGAAGCTAGCTGAGATGATCCACCTTTCACATAAGCCGTTGTCAAAATAATTATCTAAGCTACACCCCAATATTTTTAGTATACGCGTATGCAAGCCCTATGACAACATATTGACTTTGAACCAACCATATTAAACCAGTACTACATACATATTGCGTACATCGGCCAGCCTATCAGCTAGTTGCCATGTGATTGCAGATGACCAATTGCATGCAGTCATTGAGCCATCACATACAGGCAGGTAAGCAGGCTTTAGGTGCTTATCATTATTATATATACGAACCACAAAAACAGAGCAGTCCGTCAGACCTTCTGGAAACAGCCCCAATCGAAGACATTTACTCGCAAGCACACCTCGGCGACCAGGAAGCCAATCCGAAGCGCAGGTGCCCGATGTGTACAGATCTCAATAAAGTTGTAGATGACTTTGTCAAACATTTTTGAAAAAAAAAAAAAAAATTATTCTTTGTGTGCATGTCAACTTTAATGTTAATAAGAAAATAATCTATGAAATGTATTGCAATATTCAAGTATTATTTTACAAAATTATTTCAGTATCAAGCAATTTCACTCTCGACTAACCCCTGCAGACTGACTCCTGCAGACTGCACCTGCCGATTGACTCCTGCAGACTGACTCCTCCCGACTGACTCCTGCCGACTGAATTTTTCCGACTGACTCCTGCCGACTAGCTCCTACCGACTGACTCCTGCAGACTGATTCCTGTAGACTGACACTTGCAGACTGTCTAGTGCCAAGATGTTAAAAAGATTTGCTGGTATTAAAAGAACTATTGTATGATACATGAATATGTTCANTATATATATGTGTGTACTAGCTGTGCCCACGGTTCCACTCACGTGGACTACAGAATTATTTTTAAGGTTTTTTTTTAAATAAAGTTGAGTTATTCTTGGCGTTAATCTTTTATACTCTATACATACACTGAAGAGCCAAAAATCGTGTAGGGCACTCGCGAGCTCGCAAAAGTGCCACAAGACGACATTACATGGACTAGACTAATGGCAGAAGGTATGCAGGAGGCAAATCACACCATGATTCCTGCAGGGCAGTCCACAAATCCATAGGAATGCGAGGCGGTGGCGATCTCTTCTGAACAGCACGTTGCAAGGCATCCCAAATATGCTCAATAATGTTAATGTCTGGTGATAAGGTGGCCAATGGAAGTGTCTAGAGTCAGGAGTGTTGTTCCGGAGCCATCGGTAGCAACTCTTGACGTGTGGGGTATCGCATTGTCCTGCTGGAATTGTCCACGTCCGTCAGAATGCACAATGGACATGAATGGGTGCAGGTGATCGGACAGGATGATTACGTATCTGTCACCTGTCAGAGTCGTATCTAGACGTATCAGCGGTCACATTTCACGCCAACTGCACACGCCCCATACCATGACAGAGCATCCACCAGCTTGAATAGTCCCATGTTTACATGTAGGTTCCATGGATTCATGAGGATGCCTCCATACCCGTACACGTTCATCCACACAATACAGTTGGAGACGAGACTCATCAGACCAGGCAACGTGTTTCCAGTCATCAATTGTCCAATAGTGGTGTTGGCGGGCCCAGGCGAGGCGTAAAGTTTTGTGTCGTGCAGTCAACAAAGGTACACGAGTGGGACTTCGGCTCCGAAAGCCCATATCAATGACGGTCCGTTGAATAGTTCGCACGCTGGCACTTGTTGATGCCCCAATATTGAAATCTGCGCCAATTTGAGAAAGAGTTTAAAGTCTGTCACCTTTAATGATTCTCGTCAGTCGTCGTTTGTCATGTTCGTTCACAATCTTTTTCTGGCCGCAGCGATGTCTAAGATTTTAAGTTTTACCGGATTCCCGATATTCACGGCATACTCGTGAAATGGTCGCACTTGAAAATCCACATTTTATCGCTACCTTGGAAATGCTATGTACCTTCTCTCGTGCGCCCACTATAACACCACGTTTAAACCCGCTTAAATCTTGATAACCTGCCATTGTAGCCACAGTCACCGATCTAGGAACTTTGCCAGAAGCTTGTTGTCTTATATAGGCGCTGCCAACTGCATCGCGTTACTCTGATTGGTTCCATACCTCTATTATTTGCATACGCACGCCTATACTAGTTTTTTTTGGCTCTCCAGTGTATCACAAAACTGAACGTCTCAGTGAATTAAAAGTTTTAATTGCTTGTTAGTATTTCTCTGTTATAGATAGATACATGCTGCCTTTTTTTTTTTTTTACACGATTTTTTACTACAATATATTGTTCCATCTTTAACGGTTTCGACAAGGCAAGAAAGCTCGCTGGCGGCAAACTATTTTCCGACTTGATTCACTACTATCGTCACTGCATTTTCTTTATGTTACTTTATGTAACAAAATATACACTAAAACCTGGCCAGAGAACATAGCTATGAATTTTAAAAAAACATGTAAATCAGATATGTGGTTCTCGAGTGATGAGCGCACTTACAGGCAGACAGACAGAGAGACGTTGAAATTTATTTATATTATCTATAGATACGCAGATAATTCATTCCGTTCATTAAAAGTTCGAATATCAACCATTTTTCATATGGTACAAGACCGATGCGGTTTTACAAGCTATTGCCCAACGAATCCTCTGTACCACTCACTCGTGAGCACGCCCATGATAGTCAATGTAGCGCCATCCGATCGTGACTCGAACCGGCGACACATACTCGCCCACATTTTTGATGCCCAGAAGCAAGTCGTGCCTTTGCGATGCATTTCGCAAAACTTTTCACGAACCATTCATCCGTTGTAAGAACTTACCCTCTAAACACTTTACGAAACAAATTGCCAATTATCCATCTGATTGGAGGATCATTTCAGGTACTGAAATTTCAAGGAGCCCGTCTTATTCTCCCACAAGACCTTCTACCATACATTTCAAATAAAAGATATATAGGAGCACTCTGAGAAATGCCAAACGATTCGTTCATCCCAGATGAAAACACGCACGTATTTACATAACAATATGTTATTTCAATATGATTGTAGGTGTATCTATATATGCATTTAATCAAATATATAAAAATATATATTAAAAAAAATTATTCTACATATGTATAGTTATGAATATTCCTATCTTATGATTATATATACGATATATGATATATATATATATATGATAGTCCCATACTACGATCACAACTCCGCTAAGATGTTCATTCGTGTAAAATCCAATTCACTTCGGATACAAAACCTGGATGATCTGTGGAAGTAATGGTTATCCATACAAAATTGATATTTACGCATGTAAGCAATCAGAGCAGACAGGGCGTCTTGGCAGCAGAGATGTCCCATATCTCATTTCAATTGTGACCAACCCGCTGGAAGTAGAAGTATTTTTTGACAATTTCATATGATTTGCTGATTGATCTTGGGGAAAAAACTATCAAAGCAACATACACTCTTAGAGAAAATTGCACCACGTATTGCCCTCTATAACCTTCTAATGTCACGGAAAAAAAGAGGCACTTTTGATTATCAAAGTGATGGTAAAGTTTACATATCTAAGTGGAATGACAGTGCTTTAGTGACAGTTGCATCAAACTACTGCTATCATGAACCAATACAGTATGCTAAAGGTCCATCAAATGTAAAAAGAGAAGGTAGTAGATGTGCCATAACCAAAATGGATACACCAGTATAATTCCGGAATGGGAGTTGTTGATGGACTTGACAGAATTTTGGACAGCTACCGTCCCAGACTACGGTGCAAGAAGTGGTGGTGGAACTTGTTCGCAAATGCACTCACCAAGTTTGTTATTTTTAGTTGCCGATTACATCGCGCAACGCGAGAACCGGAAAACCAACACACATTTAGAGTTTCGCCGAGAGGTTACTGTTGCCCTCTTAGGTGTTCTACCAAGAAGAGTTGAACCACGACCTGGACCGAAACATCACCCCTTACCGACCTAAAGAGAGAGTGATGGCCATAACCTCGTTGAGTTCTTCTCAAGGCAGATGTGCAATTTGTGGAGAGAATTCTAGACTACAGTGCAATGAGTATGAGAAAAAATACACCCAAACTGCTTTCCACTACATCATTTCTAATTTGTAAAATAATAGAATTTCGCAGTTTTTTTATAATTCATATTCTTCATTGTCAGTGTATTTTTTTTTATTTTCAACTTTTAATAGTGCTAACGAAAATAGAATAACTAAAGAAGTGTTTTTGACTGCCATTATTTTATATTGTCTGTTTTCTAATCAATACACATGTGCTTGTTAAGTGTATGTTGCCCTGTCCAATGTGGCCAAAGTTCCCATTTGGGAACATAGCTAAAAGGAACATTTTGAATTTTTTTTCATTATTATTGTGACAGATATCTCTAATTTAAAAGTTTTTAAGGCAAATAAATTATAGGAAAATTTTGAACAAAATCTGTTGGTAAAATAATTTTGTCATTAAAAGGTTAAAGTCACGTAAAACCTTTTTTACAGAAGAATAATTTTTGATAACATGGATTTATATGTTTATCCATCGTCCGATAACAAACAAAATTACATTTAGCTAAAAGTAATTCAAAAAATTATTATCGTGAAACACAAACAACTAAATGAAAACAAAATCTACCAACTTTTTAAAGCACATACTATGACAGCGGTATATAGGCCCGCATGTAATGAGTACTGTGGAAATAAAATCACAGATTCACCGCGTACACAGAATTGAAATACAGAATAGTTTAACGTCAACCAAGCAGCAGTCGATGAGGCCATTGTTTGAGGGGACCGTCTCCTAATGGGCAGATATATCAAGATACACCTTGTAACAGCGGGTAATCACAGAAATACACAAGAGTTGGTCACACCTGAACCCCGTAGGTGTGACTAACTCGTGCGCCTTCGTCCACTCTGTCAACATTCTGAAGCTCAAGCACTCAAGAACACTTTGATCCGGCAGGGGTCTGTCATTCTTGGGGATTTTGTCCCCGCCACCAATGACTGTCTGAGTCAGCGCCGGAGCAGTTTGCCGCTCACTGCATCGACCCTTCTCACGGCGACGCGTACATAGAACTGACAATGTGGCGCGTTTCTTAACCTCAAGTTTCCCAAAGTACGTTAGGCACCTCGTCTAAATGCCTGACTTTTCGTTTGTGTCTCTTTACACCGAGCTAATAAAGCAAATCCCTTCTCGTTTTTAGGTATAAATGGGCACTGTAGATCTTTTGCGCATCCCTTCTCGTGTTTTAATGAGTAGTGAGAATGAAGCTGTTCTGCACCAGGCAAACCTGTTTCCATCGTGTCGCGCATAGCCAGTCACGTCCCTGCAATCGGCGAGAGTGGAGCGGGATCGCCGTGACCCGCGGCGGCTGACCTTTCACCTATGGCCGGCAGTAAAACGGTGTTTAAAAGGGGCGCGGTGTCGGCAAGTGCAGCTAACGCCCTGAGAAGTGCAGCTCCATGTAGCGGCGATGGACGGTAAGCACCTCGCTCCCAGCACGCCACGGCGCCCCCTGCGGGGCACTTACAGCGCGAGCAAGACGCTCTTACTCCATTGCGAGGTCGTTTCCACGCCCGCGTCCCTTCTGGCTATACAACCGGACTGCCCACGGCGTATACACTTTGAGAACAATGGTATTGTGCAGTGGCGCATTTGACACTACCGCTTGCCATCAGTGCACATTTACTCAAAATGCATGCAATATAGATGTGAGTCATTTATAGCTACCACGGCTACCAGACACACAATTATTATATTTCTCTATTTCCACGTATTGGTCCGAAGTATATTGGTTTGTGTGGCTTTCATTATGCGCTGATTTTCAACTTATCACTTGATTGTTAATGACGTCCGCTTTATGCCGTCTCACATATTCAATAAGATTTGAAAACTTTTTTATTTACTAACAAACATTAAAATAAACATTTGTTATATTTGCAATTATTACTAAGACTTATAGCTTTCTGCGATCTTTAAAATGATTAAAAGCAAATTAAATACATAATAGTATTTTTCCAAAATAACAAATAATTTTTTTTATGTTGCACTGACCTATATACTCAGCCAGATGAGGCAAAGTTTTAATAGCATCACATTACTAATTTTTTCCCTTATTTCTGTTTCAAAAACTGTTAAATTTGTACACATTATTACATGCCACGACATTTGAAGAAGTTATAAACATATATCTTAATATCATAAAGAAATTTCCATATCCGCTTTTAAAAGTGGCAATTTTACTAGTATTGAAGAATTGAAATAATACTAAGATAATTCAAGACGTATTGGAATTTTTTTAGAAGGAAGCCAGGTAATTAATGGTTGCCATGTTTTCCTTTATATCTGATTAGTAACTAGGTTATATTCATAAAAAACTCAAATGATGTAGATTTGTCTTCCTAGAGGTAATCACCACCATTCGAAAATGTTTGAAATGTTTACAGATTTTTCACATAACAAAGTTTTATTTTAGTTATATTAACAACGCCCCAGAGATAGTTAATTAAAGTACAGAAAAATTAATAATAGTTTGGAGAGACGTTAGATAAAACCTGAGGAATGATTACGAGCATAACATATCGCATAATTCCGTGCATTGAGTAACGATTTTAACGGCGTGTAACGCATTTTTAAGCGAGCTGAATATTAAAGTTTCGCATCTCGTTCTTGAACCGAAAATTTCAGAGTTTGATGACGTCGCAGCGGCTGAAACCGCAATAGGTGAATACGAAACTACGTTTTGTGCGGCGAACATCACAAATGCCATGCGTTATTCACAATGAGCCCGATTATCCGTCGAGACACTGCACGCAGTTCAATTTAAGCTAACTTACCTAGAAATAAACATAATAAAATGTAATACGATGTAAAACAATTCGAAATATTTTATATATATTATGTACAACAGTCTATGTTGTTAAGGATTTCATTTTAGGGATTATATATAATGCATATTGGAAGCATGATTTTTATAGACTATAACAATTTAAAATTAAATTTTTTTGAAATACTTTGTTTTATTTCTGGTCCATTTGAGCCCCTATGCTGCTTTGGAACTCGCTGTACATGGAGAAAACTTTATTTCAGTAACATTATTTTTATTCTAGTGAAATATGACCTATATGCCATAGATTATCGTTAACTAGCGTTTGCCTTGTAGAGTTAAATTATTATACATGAAGCATTGAATTACTCTATAGCGAATATTTCGGTAAGACGTATTACAATATTTGGACTTTCACGTCAAATACTAAGTGCATAAATAAACTTTGTTTCTATATTGCATAGTTGATCTCTACCTAACCTTCCTTCCTCGCTTTGTGAGCGTAACGGAGGAATTTGTATTTTGGAGGATTCAGAATTATNCAATTTAAAATTAAATTTTTTTGAAATACTTTGTTTTATTTCTGGTCCATTTGAGCCCCTATGCTGCTTTGGAACTGCTGTACATGGAGAAAACTTTATTTCAGTAACATTATTTTTATTCTAGTGAAATATTACCTATATGCCATAGATTATCGTTAACTAGCGTTTGCCTTGTAGAGTTAAATTATTATACATGAAGCATTGAATTACTCTATAGCGAATATTTCAGTAAGACGTATTACAATATTTGGACTTTCACGTCAAATACTAAGTACATAAATTAAGTTTGTTTCTATATTGCATAGTTGATCTGTACCTAACCTTCCTTCCTCGCTTTGTGAGCGTAACGGAGGAATTTGTATTTTGGAGGATTCAGAATTATATAAATAAATCACCTTATTTTCATGAGCACATTTTGGGGACCTATCTCAGGGCATTAGAATATTACAATGCCATTTCGAGGACAAAGAGAAAAAACGTAGATAGTGTATTTATTAAAAAAATTTCGTTGCTATGGTTTAAAAAGCTTTGTCACTGTAAAACAGCAAAGCGATTTTACTTTTAACATAAACAGCATGATAAATATATATTAAAAATAAACTGTTTGGAGCATAAAACTAGAAGAATTTCTTAAAAATTAATTTATTCTAATATTATAAACATAAGCATTGCTTCTATTCTACGTCATTCATTTTCGTTACGGCAGAAATTTCACAGAAATATAACGGAACACGCACCACATATACATACGTCTGTACTCACTACTTGCGATACATATTTCCTTAGCATTCAGTGCATACCGCAATATTCGATATGGGCTCGTAAT
Organism: Clitarchus hookeri; assembly: GCA_002778355.1. NCBI lineage: Eukaryota > Metazoa > Arthropoda > Insecta > Phasmatodea > Phasmatidae > Clitarchus > Clitarchus hookeri. The sequence continues at coordinate 625,464 of NQII01000578.1, forward strand.
AAACCCAATGGTTACAACAACTACCAAACTTTATTTTTCTTAGTTGTTCGTGAGTGGCTTTAACTCAATTCTATAGCACATTTTTTGGTTAATCAGTCTAGTGCAAACCTTAATATTCTGTTAGTATAATTTGACTTATGAGTGACAAAACCTGGTTATATAAAAGTGACCCGGTGTTTAGAAAAACTAAAGCAATTCTAAAACATTCCAAAAATCTTATTTGAGAAATATCAAGTTTTTGTTTATTAAAATTAGATTTTCATAATACGTTGCTGTCATTTCCACATTATTTGTTCCACTGTTGTCACAAGAAAACATTTAAATTATTTAATTGTCAAAAACAGTCACTTATGCAGTTTGTTGTGAATGTATAGGTTTATCCTGATTTCGTAGGTATAAAACTTTTGCGATAATTTGTTATGGAAAATGGGGTAAAAACGTGAAACTATTTTTGATCCAAAGCGATTATTCAGGGAGGTACACACGTTTGAAAATAGGGAAATGAAATCAGATGAAACATAAGATTCGGCGATAGGATTAACCTGTTTTAATATCGAACATATGTGAACATGTGGCTAGTTTTAACACCGCCCTTCAATAGAAAATAAAGTGGTGCCATATTTTTAACAACAAAAGTGTGTAACCCATGGCTGGTTATCGATACTTCTAATTCACAACTTTCACTGGCGTGTCTTTCCTTTCGTTATGTTTTATACCCAATATTCCATAGCGAATCATCTCCCAAAATTTGTACTTGGAGCTTAGGATAATACAGTATAAATATAATTGTACTAGAAATAAATAATTGCATTACCGTTTTCATTTGTACTATTAGCATCACAAAAACATAAACCAGAACAGTGGTTTTCTGAAAGCAGCAACACTGAGTTCTCAAGTATTTTTTTCATGATCATGTAGTTCCAAATAACTGAGATATTTCCTTACATCCCAAATATATTCCAATATTTCTGGAGCTTGTTGTAATATTTGAAAATAATACATTCTGTATTTCACACGAGCGAAGATGACAATTTGGTACCTAATGAGAATCGTTTTTTAAGTAAAAAAAAAACACTTGCAACTTTCGCCGGTTACATATCTTAGTTGACGAAAAAGTACCCATCTACTTTATGTTCTGTACTAACTGCATGTCATGATGCCTACCAAATGGTTAACAAATTATTTTGAAGCCACGGAATTTAACTAAACAGCCTGCTTTAGAAGTTGTAGTGGACTATTTGGGACTACATTTGAAAATATCAGCCCCAATTTGTTATTCAACCTACGTCTGCGGTTTATTTAATTCTCTTAAGCAGAACGATAAGAAAAATGTCCTACTTCTTCAGGAAAAAACGAATGAGAAAAGTCTATTAATTGTGGTACATAAGTCTACCTTTTTTATTCCTGATGGTTTGTAATGAAAACAAATGTTATGTTATCAAACAGGAACATAATTTATGAATTTCTAGCGATCATTAAATAATTTCTAAATGGTGTATTTTTTTTATTTTCGTTAGCTTACAAAAATATTATACATAAATATGTAAGTCTTTTTCGATTAACATGTAAATTTAAATTACATACTATAGCTGCTAAATAGATAACCGTAAAATTATTTTCTATGTTCTGCTTTGTCTTATAATTCCGAACAAGTTTGAACAGTCGCAATCGGTAAAGAGAGTTTGTTTATGACATGGGACAACCANCTTTGTCTTATAATTCCGAACAAGTTTGAACAGTCGCAATCGGTAAAGAGAGTTTGTTTATGACATGGGACAACCAGATCATTAATTCATGTAACAACTTCCCCCCCCCCAAACACCCATGATAAATTATGTTAACCTATCTTAGAGTTTGTGCAAAATATTCTAAACCAAAAACTCTGAAACCGGTGCCAGACTTTATGCATTTAAAACACGAAATATTTTAATTTAAATAAACTTCAAATAAATTAGAACAAAAATGTAGTTCGGAAATATTACTCACCGACACACAGTGTAGTAAACGCTCCTTTTTGCCACACAAATAACTTACCTTTAAACAACAAAACAAAGGATTATGAAATTTTGTAGGAAAGCACAATAGCACTGGACTGCCGCTGCATTAAAATGGCGCATATATAAACTTAATGACTACTAACTATTATGACAACTAGCCTCATTCTCTCCTGATAGTTTTTGTGGGTGAACTACATTGTTTCATGGATGTATATATTTTGAGAAATGGTATGTTTGTTGTCTCTCCTCTTAACGTTTCACCGAAATATCGGTTGGCTTTCCCTCTATCGCATACTAAACACAACCAACCACACAACTCTCAGTGTAAATCAAAGAACAGCGAGGAAGGACACGTTTTGTAGCAATTAAATTTAATAACAACCGACATTGAACAGAAGCATTCCGAAGAATATTGTGACTAGGTCTCACCATGGCAAGTGGTGAAAGAATAAAATGTGAAGTTCAATAATATTTAGACTAGCATGATGCGCGAAAAAATAGCAGCAAGGCCATTCACATCCACTTATCTCAACACTGAAAAACCTAGTGCCATAATTAAGGCACAAGGGGCTACCGATAAAATTTGAGTGAGTATATAAATTATCCATAATTCTGAATTTAATGATTAGCCATAATAGGCTTTATCTTCTAGGAATCTCTGTGAGGTAGACACCTAAACCTCTCGCCATTTGGAACAAGTACAAACATCTGGCAATCTCTTAAAATTTATTGAACNTGTGAGGTAGACACCTAAACCTCTCGCCATTTGGAACAAGTACAAACATCTGGCAATCTCTTAAAATTTATTGAACATCTACAATAACGAAGGGTAAATATTTAAAAAAATAAATGTCACCTGATTTTAAATACTATTTCCGTCACTTCGAACAGAACAACAAACGTCAAAATAGACAACGGTTTTCCNAATGTCACCTGATTTTAAATACTATTTCCGTCACTTCGAACAGAACAACAAACGTAAAAATAGACAACGGTTTTCCAAAATCACTCAAGGTGAATGCTGAAATGGTTCCGTACTACATACCATGGACCATTGCTTTCCCGTTGCTGCTTCTCTGAGTGAGTAACTTACTCCGTCTCTAACAACCTCGCTGTCAACGAGACGTTAAGCCATACCTACCTACCATAACAAACAAATTAAACACTTGTGATCTCCAGGCAGGAGAAAATTGTAAAACTCATGCTATTTCAGAAACAGTAAAATTCATATAACGTCTCAGTCTTTAGGGTTTTGCGAAGGTCAATTCAACAGCATTATCTTTAAAAGCAAATATTTTAAAGTTTTAAAGTGATTGCAGTTTAACTGGGCATATGTAATATCTGTGGTTCAAATGCGGAAGAAACATCATTGCAGGAGTGTTTCAGAGCTAGTCTGTGGTAAAAAGAATAAACGAAACATTCCCCGTCATTGTTCACATATTTCAACTTTTGTGTTACATGTCGCAAAGCTAAAGCGAAAATGTTTTTGTTTTCTGCTCAAACCCAATATACTTTTCCCATTAATATTAAAGANCATGTCGCAAAGCTAAAGCGAAAATGTTTTTGTTTTCTGCTCAAACCCAATATACTTTTCCCATTAATATTAAAGATAAGTCTATAGTAAGAATATCAAATAATAGTTGTTAATTAAAATTTAAAATTGTGAATCTGACTCGCTATTGCATACTAAAATATTAGGCTTAATTTATAAAATTTTAATTGCTAGTGATGGAAATAATTTATATGAAATATATTTACAAGTATTACATCATAATATATAAATGCATTATTATTTGACACACGGTCAGATACGACCATTGAAAACAATTTGTCTTCTTTTCTGTATAAAATTGCCAGAAAAGGGAACCAATCTAAGCTACAAATTAAAATTCATTAAAAAAATTAATTTTATATAGATAAAATAAAAATTGAAATATTGCGTATTACAATTGTTCATTCAACTACTATCATTGTTAAAAACAGTTTGAATCAGCCCATGTAGGTACTTTTTCGTAACACCTCATGATTTGAAAGTCAAAAATGGAAATAATAAGACACATGGTTCTAATAACGGTAGTCAACTCGTTATCTCATTTAAATATAAAGTACTTTAAAGTCACACATTCACAATCAATTGCCATAAAAATTATTTTCCTTCCCGAATTCCTTAAGATAACGTACATGAAATAAAGTTCATAAAGATGAAGTTCAACTGCCATAATTTGTTTAGAAATAAAACCTGCTGCAAATTGCCCGCATTGTTATCAAGATAATCGACTCTCCTAATGAATGATGTGAAATTGAATTCTGCCCAAGGCAATTGTAAGCAACTACATAATTGGCAAGACGAGATTGATGCTACATTTTGATGCTATTCCCCACCTGTGGTGTACAGTGTGTCATAGGGTCCTCAGTTAATGTTAGATGGCACAGACTATAAGGTGCCTTGAAGGTTAAGGGTATCTCATATCAAACNTCATAGGGTCCTCAGTTAATGTTAGATGGCACAGACTATAAGGTGCCTTGAAGGTTAAGGGTATCTCATATCAAACAATGACTTTATTACGTCTTAGCTTTAACAGGTTTATTTGCCCGTGAATTTATTCATACATTCCCGGAACTTTTCTGTGAGTTTATACATACTTTCCCGGCACCTTGTGCCGAGAATTTACTCATACATTTCGACCCTGCAAGCTCTTGTCCTGAAGGGCTGATTACAATGTTTTGGCTTACATTTCCTATGTGTGGGGGCATTAGGTAACAGGACACATCTCTGAGTGACGACGTTGTTACTTAAATTCTGCTGGGTTGTTGTTTCCACGGCGGTAACTTGTGTTCTAATGAGTTCGATGGCCCTGTTATAGGCCCTCGGACTGGCTATGATTGGCTTGTTGCACTCATATGGCTTCCTCTCGATGTAGTGCTCCTCATTGTAGCTCAACACTCGACCCCCATTCGCGGTGTAGGGTTGTACTGACTCGTTTCCTCCCTACCACGTCCTGGCGAGAGACCCTTGGCAGGTCCCCACCTCAGCTCTCGGCGCAGCGTTTCACTGGACTACTCCCACTCGCTCGAAATGACGCTCCTTGTTGCAGTCCACCACTCGACTCCGCCTTCTCGGTGCGTAATTGTAACTGACTGATTGGTGACTGGTGACTGACTGACTTGACTGACTGACTCGCATCCCAGCGTGGTGATACTACTCGTCTGACGTAACGCTGGTAACTGTCTAACTGATTTTGCCAGGGCCCGAACCCCGCGGCCTCTCGGCATCCCGATGGACTTCCTCTCATTTAACTGCGCAATTCAACTGACTGACTGGCTGATGCGACTGACTCAGCCCAGGTCCGACATCCTCTGCCTCGGTTTATTGACTGATCTCCTCTCTTGGTGTGCGATTCTAACTGCCCTGGCCAAATGCTCTCCGAATGGATTGATTGAACTAAGCTCTCACCCTCCCCACAAAGAGGCTTATATCCTCTCGTGGCCCCCTCTCTAAAACTGCACACATGCCTTCCCTTGTTTGTGAGGAGGGGTGTGGAGGAGTGCGCAGAACAAAAAATACTTCATACACGCACCATGGTTCTTGTTGGTGGAAGGGGGTGGGGATGTTGGCCCACAGCCCCTGGTGGCGCATGTCCAGGTGTGTCTGCATTTTCTTAGGGGAAGGGGGAGGCACTCGTGGCACCAACTTTAAAACTGATCAGCCTTTCCTCGGGGCGTATATCTCAACTTCTAGACGGGTTGGCAATATTTTCCTGTTGTCCGCCTTCCCTATCTTAACTGCCTTGATGGCTATTGGCTTAACTCGGCATAACTTCGACATGTCCAAGTTAAAGTTCTTTGCTAGGGGTGGTGGGGCAGAGGTCCCGTGCTGCAGCGATATGTGTAATGGCCTGCATATGCTACCTACTTCTGGCTTCTCTGCGCATGTGCCTGTCGATGGAGCTCGTGGGGGATTAAAATCATGGGGGGTGTTACCGAGGTTTCTACTTCCAATATGCATTACACGTCAATTGTATGTTATAATTCTGCTTAAATAACCTTAATATAAGGAACTCTGGTGATTTAAATTTTCCCCTATACTGAGAAATTGATTTTGTTGAATCATACAACGTTTGTTCGACGCAAACAAATTAATTGTTTATTTAATGGCAATTAAACATTTTGATGTTGAAAGCAAATTATTTTGTGGTACTTATCTGTCTGCCCCAAACAAATATTTTGTTGGTGCAACTAATGATGTGTTTGGCTCTCCATCCAAAACCAGTTTTGGAGAATATAGAAAGCCTGACACACAGTCGACTCTAGATCATCTGCGCTCGAGCGCTATGCCTTAGCAAATTCAGCTAACTTGACAACTGAGAAATATTGAGATGTTCTTAAATATGTACACTTTAAATACTGGACATTGTGCATAAATACATATTTCAAGTTTTATATATTTTTTTGTTAGTTTCCTGTTCAACTTGTTTTATAACCATGTTTATCCAGTTATTAAAAAATGCACTAACAAACACTCTTGTTACTATCCTAATTTTTACAAAAAAATGTAAATGAACTCGCGAAATTTATTTTCGAACGAAGGCAATCAAATGTATGGCCATGCAGTTATATATATTTATTTGAATCAACATAATATTTTGTCAGTATAATTTATTTTGGCACAACCAGACATTTTGTTTACTCAAGCCAACATTTTTTTAAATGAACAATATTAATATTGTTGAATTTTATGTTTTATTTCCTAAAAACATTTTTTGTTTGGAATACTACGTATATTTTCGGCCCTTTACAAACAAATATTTTGTTGGGTGGAACAAACCTTTCTGTCAGTGTCACGCATCTGTGTACACTAGCGTTAAATTATTTTTATCCATCTAACATAGCTATGTGATTTTCGTAACTTACTTAAAGCTACCATGGTAGGTTCGTAATCATAATCTGGCAAAGTGTATTAAAGTTATTCCTTATTTTGTAGATTTTATGACATTGCTCCAAATGTATCACACCAGTTCATGCGCCTACATTGGAGAAAGAATACAACAATTTCCTTCCATGAATCCTGTGTTTCTCTCCTACATTTATGTAAAGGGAGAATATAAATGCATAATGAATCATAAAATAAGTATGGTAACCACGCATAACATATCTATCATTGGAAAATTATTTATAGTAACAATGCCATTACATGTTAAATCTCGAAATTCAATTTTAATATTTCAAAATCTTACAAATGTTTATGTATTACTGCTGAATAGTTATTTCTGTAGCACAAACTTGCAAATTAATATAGTAAGAATAATGTAATTCTCTAAAGTCGATACCGACTAACATGCATTACTGCACAATATAAATAATTTTGATAAACTTATTTTTCTCGTAATATTACTTCATAATGTTAAATCCATATTCATNTTATGTATTACTGCTGAATAGTTATTTCTGTACCACAAACTTGCAAATTAATATAGTAAGAATAATGTAATTCTCTAAAGTCGATACCGACTAACATGCATTACTGCACAATATAAATAATTTTGATAAACTTATTTTTCTCGTAATATTACTTCATAATGTTCAATCCATATTCATCTTCCGCCTGAAGGAAAGATGTTGCTGCATCACTAAAATGCAGCTTTACAAAATTCAAGAGTANAATCCATATTCATCTTCCGCCTGAAGGAAAGATGTTGCTGCATCACTAAAATGCAGCTTTACAAAATTCAAGAGTAATTTTGTTGCACATTTTTCAGTTTGCTCTCACTGCCAAGTTATTACAACTTTTCTTATTAAGATAAATATTAAACAAAAGGGAACTAAATATTACTAATGGCAGAATTCACAATTGTGTTGAAATGCTTACATTCTCGCATTTTTCTCTAAAAACATAGTATACACTTAATTATTAACCTACTTGCTTAAAAAAATGTTTCTTGTTTATTTGACATATTTTATATCTAACTATAAAACGTGGGAGGTAACGGCTTATAAAATTACTGGTATTAAAGGAGTTACAGTTGCCATGTAAATAATTCCTACNATAAAACGTGGGAGGTAACGGCTTATAAAATTACTGGTATTAAAGGAGTTACAGTTGCCATGTAAATAATTCCTACATATTATTTTGACAAATAAATTTCAAAACCACTCTAAACGCGATACAGCAATTACAACCATCGTATAAATATGGAATACTCATTCCGGTTTTAAATATATGTGCCCCTGAGTGTACGGAATTNATAAAACGTGGGAGGTAACGGCTTATAAAATTACTGGTATTAAAGGAGTTACAGTTGCCATGTAAATAATTCCTAGATATTATTTTGACAAATAAATTTCAAAACCACTCTAAACGCGATAGAGCAATTACAACCATCGTATAAATATGGAATACTCATTCCGGTTTTAAATATATGTGCCCCTGAGTGTACGGAATTNAGCAATTACAACCATCGTATAAATATGGAATACTCATTCCGGTTTTAAATATATGTGCCCCTGAGTGTACGGAATTTTGAGATGTAAAAATGTGAATCATACATAAACCGGTTCTACACGGCACAAATGTAACCCAAATTGCGACACTTTTTTCAGTGCAACATTTTTCTTGGAATGAGACTCGCATGGTCCCAACAGTTGGCATTAAATGCTAATCCGAGACACGTTTGAATTGGAAATTTAATTACCATTTCATTTCGAGTTTAATCGCTTTGTCGTCCTTCTGAATCAACGCCCGACACTTCGAAATGTTAGCCATGGGAAATATGAGGTTTAAATGGTACNCGCTTTGTCGTCCTTCTGAATCAACGCCCGACACTTCGAAATGTTAGCCATGGGAAATATGAGGTTTAAATGGTACGATCTATACATAGAGGACTGTGTTTAACGAATATAATGATATATGGACGAATTGATTAAAATAAATATGCAATAATGTTGATGCAGTAAACTTACATACAGTCATAGGTTTATGTCCACGGGGTGATCTTGTAATAATGTCAAAAAAATTAGTTTCAATATTTACAAAAAAAAATTTACACAGGATTTCAACAATACTAGACTTTCCAATAATAATAATTTCCCAAAAAAATTTTACATTCACAAAATATTTTTTTTTAATTGTAAAAAAGTTTTTAAATAAAAATAACAAATTATAAAACACTTATACTAACATTTTAAGGGCTATAGAAATGTCTCGTGCATGAATTTTAGAGTTAAAAAAACAAGAAATTATTACTTACTTAATATTTCAATGAGGATTGATTTAACAAAACATCATAGGCACCAATAGTTTATAATGCATGGTTTTCGAATGAATTTTGTTAACAGTTCATCTAATAAAAGCGTATAGAAACAACAACTTAACAAATTCATAGTATTTGGAAAAAAAAATAATCGTTTTAATATTTATAACATTTTATTATTTAATTTAAATAATTAGATATTAAAATTAAACCATCTACATAATATTAATTCGATTTCATCCTTCAAAAATGTATGATACAAAATTTCGGTAAAAAATATTTTGTCGTAATGATTTTTTCACAAAATTTGGAGAATTTTGAATACGTTNTATGATACAAAATTTCGGTAAAAAATATTTTGTCGTAATGATTTTTTCACAAAATTTGGAGAATTTTGAATACGTTAATACTGTATCAACTTTTATTGAATATGATTGTTGCCAGCAAACACATATATTGTCAAAATAATATAACCCCATCAAAATAAATTAAGAAGTTCATATTAATTTCTTGATTTTATTTATCGAGAATTAGTGTATTGCAAGACTTATATCTTTTGTCACATGATAAGACGAGGCAACCTCCACGGTTTCAAGGCCGTTATGCAACTGAAAGCTTTCGATCACTTCCTGTCATCCCTTGAACAAATAGGAAATCACGCCGGGACGTAATCCTAACTAATATTATAGATGCGAAAGTGTGTTTGTTTGTTTGTTTTTTGTCCTTCTTTCACGTAACAACGGAGCAACGGATCGACGTGATTTTTTTCACAGAGATAGTTGGAGGGCTGGGAAGTGACATAGACAACTTTGTATCCCGAAATCAAATCTCATTCCCTCGGAGAAATTCTTATTGTAAAATGAACAATTGCACATACGGAATAACAATGCAACGTCGCAACCGAGCAACAGATTGACGTAATTTCTTGCACGTGAATAGTTGGAGGGCTGAAAGGTGATATTGGCTACTTTTTATTGCGAGGAAATATCTCAAAAAATTTGGAAACGATAATAGTGAATCAAGTCGGAAAAAAGTTTGCTGCCAGCGCGCTCTCTTGCAATACGCTGTCTAAACCGTTAAAGATGGAACAATATTATGTTGTAAAGAATTGTGTAGAATAAAATAAAAAAAATCCGTGGAAGCCTATACACTGAAGAGCCAAAAAAATTGGTACACGTGGCTAATATCGTTTAGGGCTCTCCTAGCACGCAGAAGTGCCGCAAGATGACGTAGCATGGACTCGACTAATGTCTGAAGGAATGCAGGAGGCAATTTACACCATGAATCCTGCAGGGCAGTCCACAAATCCAATCTGCACCAATTTCAGAAAGGGTTGCAAGTCTGTCACGTTTAATGAATCCGTCAGTCGTTGTTTGTCTCGTTCTTTCACTATTTTTTTCTTGTCGAAAATGTGATGTTTTACCGGATTCCCTATATTCACGGTACATTCGTGAAATGGTCGTACGCGAACATCCAAATTTTATCACTACCTCGGAGATGCTATGTCCCATACCTCGTGCGTCGACTTTAACACAACGTTCAAACTCACTTAAATTTTTATAACCTACCATTGTAGCAGCAGTAACCGATGTAGCTGCCGACCGCATCGCGTTACTCTGATTGGTTCCATACCTCTGTGATTTGCATTCGCACGCCTATACCAAGCTCTTCAGTTTATGTATATATCACAGAAAAACATTAATAAGAGGTTTTACTATTTAATTCACCGAGACGTTGAGATTTGAAATATGTATAGAGTATATAATATTAACAATAAAAAGATTCAGCTTTATTTTAAAAAATTTAAACAATACTTTTGTAGTCCACACGAGCGGAGCCACTGGTACAGCTAGTTCCTATATATAAGCATGGNGTAGCAGCAGTAACCGATGTAGCTGCCGACCGCATCGCGTTACTCTGATTGGTTCCATACCTCTGTGATTTGCATACGCACGCCTATACCAATCTCTTCAGTTTATGTATATATCACAGAAAAACATTAATAAGAGGTTTTACTATTTAATTCACCGAGACGTTGAGATTTGAAATATGTATAGAGTATATAATATTAACAATAACAAGATTCAGCTTTATTAAAAAAAATTTAAACAATACTTTTGTAGTCCACACGAGCGGAGCCACTGGTACAGCTAGTTCCTATATATAAGCATGGTGGTTGTAGACTGGTTTGTCAAACGTATCAGTCAGCTCAGATATAAAATGCATTTTGAATATTTTTTTTAAGTTTCTTCCTGTGACTAAAATTTTAGACTACAAAACAACTATAGGATACGGACGACTGCTATTCTAAGCGTGAACATCAATTTGTGAGGATGTAGTCAGAAAACACTAGCTGCGGAAGGCCAGATATTTATTGTTAAACACTATGACGAATTTTATTATTAAATATGATCACACTTTTGGATGACACTGACAAAAAATATTTTGTAGTAAAACAGAGAGCCTGTGTTTGTATTGCAATGAGTTTTAGCATTCGAGCACATAATTTACACAATCGATAGCCGTATAAATTAGTGAGAGTTTATTATATGAATAAAGGTGTTTTTATCAAATATTGTGCACAGAAAATGTCATATTATTCTATATGGCTAGCACTACTACGAGAATGTGAATATAATAGTTATATATATAAAATATTTATTCAATAAATCTTTTTCTTTTCATGCTGTTACTAGCTTACCCGGCGACGCGTTGCTGTGGCAGAAAAGATTTTGATTCTATTCATTTCTTTGAAATTAATTGAAAGAAGTGTATGTATTTTCATAATTTTTATTATTGAAGTAGTTTTTTGTATACAATATTTTTAGTTTTACCATCTTCCGCGCGTATGAGTAGGTTGGTTGGTCCAAAAAGTTGAAATGTTCAAACAGACTGCTGTCAACAAAGGCGCTTCCTGACGAGAAAGCATGGTAAAAATGAGCTTTTTGAAGATTTTAGTACCTTTTCAGGTAATGCAGGTAAAAAAGAAAGGTGTATAAACACTCGTGGGAAAGAAAGGAAGGTTTATAAAAAAAACAGAATGAAAATTGGTAAATTTTTTAGGAAGTAATATGTGTCCAAACAAACGTACACAACATTTATATATATACATATAGATAGTAGTCTTTGAAGGGTGGTTGTTGACATCAAGTCATTTCTTTTGTGAAAAAGAAAATCTGAAGAACTTTTTATCGTTGGGGTAAAATTCGACAAACTACAGTATGTATAGTCTACAGTCTGTAAAGTAAAGTTATAATAGTTGAAGGGGAACTTACTTTGGGCAAATCGACACTAGGCTAAACTACTTTAAACATAATTGCTACAAATAAAGTTTAAACTGTCGCTATTACGCCACCTGAGTTATACAGGATAATGGCTAGTAGGGTACTGAGTTACTATACTTTGGTGCAGACTAAGGGCACCTGTGGTTCTTGCGTAAGGGGTAAACAAATACTCGTATTCTCCATTATTTAACACACCAGTATTTTATTTGTGTGAAGGTAACACTGGCGAGACTGAGCCCCCCTGCAAGTCGTAGGACCGAAGGGCTGGTGGGTGGAATGCTATGCGTAAGGGAAGGTTGTTTGAATGGAGACGTTTCTACTTATCTGTGACTGTGGCTTTTGGAGAGTTGTCTTCGTTTGCAGTTAAGATCTGGTGAGTGGGGAGGCCCTTTTACAGGCCCTCGGACTGGCTCTTGTTGGCATGCTGTACTCAGCTGGCTTCTTCTTTCGGCTTTGACTGACTCCCTACCACATCCCAGCGAGGTGCCCTCTGTGGGCCCCCACCCATCCTTCTCGGCTAGGGGCTGCACTCTTCGTTTGGAGCTCACCACTCGTCTCCGCCTTTGGTTGAAGTAGCAAGGTCAGCTCGGCTTCCCTCTTTGGAAGTCCGGGATTGGTTTCCCGGGACTTGTGCTTTCTCTTTGATCTCGGCTGGCGTTCCTCGTCGGAGGCCGTGCGTCTCCTCTCCGGCGTTGACATCTGCCCTTGATCCAGTTCGCGCTTCCGACCTCCCCACCTCGGCACCTACCACTACTATTTCGGTAATGTGATNACGGCTGGCGTTCCTCGTCGGAGGCCGTGCGTCTCCTCTCCGGCGTCGACATCTGCCCTTGATCCAGTTCGCGCTTCCGACCTCCCCACCTCGGCACCTACCACTACTATTTCGGTAATGTGANGACATCTGCCCTTGATCCAGTTCGCGCTTCCGACCTCCCCACCTCGGCACCTACCACTACTATTTCGGTAATGTGATCATTAGTTATCGACACTTCTACTTGGTTTGTCTCGGAAATCTGCACTTAAAGTCTCTACTGTTCCTAGGTTCTCTCCTCGGTGATGTAACAATTGACTCACTGGCGGACTGACTGCTTGCCTCGTCGTCATCCACCACACGACTACGTCTTCTCGGGGAATGGCGCCTCTCGGTATGGGGCTGCCACTAGTTTGCGGGAATTTACTCATAAGTTCTCGGCACTGTTCCCGTCACACGACTGCCTACTCCCATGTCGACTTCACCTCTCGTCTCAGCTGAACACCTAACTCGTCTCGGTGCTGTGCCACCGAACAACTCCCGTCTCAGCTGGCGACAATTGCCTCGGCCGGTATCCGAATCCGGCCTCGACTGACTCACCCGACTGCCGTCTCTCTGCATGCGATATGTCTGCCTGACTGATTCTGGCTAACGCTGGTCCAGCAGCTGGTCCAGCGTCTCCCGACGGCGCGGATTCAACTGACTCTGAAAAACTGCCCTCCTCCTTAGCTGCCTCGTGAATTTAACTCGTGTCCCGCTATATTCAAGTTAACTGTCAGCAGTTTCTAGGGAGAGAAATCGGGAATTTCCCTGTTCAACTCGCGCGTTTTTTTGCAGGATTTCGTGTCTCGTCAGCTGCTTTTGTGCTCCAACTAGGGCGGAGGGAGGGTGAAGTTACTGTAGCGGGGATTCCTACGGAGCTGGGTCTGCTCTAATTCTCGTCGGGGCATCCCCGGTGTCTTTCGTCGAGGGCTTATCTATCAGCTATTTCTCGGGGCTTACTCTCTTACATTCGGCTTCGGTTCTTCCCCAAGTGTCCTTACTCGTCAGATCTGCCCCGATGGTATTTCCCCGGGTGGTTCGTTGTTAGCTGCCTGCCCTGGCTGGCTGGCTGCCTGCCGTGGATAATGATAGCAGGGTGTGGAAACAGCTCAATGCTTATCCCATGTACATGCCACGCGTCAAACCTGTAGAAATAATGCCGACGATGCCTAACCACATACTATGCCAAATGAAAAATATAAACATTTTACTACATTTAAAATACTGTATTTTTACCTCTTCCCATCACAAAAAAAAAACTATTTTCGTTAGTTTTTTGCAAATAAATTAGCGGCTAAATTCAAAAGCCTTCTAAACCCGTACAGCATCAACGGAACACGCAAAACTCTTTTTAAATACTCACATATATTTTCACATTCAGCCCTGGAAATATGCACAGACCCTTCACTTATGGGTTATAAGATTTCAACCTCTGCACATTTTTTTGATTTTTATATATCAAAGTTGCCAGAAATGTTCTATTCTGCTCATGTAATTCAAAGAGAGAAATGGCAGTGGCATCTGCGTCCACCGACTGGAACGACATTGTCCCCGCCTGCTGCTTCCTCTCTTTTCATAGAAAGCTGTGAACACTTTCACAGAAAACACAGTAAATTTACAACAATATGCAATTTTCAAATGACACAGAAAAACTAGATGATGGCAATTGTTTATTCAGTAATACACGAGCAGTATGGAATTAACTACCAACACATTTAATTGGAAAATCAAGATCGGGTACCAATCTTATAAACATGTATGCAAAGCTAGGTGTGTGTGTGGCATGGATAGGATAATGTATTCTGTGAAATTTAGAGCAAGCCCAGAAATGAAATTATGGCAGTTTGTGTTTTGACATGATAATCAATGCTAACATCTTCTTGCGAAAAACCACTGAAGGAAATCTGGACCAGCAATACTGAGAGTACAACGGTAGTTGTCCTAATGTCACTGCATTCAATTTGGGCCCAGCAAGCATTATATATGTATATCTGATATATCAGCCGAATTCGTAAAAAATTACCTCACATCCCAAACCTGAGTGACAGCTAAAGGAATACTTGTTTGGCAACTAAGGCACTCAGTTCCAGTAAACATCCTACCGTTTCTCCTTTAAAGACGTCTATCAGTCATAGTGCTTCCAAAACTGAACTTATAGAATACAAGGTTTCGTGAGACATACTGTCTTCACCACATGATCTTCAGTTTTGCAATGATCTTGTATGCATAATCATGATGCGTTTTCAGTCAGCAGCAATAAAATTAATAACATGATAATATATATGTGTATATCCACATATACTCTTTTTAAATTAAAAATAACAGCAATACATTTATACAACTGTCACACATAATTAAGTATTACAGTTGATATTTTCACTAGTATGAAAATGTTTCCTCAAAATTTCAACAACTGCAAATTTTGAGATAAAATAATGCTTGAACATTTTGATGGGTACTGCTAACCAATGACTATCTCTTTCTAAAACCGTGTCGAAATCTTGTCTCAATGTTGCTTTTGGTGTTGATAGAGTCATCAGAGCAGAAGGTAATTTGCGTGACCTGAATTGGCCTAGAAATTTTAATACATAGCATGTAGCTTGTTTACACTCAAAATGGAAAATNGTAATTTGCGTGACCTGAATTGGCCTAGAAATTTTAATACATAGCATGTAGCTTGTTTACACTCAAAATGGAAAAGAGTGGGCACGTTCGATGAGTTTGTGCTCTTGACACCAAACCAAAATACGTATTAATTACTTGAATCCTAAACATATATTCAGAAAAATAAGTGACATATTTATTATTTTTTTCAATACTGTCATGAATGACTTTATTTATTACTACTCCAATTCCACTAGTGAGAGTAGCTTATAAAGANTATTTTTTTCAATACTGTCATGAATGACTTTATTTATTACTACTCCAATTCCACTAGTGAGAGTAGCTTATAAAGAGTTAACACTGCAGAACTGTTGTTCTATTTATTAGTATGTCTCACGAAAGTTACTCTCGTTGACAAACATATCCTATGTTAGGCTTATACAGAGCACACCCAGCACTTCTGCTAAATCTCACAGAGTTAGGTAAGTCTTCGTTTCTTTCGGAAGGAATCAGGAGTATAGATCAGCTCTCTCTCAACTGCTGCTTTTCATTTATTGCAAATTATATTTATAACATAACTTAGATAAAATAGTTTATCCAAAACAGGCAAAATTGTAATTAATAGAATTTGGGCATTTTTCAACTACAAAAAAAAATTCAAGGTTAACTTAACTCTATGTGGTTTTTTCTGCCGATACATTGAAAATTTGAAGCAACTGATGTAGTTTCTAAACCACCTATTACTTTGACTAAAACTGGACCCCAGCAAGATCTCCAGCGTTAGCAGACTGCTATTCATGAAGAGATATACACACTGAATGGCTTGCAATATGATGACACACAAATGCTCGATGTGCAGTGCCATTCCTTCAGGTTTAATTTCTTGGTGTTCTGTCAATGAAGTCGTTGAAACACATAACAGGTTGTCTCAGCATGTGTACATAATGATTCAGTCACAACAACCAAACTGAAGTCTTATTTGGTATAAAGAATATTTGATTAGTTACACATTTACGTCAACAACTTCGTGGCCTCTAAATTTTGCTTTTGTCTAATACAAATTTAAATGCGTGTTGGACACGATTTGATAGGAGCAACGCCACCAGCAGAGAATTTTTTCACAAACACATTTCCTTACACTAACAATTCCTGACCGTTTTCGTATTTGACAGGCCTATAATGGAGGTCAAATCATCCATTTTTACTTTATCAGAAAATTCCAATGCATCTCCGAATGGGAATTCCTTGTCCGCCTAACGGCATAATCAAAAGCATACACTACAAATCGATATCTCTGAATTTATGAAGAGATTTGTTTCTCTTTCTGATAGATTTGCAGAGCCTACACCGTTACAAATCCACTAAAGCTCATCCGATCTTTCTGCGACATATAGACATCTGCAGTGGTTTTTATTCAATATAGTTTCGGTACATGGTAAATATATGGATATTGAAGAGATATGCTACAACCCTAAAAGATGGAAAGCTAGACAAAATTTAGTAAATGGATAGTAACATTGTTCTTATTTATAGGCTATTTCCAATACACAAATTCAATGAAATTTTTGGCCGGTATAATCAAAATTCCAAAGAAATGATCAACATCATATACACTTAATATCAACATATTGCCCACATCACAATAGTCTCAACACCATATTAAAAATTTTAGTCCTGGTACTGTCAGTACCATATTGTAAGTTTGATATGTCTAAATATAAATCGGGATGAATATATGCAATTATCGGGGATCTGTAGCAATTCTCTAAACAACACCAAGCTATTTCTAAGATTATAAGAGCAAAACGACTGCATGCATCGGGATATCCTGCCAAATGTGCCAGAGAGTTTGACATAGTTGCCATCAACTTGGTGGAACATCGTCCGCCAATATCATAGAAACGAAGTTTCCACAACTGAGTTTAGGCCAAAAGAAAATGGTAGACAAAGCCCGTTTCCACAGCCTCGTGTTGCCATAAAGCACAAGAGAGCACGTCTGCATAAGTGAGAAAGGCAGGCCGTNATGCCAGAGAGTTTGACATAGTTGCCATCAACTTGGTGGAACATCGTCCGCCAATATCATAGAAACGAAGTTTCCACAACTGAGTTTAGGCCAAAAGAAAATGGTAGTCAAAGCCCGTTTCCACAGCCTCGTGTTGCCATAAAGCACAAGAGAGCACGTCTGCATAAGTGAGAAAGGCAGGCCGTCTCTCTTGTGTCTTGTCGTCTATTCTGTAGCAACACGGGCTTTAAAGCAGGGTGGAGGAGGGAGGTGGGAGGCCGTGGGGCTGGAATTCGAGAGCTGTGACTCCTGCGGGTCAGAGTTGCCATGGTGTGTTTTAAAGGCAAGGGATGCGGTGTTTGCATTCCACCGAT
The DNA here is from genome assembly GCA_002778355.1 of Clitarchus hookeri. Taxonomy (NCBI): domain Eukaryota; kingdom Metazoa; phylum Arthropoda; class Insecta; order Phasmatodea; family Phasmatidae; genus Clitarchus; species Clitarchus hookeri. Next base: position 643,765 of record NQII01000578.1, read on the forward strand.
TCTTCCAGCGCGTCTATCGATTCCCCCGGAGGCTGACCAAGGGCGCGCTCATTCACGCTACTCTCTCGCACGTATATCTAACAGTATTGTTGGAAATATATTAGCCGGGATAGAAAAAATCCACTCGTTGTTCCTGTGGCAAGCTAAATCTCCAATAATAGGTGTGTACTTCACCTATAATTGCTCCTCAGTTGGCACAAACGCGGAAAAACGTGCTAGTATCTTTGGCTTAAGCGTATTTGCTCAGTCAGTCACTACGAGAAGGTTCTGTAAACATATATAATGTCTTAGCACTTCATGGAATGTACCATTGTTTGTCGTGCTACCAACTGCACTGACGTTAGCTGCCAAGTTACGTTCCGCTCAGTATTTTGCTGAAGCATATTTCTGAATTTTAGAGTTTACTGTATTTTATATTATTTAATACTATTCGTAAGCCTCATGCCAATATTTTCTACATATTTAAAAGTGTTTGCTACCAGAATTATGTATTCCACATATATAATTTTGGAAGATGATATAGTTTAGTAGTTTCAATTCAGTAGTTACCGTTTAATATTTACAATTATGTCGTTTAATTTAGTAGTTACACTTTACTAATTACACGCTAATTAATAAAATTCAAAGATAATTTTATATTTCGCAAGAAAGTCAAATAATTCATATCCCCTCATATTTACCGTACTTTATTTAACATGAATTATACATTCAAATATAAGTGCAAGAATCATCAACACATGTATGTATATTCATCTACACACTTCCTCACATACACTGAAAAACCGCCAATACTCAAACACAAATTTTTAAACATTTTGCAGTAATTTTATTTTATTTTATGTTTTGAAAATTGATTTTTAGTTTCAAAGTCTTTGGTGGTTGTTCCTTCGTCCAATTTCGTTTTTCCAGGCTTACAAATTTCATGTACAAGTCATACAAATTCTTAGAAATAATTAAGTAAACGGTCTTGATAAGCTATCTTCATTTTCACTGATCTCGTAGAAAATCTCTCTCTGATTCCCAGAGGTGAATCTCGGTTGTAGTCGCATGGTAATAACATTTGAAATACCCAGTCTCAGTACACACCATAATGACCGGTTATCTAAGTAACTTTTTTGACATACACCTGCGATTTCTACTAGTTGCCCTGCACGCTAAAACTGAATAATTAGTTTCAATCCGTAGAATTATTTTACTGAATCCTCAGTCAATGAGCCGTTATCAGATTGACGAATCAGTGGAGTGCACTGAGCTTTTACTGCCAGGTCATTGAAATTCACCAGGAATAAGTAGAAACCACTGTTTAATCAGTGGATACCAGTAAACTAAAATTATTATAGAAATTCACTAATTCAAGTAGAGCATTTTCATCAAAATCAAGTGTTTCTGAATAAACCAGTTAACCGCTATATTTAAATAAAAAACTTAAATATTTTATAGAAATTTGAAAATTATATATGCATATTTATATTGAACTAGATACCTACAAATATTTTTTTCAAATAGTCTCGTAGATTATTGCCACGCATTCTGGCAAAATTATGAGTAAAGAAAATGTGCATCCTAAAAATAGGCCTTGTTTTAACCGAACACTGCATTATTACAGAATAACTTCACCATAAGTCACTATCTTTACTTGTTAGTTCCACATTCCACATAATGATTCAAGATTTATTTGCTTTACGTCAACAAAATACGGTTTGCAGCCCAGTAGAACTGGAGTGTATTATCGCCAGCCTCTGTCTGGAAGTTTATCGAAAAATAAATACTTTTTTCAGGCACTAAAAATCATAGATAATGTGTCCCCAAGGGTCAGATGTCTTAGGTAACTGTTTAAGGGAAGTAAACTTATAAAGACGTATCTACCCTGTATTTTCGTTAACCCCTTTTTAAATATAACTAAACCTGAGGTTTATATCAGGCATCGCACAGTTTATCGGTTTAGTGTTTCCAGCGAAAATTCTAATTTTATTCCCAACGAAAGAATTACTATTGTATAATTTGAAACGACATTTTTTATGAGCGAGAAGGAGTTACAGTTTAGGAATAGCATATTTGGCAGTGTGAGTAACACGAAAAATGAAATTCGTAGTAATTTTTTTATTTGTTATAATGGCTTAGGCTTGGGGTAAAAAGCGACTGTAATTATGCCTGTCTTGTCTTGTCGTTAGATCCATGGGATCTGTCTCGGCGCTTCATTCAATAAACACACTTTTGTTTGAGGGAGCTGACCCAACATGTGTACAATCCGGAATTTGGGTAAGGGGAATACTTAGTATGCGATAATGTGTCTTTACTGAAAACTGGAATTCACTTGAAGAGGTCCACACGGGCCTTCAATCTAAAGATAATTAACGAGTAAAGCCACAGAAAAGTGAAATCCCGCCTACTTTTTGTACATTACTTCATCGACGGCTGTAGGTGAGCTTGAGGGTAGACAAGTAACAAAGTATGGCCACTGAACGAATTCGTATTACTAAACTTAATTATAAAGAATTTCTTTCTCGCAATTTTGAACATGGATATGAAATGGAGCATAGCAAATACTCAATGAACCTAATCTAAGTCGAAGAGCGAAACCAAATTTGGAACTTCGGGTTGTTACTGAACGAATAAGGGAACATTTTCAGTACCTTTAATAACTAATATTTATCTCTGTAAAAAGTTATTTTCTCATTCTACTGGGCAATGAGAGCTCCGTTAATGTCCTACCATACGACAGTTATTCACCTGGAAACTCAAAAGCAGCGTCACGATATTTCATAAAGCTGTAAACCGTTTTTTGTTTGCTTTATTTAACTCACCATCCATACTCTTCGTAAGGGGTTGTTTGTTACCGAAGCAGCAACTGATATTGCCGGAATAATATTCTGTAGCTAGATGTTGTAAATAATTTTTGCGTGCAGCTCCATTAAAATATTTCTTTCATTATAATTACGAAACGAGCGTGATTACCCAAAATATTGCACGCAGCATCCTATTATTATGCATTGCATGTTCACGAAATATAAGTGTATTTACTCCAAATTTTTAAAAGGATTGCGATTTTCATAAGTCTCGTGTTTTTATTATTAGCCTTTCTTCATAACCGCATTTAATATAAACTGTGAAATATGACTGTTTCATAGCTCCCAGTTTACTGGGTTCATGTCTGACTTCGTTATTTTATTTTTTTCGTACTTAGCAACGAGACTTCCAACTCAGCCGTCAAAGTGCTAAGAGCCGCGCGCACGTGAATATTACGCCTTGCCATGACGCTCCTGAGAAAAAAAAATTTAGGGCCGCTGTTAATAATTTTATATATATACATTTAGAATATTTTCTAAACGCAAATTAATCACGTATTAAACGAGTGAGTGCACGCTAATAATAAATGTGTTGGAGTTCCTGCTAAAAAGTTAGTCAAATCTTGCATCTGGTGGTTGGTGGATGCTAATTTTCTAAAGCACCAAACTGGATAGTGCGAGATGGAATCATAAAGTTTGTGATTTCACCCTCTTAGTCGTGTAGCATGGACTTAATAAATTTCTTGGTGCGTCTTTCTTTTCGTGGGGTTGTACTCCGCACCGCGTGAACGGAGACTCTCGTCATGTGGCGAGAGCCTGGTTCAGTAATAGTATGCATTTTGTGTTTGGTTACGCTTCCAGTTGCAAACTAGACTTCGTGGCATTATTTACGCCGTTTGCTTTACCTGCTGCTATCGAGGTTTTGCATATTTGACTTATCGCTTCGCAAAGTTAACTATTCATCGTTTCTTTATCTTTTCGCTTGCTGTCCGCCGTTTAGAAGAAATGTACGCATCTTCTTTTTAAACTGGAGCCACTTTACATAAATGAAATTTACAGCATTTTAAATATTATTATGAAAACGTCAGCGGGACGCGGAAGAAGACTAATGTGTAAATAGTTCTCAGCAATGTTTTTAGGAAAAAAATTTAATACACCCATACTGATTTTAATGATGTGATAGTGAATTTTTTGTCAACGTATATTGTAAAGAATGCGCTTTATTGAACAGAACTGCATACGAACTTAATACTTTTGCTAGTGAATTTTTTTTATATTTGTATAATTAAATATATATATTTTTAAGAGAGAGTTATATTATTCATAGTTGTTACGGGCCTAAAATAAATTACTTGTGTTTTCATTACGGAAGTGAATCGAGTTGTACGTAAGTATAATGTTATATCCTGCTTATAACTGATTACAATACTGTGTGCACAGAGCTGTGCAATGGTGGCAGCAGCTTACATTTATCATAAAATTTAAAACTTTTTTTCTAAAGTTTCATTAACTATTGTAGAATCTTGTACGTTTGCATGAAAAAACACAATACAGTCAGATATTGAGATAATTGTTGTAAATGTTTTTGGATTCATTGCACTTTCGCTAAGTTAAATAAGCAAATAAAAGCCTTTAAATTTGGCAACTTTCCATAGGCCTATTCTGCCAGAGTTGAAGCGGTACGAGGTAGGTAAACTTACCATATTTAGCAAGCTAAGAGCGGATATCGTGAAACAATATAATTTTTTAGGAAAATATATTTACTTGCTAGAGATTGTAAGAAAAATTAAACACGTTTCATTACTCACGCATGAAGATATTCTTCAATTAAAGAGCGCGATACATAAAGTAATACCTAATACGGACTCCAAAATATTCTGAAAGCTGACATAGAATAAGATTGAAAGGATCAATACTTTTGGTTTGGCAACTAAATTTTCCCCGGCAGGGTGAACTGGTGTCGCATGTGTACCGGAATTTTTCGTTATATATATTTATATATGTATATATATATATGGCATAAATTCATTTTTCATCAAATAAATATTATTTCTTAAAATCTTGCTTCTTGTAATAAGTTGGTAGCTACGTAAAAAATTAGCTTTGTTCTTCGCATAAGAAGGGAAATAGAATTAAATAAATACACGCGTTGTTTAATATTCTGCTGTAAAACTGCGTTTAGCAATCTAAAGTTTATGAAAATTTTACAACTAAATTGAAAAAAAATTTGTAAAAAAGATTAAAAGTAAATATTTTTTCTAGAGCTTTCCCGTGCAGTTTCCTTAATGCAAAGTAGAGAAGTACAAAGTTTATTTTGATGACGGCAATATTATTTTTTCACTAAATTTCGTAACGTTTTTTCTTTTGAAATTAACGATCACTACCAAACAGAGGTGTATTTTTTTCTGTTTGCTCTCGTAAACATCATTGAAGGGCGTGGATAATAGTTACGAATAATGTTGATAACTTAAATTGTGGCTGGAGCAAACACGAACCAAACACGAACATTTAACAAATAAATAAAAATAGTTTATCACTTTACCGCGAGATTAAAAGTGACCTCTTTGTAGCAACAGCGCAACTTACGGTCGAAATGTTCTCTATGCTAAACTCACCCACAAGGAATTTTGTTTATTCCTAACCTGAGTATAACAAACCTTTCATAGACAAACCAATACCCTTCCTGGTCTGCCTAAAGACCCAGCTCACACTGTAAAATCAGCGCCTTAAAATANTTTCGCCTTAAAATATATTTTGCAATGAAATTTGAATATGGGGAACAAATTTCATAAAATAATATTAAATATGATTGAAAATTTGTCACACTGTTAAATTTCCGCACTGGGAAGGGCATGTGTGGATTTGTATTTAAAATAATGTGCATAATGAGATATTGCCATTGTATTACCATTCAGTCTATTATATAAAGAAATTTTACGAATGTTGTGTTTTATTTTTACTTCTTAACTAAATTTAAATTTTATTTATTACAGATGTTTCCTGCACATTGAAATGTAATGTCTCCGAGTTCTTAATATGCACATAAAATAGCAATTATTTTCAGACAGCTTCTGCATAAATTAATTATCTTTATAACCTTATTCCGTTTCAGTAATTGTTCGCCAATTTAAAGTTTGGTGACATCTGAAACGGCAATTTCTGTCATGCACGCTTATAATTTGGTGAGCCCATAAAACATCAAATGAATTTATAACCGGTCCAATATTCATATGTTTGATGAAAACTGAAATCATCCAAATTTTTCAGCCAAATGTGGCGGCAAAAATGACGTCTTGGTGACATCACGACTGTCCAACTTAATTTGACCATAATAATTGGAAGCAGTTCTATGCAAAAATTTGACAGTGTGACAGGGGCTGTAAGTGGTTTCCATAACATTGTAAAATGTAATTAACAACTAATGGTTAAGTTACAATAAACGGTCACATTTATCCGCCTTCCGTCCGTCCATCTTTACGTCACACAATTTACAACATACCTTGTCCGTCCGTCCATCTTTACGTCACNATAACCGGTCCAATATTCATATGTTTGATGAAAACTGAAATCATCCAAATTTTTCAGCCAAATATGGCGGCAAAAATGACGTCTTGGTGACATCACGACTGTCCAACTTAATTTGACCAAAATAATTGGAAGCAGTTCTATGCAAAAATTTGACAGTGTGACAGGGGCTGTAAGTGGTTTCCATAACATTGTAAAATGTAATTAACAACTAATGGTTAAGTTACAATAAACGGTCACATTTATCCGCCTTCCGTCCGTCCATCTTTACGTCTCACAATTTACAACATACCTTGTCCGTCCGTCCATCTTTACGTCACACAATTTACAACATACCTTGTCCGTCCGTCCATCTTTACGTCACACAATTTACAACATACCTTGTCCGTCCGTCCATCTTTACGTCACACAATTTACAACATACCTTGTCCGTCCGTCCATCTTTACGTCTCACAATTTACAACATACCTTGTCCGTCCGTCCATCTTTACGTCTCACAATTTACAACATACCTTGTCCGTCCGTCCATCTTTACGTCTCACAATTTACAACATACCTTGTCCGTCCGTCCATCTTTACGTCTCACAATTTACAACATACCTTGTCCGTCCGTCCATCTTTACGTCTCACAATTTACAACATACCTTGTCCGTCCGTCCATCTTTACGTCACACAATTTACAACATACCTTGTCCGTCCGTCCATCTTTACGTCACACAATTTACAACATACCTTGTCCGTCCGTCCATCTTTACGTCTCACAATTTACAACATACCTTGTCCGTCCGTCCATCTTTACGTCTCACAATTTACAACATACCTTGTCCGTCCGTCCATCTTTACGTCTCACAATTTACAACATACCTTGTCCGTCCGTCCATCTTTACGTCTCACAATTTACAACATACCTTGTCCGTCCGTCCATCTTTACGTCTCACAATTTACAACATACCTTGTCCGTCCGTTGCCTGTTAATTGCTGCCAACGAACACAATAAAACTGTTTAGCAATCAAAAAATTCCCTCCATTAGAAGTAAAAATTACTGGCGGTGTATTGTATGAATATAAACACGCATGGGCGTAAATACCAAGGATTTGAGATTCATAACTAAAAAAACAACATAGTTTGTCTACACAAGGAATGAGAGTGTTATCAAAAGAATGCTTTTGTAAGTTTGGATATTGCGCAATAGGACACGAAGGATAAACAATTTACCTACGCTCTGAGGANTGCCTGTTAATTGCTGCCAACGAACACAATAAAACTGTTAAGCAATCAAAAAATGTCCTCCCTTAGAAGTAAAAATTACTGGCGGTGTATTGTATGAATATAAACACGCATGTGCGTAAATACCAAGGATTTGAGATTCATAACTAAAAAAACAACATAGTTTGTCTACACAAGGAATGATAGTGTTTTCAAAAGAATGCTTTTGTAAGTTTGGATATTGCGCAATAGGACACGAAGGATAAACAATTTACCTACGCTCTGAGGATTGTATATGTATTGTTTAATCTACATTATATAACGTATACAAACTCGTGTTCTCGAACGTAATTTATCAATAAATCTGAAGGAAAATCCAACGCCATTACAGTCTGCTGCTGCGAAAACAAACATGAACACCGAACACAAGCAAAACAAACTCGTCACACACTGCACAGCCTTCTAATAAACTGAGGAAAGAACTAGTTACAAAACTCACACGTTTTGAAGGCTGTAATTTCATCCGTCCTTCAAAAGCTAGCCTAGCTTTGGAAGGACGGATGGATGGGATTATTAGAGGAACCTGAGGAGTGGCTGATAGTCACGTGGCTGATAGTCACGTGACTGACGGACGGACAACGGATGGTCAGTCACGACTTGTTATTTAGGATTATTTTATTTCCCAAGTGATCTTAATTAATAAAATAATTTTGTGTTAATGTGCAATATTTCTTTCAAGGGAACTCCCTGCCGAAAACAAATATTTATTGTAATCACATTGTGTGAAGTAGCGCTTATAAGATGATTCACGGCAGCGCGTAAGGAAGGTGATGCAGAATCCTCGTGGGACACTAGTACCACAATATGGTGGGCCGAGAAGTAACTCTCTTGCATATAAGCTCCAGTTTGATTGAACGCATCGCCTCACAGTAACATGCTTGCTTTTCTCCGGCGGGAATGTCACAAGTTACCCGTCTCCGTAGTTTCAAGCAGTATAGCGGCTGCAGATGGTAAAATTGTTCATTAGTTTTGTGCGTGGGAAACGTAGACGAGCAAACGGCCTCACTTCGGTGATGGTAATATTTTCGTCACTAAAGCAGGATAAATCGTTTTACGAATCATACACAGCACACAGCTCACAGAGTGACTTAAAAATTTTGATGATGTCTTAAGTAAATCACAAATCACTGTAAAGCAGTGACTTGAAATACTACATAGCTAAGATTATAACGATTTGTTTCTCCTCAAGAGTACATTTGTTCGCTTCGCGAAATATTTCGGGGGGAAGATATATTACCTATAATTTAATTTTTCAGCATATTCCAAGACGCGCTATATCTATAATTGATTTGTGTAAAAAAATTTCAAGTATAAAAAATTTAATTGATAAAAACCACGTTAAAATTAGTGAAAAAAATTGTTATATAGATATAGAAAATTTAATGTAACGTTTCAAAATTGAAAGGCATAACTCCAACTTTCGCCGAATGATGGGCAACTATGCCTTTCTTAAAAAAAATGAAGATCCCGAACACTCTATTTACACAAGAAGCAATGACCACATTGCACTCTAGCAAACAGTGTAAAAAGTGAGCAGCATGCACGCAGTCCGGAACACTGAGAGATCAGCCAACACCTCATTTGTATAGGGTCAAAAATATATTTAGTTGTCCCAATAAAACATTTTGAAGAGTAAACACAACTTGAAAACCAACGAAATTAATTTTATTCTTCTAACAAAATACAAGCTTGAATTAACAAAAGTGTTGGGCCAAAAAAACTCACTTGATTCATCAAAACCCTTTTTCTTTGTGCAATTGGTACTGTGCAAAGATAAATTAACGCACAATCGCGTGGGTAGGCGACTGATTTGAGTGGTGGATTGCATAAGACTTATGACTAACTGTACCACGAGTGATTTGAGGATGATAATTCGGGTAATGATAGAGGTGAATGCGGAAGAGAAAAAAGTCAATAAACAATTGGAGGGTTGGAGGCTTCCCAACGTGGAATGATTTCATTCCGTTTTCTCTCATTTTAGAGGGCAAAATGATAAATAATTAGTTGATTTTTATTACAGCTACAGATACAACAAAAACGAAATGGGCAAAATATTGTGAACTAAATAAATTTATACACTGGTGGAAAATTAACACCCGGACGCAATGATCCCACGTGAATGGAGGCTATTTTTAATATTTATACTGGTTATATATTGTATTTGATAATTGTCACATGGTCGTACACCTATGGGCAAAGGCTACAGAGTGACTTCAACAACAGCGTTATTATCTTGTGTAGCCACATTTAGCGAAGATGCAATCCTGCAGTAGTGCGTAGAAATTATCATTATGTTGTGGGATATTATCTTGGAGAATAATGTTCTACGCTGATACAAACTGTTTTTGCAACTGGTGGAGGTTTGTTGCCGACATTATAGACCGCACCAAACGCCGTCCCATCATGTCACACACATGTTCAATAAGGGACAGTTCTGGTGATCATGCTGGCCAGGGGAGCTGGCGAACACCTTCGTGAGCGCGTTAGGTAACACAAGACATGTGTGCACGGGAATTGTCCTACTGGAAGAGAATATCTCCTTGGCGTTGCAGGATTGGCAACAAAAAGGGATGGATGATGTTCTGGATGTAGAGTTCACCATTCAGTGTTCCCTCAACCAACAACAGAGGCGTACGGTCATTGTAGGTTATTAACCACAGACCATGATGGCAGGAGTTGGTCCTGTATGTCACTGCCGTATACACTCTCTTGGTTGCCGCTCTCTTGGTCGACGCCGCACTCGCGAGTGTCTGACCCAAAACTGAATATGCTCTCATCACTAAACACAACTCCGCGCCATTCTTCCCTCCAGTTGCGTCGCATCGTTCATGACACTATCCGAGTCGGACTGCGCGGGGAAGAAAGGTAAGAGGAATCCTGGTAAGCGGCACCTTTGATCGTAGTCCAGCGTCCATCAAACTGTTGCTGATGGTCCTAGCTGACACCCTGGGCGCAACAGTGGCCCTAATCTGTGTGGCGATCGCCGTGCGATCAGCAATGGCTGCTCGTCTGATGTGGCGGTCCAGGTGTGAATCCGTATGCCTGTGCCACCCGGAACCAGGTTGACGAACATGTGCACCATCTTTGGACCACCAGCACCATCAATGATGCACAGCAGACACTTCACGACCTACGCGTTGGGCAGTTCTTCGGAAGGTCCATCCAGTCTCCCTCAGGCCCATACTACGACCTCGTTGAAAGTCCGACAATTGCACGAAGTATGGTCGTCTATGTCATCGTGGCATGCCTACAATGCTTACTACGAATAAATAATAAAATATATATAAATGTATGTATACACCTTTAATTTGTATTAAGCTATAATAAGAAGTAAGGTCTAATATCCATGATAAGCTGTTGCCACGAACGTCATATGATACAGATACTTTTATTTGATTCGGTTGTAACAACTATACCGGCGATACTTTCGGTTGACATGGGTTAGCATGTTATTTCTTGGAACTCATTGATCTAAAAATTGCAAGAAAATCCTTTCATATGAATGAATAATGGGTGAGTATTATAACAAAACAATATGTCATGTCATTTCACGAAGTTGATATTTAAAATACATGGGTGTTTTACACTACTCATGTTATGTGTTTTTCCAAGCTGTACCTCGGCGGGAGTGCTAACGTAGGTTTCCCGTTTATATAAAGTTAAGTCTGAGCCAGTGTTATACATACACACTCCTGTACACTTGGAATCCAATCTTACTGACAGTTAAAGTTCAGATCTAGAGCCTACTTGATCATGTCAACGTCACAATATTTGTACCTAAACAGGTGATGTAAAACGAAGCGTAGAAACTTTGCCACTCCTAGCCATAAGGGCACAAGAATTCTGCCGATCAATTCATCATATTACATGACTGCAAAGACATTTAATTGTTCTTTTGATATTCGATAAAATATTATGTGTCTCTCTCTTGTAGTACACCAGAAAAACTTGAGGACCTATTCACGTGACATTTTTTCACAAATTTGCATAGTTAATTACTTCAGCATCTCGTGTGAGAGTAGCAGAGTTTTCAATGCAGGGTGTCCCAGACATTGTAGCAGCCCTTTTTCTCGAAAACGGCAAGTTCGAGCTTTTAAGGGTATAATGCTTTCTAGGCAAACCCTTGAAGACAAATTGAATGGTGAACCCTACAGTGCCTACAATCTGCGGTAAACTGGAGGAAACGAAGATTACTTCAGAATTTATAATTGGAAGATAGTACGAAATATGTATCGTTGAATAGGGCTATAAAAACTGAACATTATTTGTTTGAAAAGTATTTTGGTACGTGCCATTGATTCCATGATATCAAAAATAATTCTGGCGCAGAAGAGATGATGTACATAAAAAACCTTTTTAATGTCGTAGGTCACAAGGAAACAAACTTTTGCTTACACTTACAGTTTGAAATAAACGAAATTTGTGCAATTTGACACCAGAAAAATTCATTAGAAATAATGTTTTTGTTTAGAAACCATTACAAAAGAACACATTTGCTTGTTTTCTGTTCACTGTAATTCTGGTGACATTCGCCGAGCACCATAAGCATGTCAAATGTATTTTGGTTTGAATACGACATTAGAGCACGAATAACAAAAACAAAGTAAAAAACACGCTAGAAACCTTTCACAGCGCACGTGCCGCTAAAATGCCTCTTATTCGACATGAAGAATGGCAAAAACAGAAATAAATAAAAGTACTGCATCTATCTAGAGTCAACCGTTCCCGCTCGCCTCGTTTGGGCTGGTGAACCGTGGCGCGAGGCGATATCGGATGTGCCAGACAGAGAGTATTTCGATTATTATCAAAACGGTGAAACATTTCAAAAAACTTTCCACACAAAAGATGTTCAGTTTAGCGACCTCTATTCAACAATAATGATTTTGTGCTATCTTAACATTTGAAATTCTGAAGTTACCTTCGTTTCCTGCGGATTTCAGAAGGTCCCAGTCAATGTGTGGTTCACCATTCAATTTGTCCCTATAAGTTTGCTTAGAACGCATTTTACCCGAACAAGGCTCGGACACGCCGTTTTCTATAAAACGGGCTGGTGCGGTGTGTCTGGGACAACCTGTGTACACACGGCTGTGAAATCGTATATACTATTTATATGTCATGAATCTCAAATATTTCTTCTCCTCCCTTTCAACTTTATGTGTTATGTCGATAACATTTCCAGCTTTGTATGTTTTCGAGAATAGTCAGCTGCCCATTAATTGCCATTTCTAAGCACGAAGAATAACTTTACTGGGCATTGGAGTTAGATATCCAGGAACTTAAATGTTATCTTTGTCTTTCGTTTCAATATACCTATAATAATGACGTGTAAACTAACAAAACAAAAAAGTAAAAATAGCTCATAGCTTAGCTATCTGAAATATGGACCATATTCAAAACTAATCGTAAACTCAGTTTCTCTAGCAATATGCTACAATGAAATTGCACTGCTGGCAGGAGAAGTTCAGGAAAGGTCTGCGGAAGAGGAAGTAGGAAACGGAAGTGTTAATGAAAGCACATCACGCGCATCGTCCGCATCAGAGACACACGTTAAACGAATCCTGGCCAATGAAGCGGACTCAGATTCAATTAAACTGGAGCAAATAGGTCGCAGCCAGCGTGAACGAGGTAGCCGCGTAATGGAAGTGCTTCCTTCTAGTGTGACCTCCTGCCTCGCTTCACAATAAAGTACGATACTCTCGACGAGAACACTTTAATTACAAGTACCGACAGTCTATCTGCTCCAGAAAAACAAATTGCATGTACCGTAAGACACTTTGGCTGCATCCAAAAACATCTATTTTTTGCCACATTTGGTCGAATAGGATGACTGACGTTGATAGGAACCTAATTTGCTCGCTCACTAATACAAAAACCAACATATTTTTTAGCCATGTGCTCAATGACTCCTGCCTTTTTCAGAATGAATGATTATGTTACTTTCGGCTACACGAAAGAAGCCTCTATAGCTGTTTAGCGTTTTTCAGTGTGGGCAATACATATGAAAGTGGGTCAATAACGCGAATGAATGTAAACACGCGATTTAAAAACTATGTACATAACGAATAACCGAACGAAAAGGCAAAATGTTATTTTCATTTTCCATCGTGATTAACCAGACTAAGCTCGGTTTGGTTGTTTTTTTTAAATGTACATATTCAATTTTTTTTATGAATCGTTTGAATAAATATTTTTTTTGTTCCCTGCGTCGTAAGTAGCCTACCATACAACAAAACTGTACATATTTAGACTGACAATAGTAATAAAGGAGACATCGCAAAAACTGTAACTTATTAGTATTAACGAGAATTAGTAGTACGGAATCAATTCCTTGTCTTATGTAGTACTTTTTGTGTACTCAGAGTACCATGATGCGTGTATAATGAAAAGTTATCAAATTACATGTGTTAAGTAAATACAGGTGTGATTTATGTGTATAAAGTGTACTTAAATAAATACGCTGAAATAATGTTCAGTTTCAAAATTATCTTGGATTAATACAAGTAGGTAACGAAACTTGTGAAATTTATCCGTAATCAGAAAATTTTGGGAGTGGCTGTGCTGAAGTACTTTTAGTTTACAATATGTCTATAGAAATGCAACAATTTTTCAACTGCTGTCTTAGAGAAAATAGAGTTTTAATTTTACGCGTGAGTGTACTCCACGCGTTTCTTACCTACTCTTTTTATGGGTTTTCATTGGACATAAAGAACAAGGTGCGTCAAATTATATGTGACCTAAATGCAAATGCAACACGAAAGTGCTGGTATTTCAGGTGTAGCATGTAATAAAATAATTCACGAATTTTCATCTCCATTACTTGTCGATGGTGACAGAGTTTATATATCCCATTAGCCGATATTCTAGTAATTTTTGTATCGCTGAAGAAATATGCATTTTTAATTCTAAACAAAACATGTATATGATATCACATTCTTTAAGTTTGATGTTTCGGAAAGTTAGAAGGTAGAAAAATATATTTCTACTTCGTAGAGTCCTACTATAAAGAGGTGTTTTTTACACAGTTTCCAGAAACCAATTTTTTTCCTGCGCATATTTCATCTGCCTTCACTTTCAGAGCTACTAATAATTCTACTAATTAATAACAATAGAAATATAAAAAAAAAGTACTCAACGGAAAGTTATACAAAATGTTTCAGGGTTAAACGTACATACATTAAGAGGTAAAAGTATGGACCATTATGAAGGGAAAACATCAATAAACATAATCTCTCTTCACAATGATGTCTAAGATACAGCTATGTGACCTTAATGGCGTCGTGGTAAAGTGCCACAATGAAACCTATACTGTCCGTTAGATCGGTTGTGGCGGTACTGTTGCCTGGCCGCCACGGTCACCCGACCTTACTCCGCTATATTAATGTTTGTGAGGCTGGTTGATAACCCAGTCTACAGGTGAAAAGCGCAAAACAAGGGTACAATTGCTTGCTCCCGTGTTAAATGGTTGTGCACACGATATGATCATTTACTACCACATGTACTGTTCCCATCCCTGTCAGTTTCGCATAGCTGTATCTCGAACACCTTTGCAAATAGAGCATATAATATATTTATTGATGTTTTCCGTTCAGAATGGTTTATACTATCACCTCCTAACGTACGTTCTTTTCCCCCTGAAACCATCGGTATAACTTAGATATCACGTACAGGTGAAATGATCTTTAAATTCTAACACGTACTGGCGAAGAAGCAATAGCAAAGAGTTTTCATATTTTAATTTGTTAATTAGCGTTAAATAAATGTTATTTTACTGTTAGCTTTTTTCTTATAATTTTAATAATAATATTGTGTTACTTTTCAGAGCAAATTAATTATTTATTTTTGTTTAATTTTTAAATTTAGTTGGTACAAGATGGTCAAACAATTAACTTAGTGTATAAATAAACATAATTTTACCACGCGTATTAACGGTACACTAAATAATATAATTCCCACAAAATAAATGATTGATGTATCACGGTTTTGGTTCGTGTGGAACCAAAATACAAAATATACAATAAGTCGGTTCTAGTTTAAGTCAGCGTTATTAAAATTATATTCAGCATCTTCAAATTTTTATACAATAAATACAAAACATAAAAAATGCCAATGCTTTAAGTGACTCATGTATACTAAAAATTTAAATAAAATCACGTTAATTATTCACACAACCTTAAAAATTTCATTTATTTTACCAACCCCGAAAGTTGCGAAACTATGATTTACTCTTAATAAGAGGTAAAATTATTAATGTAACACTTTAAAAAGGAAATAATTGCGAAAATTTTACATTATACATTGACTGGGCAGTTTTAATCTTATTGGTAAAATTATATATTTAATTCGTATTTAGTTTGATTTTTAATCACTTTTGTAAATCTATCAGACAAACAAACATTTAATTTACTATCTATATTTATTGTCACTTAAATACCAAACATTTACCGAATTCAAAGCGTGGTTTTTGTTATTATTAATTATAAATTTAATCATAATTATCGCTTAACTAATTTTTTAGTAAAATTTATTAAATAAAAATATTCACATATAACAATTAAAATCGAAGTAAACTTGTCATCACAATACAAGCATAGATGCATAAGGAGACGTTATGGCATGTAATGTTTCACCAGATGAATTCGCTATATTTTTCTAATAGGTACCGTTCATCTTGTTTTATTTTCGAATTTTTCACTTTTTAAAGCAGACAGTACCTGATACTGGTTTTATACCCGCGATCGGTGAATGCTTTTTTCGTCTTGTAGTCGTTATGTTCCCATAACTACACCGACACACACACACACACACATATATATGTATATATATATATACATGACGAAACCACTTTCTAAATTCTGACTTTACATGATCGTTAATATGGAGACCGCAAATACGGGAATTAGTTGAACATTCTCCCATACACAGCCAAAGAATGCCCAACAACATAAACCAACCAGCCTAATTGTGGAAACATTTACGCGGTTTAGTCCCAGAAGCAAAGAATGTTCATTGCTTTAAATATGAGATTCAGTGTTTTCTGTTAGCTAAGTGTACTTATTAACACGATTTTTTTTCCAAAGTTGTATTTTAATATTTTTATTTTATTATGAACCAGCAATGTAAAATAAATTATTTATGCCCCTATTAGTTTTATGTATGTCTTTTCGGAATTATTTGACATGCAGCAGCAACTCGTTTTGTCTCCAGCTGGTAATGTGAATAATGAGTTCTTGGCCTGGCATTTTCGGTTACGTCGGAATGAACTGGTACCGCGGGAAGGCTATTAATATTCTGATGGAGCTCTCTCAAATTGATTTTATTTTCAATATTTCCTACCTCTACGCAGCAAATTGTTTTACTCCTCCTTGTGGAAAGAAGTAAAATACGAATATGTAATTATCGAAGTCATAATTACACTGGCCATGTAGATGGATTCCCTGTTTCAAATTATGAAGATGAATGCGGAATTAATTATAACTAGTATTTTAGTTACTTCCCTGTGTTTGACTTAGGGCTATTTCATTAAAACGAAAAACATGTTCTTCACGAAATCATCAAAGACAGAAACGCCAAAATGTTATACTAATCAAATTTCAGCAAACTTTAATTTTGCAGTGTTATTACCGGATACACAAAATTATTTTTTACGCTTTTTTCAACGTTATTAGCAGATAAATTATTAAGACAATATGGAGGAACGGCATCTATTTGAGGCTACATTTGTTTACAAAATCTATTGAATCAATTATAAGAGAAATTTTTTTTAGTTAAAATTTTATTCAACAGAGATTCTAGTAATTCATTTATGATAGTGGAATTTTTCGTGCACCTTCAATTCACAGCAGATTGTCTTATGACGATCTGCTGTGAATTGAAGGTGCACGAAAAATGATTTCTATAAACGCTTAAATGTAGAAATTATTTCCAATTTTCTTGGATTTTTTAAGTTAAAAGATTTAAAATCCAACATTTCCGTCGTCAGAGGTCAGTGTCACCTAATCTCGTATTAAACATTATATAGTCAGTGCGCCACTTCCAGGCAGATAAACTCTACAAACGCTCTAAGGAATCTGTCTGCCAAGACGTGGCGCGCAAACTATTACTATCTTTACCAACCCTGAAAACTTACTATAATTTTATACAAATTTTTCTTTACGCCATTAAAGGAATTCAAGGAAATGTTTCCACGATTTTTTTTTTAGTTCAAGAAAGTTACTTTCTTTGATGTCGATAGTTTTATTGTGGGGGAGTGGAAGTTACGCTACCATAACATATTTCTGAAAGAGGCAGGCATATTCACTGCATATTCTTACGCATAACTTCGTGGTCTGAATGTAACACATAATGACCAAGGCCAGGGCAGTCCTCTTTCAAATGAGAAATTACTGGCATTCCCTTTGATGAAGTTCCCTGCGGAGGAAAGGTGTATAAATCTAAAGTAATAAGTAGGTGAAATATTACAAGAAATTGAAGTTATAATTATTTTACCTTATGCTTCGATGAAACTTATTACACTAAACTACAATCAGATGTATCTTAATTGTAATAAGAACTTATTAACGATCAGTGGTGAGTAGGACTCTGCCTGGTAACATAATGGTACTGTTACAAGACGCCTTAGGGGCGCATCCGAGTCCGTGAGGGATGGAGGTCATGATAAATATAAAGGAACTAAATGTGATTTTAATTTATTCACACAGCTTTTATTTACATTATTAGTCTAATAATTTTTTTTTATTTCTAATTTATTGCAATATTTAATGTATATTTAATGTCTAATTAACGTCCTTCTTAATGTATCTGTTTTATTATAGTCAATAAACACATACTCACCATTAACACTCTATCTGTCTGTCTGTTGCCATCGTCTGTAATGTCTTTCACCACACGTCCAGTCAAATAGTCCAGCTTGCCACACTATTCGCGACACCGATGCTCGCAGTCGCAGGTATTCCTCCCCGTGGTCACTTGTCCCGCCGCTCGCTCGTCGCCTGTCTCTAAAACTCCAGCTACTCATCCACTCATTAACTCCTGCCGGGAGGCCTGTAGCACTTTTATACCCGCTGGCCTTCACCACGAAAGATCGACGCACCTCGTACCATGCTGAGAAAAAACTAGGGCAGCAAACCACCAGAAAACTTTTCGGATAAACATGGTAATTCAATCTGCTGAAGATCAGGAGCGCAAACCACTAAGATTTATCGCGGGGCCACGTGCGGCGAAATGCCTGTTTAAGCTGATCTTCACGTACGCCATCCGCTCTTGGGTTACATGCGTGACCTTCACACATTTACGCTCTCACAAGGGATGCGAAGCAGCGGGCGCATAACACTGTCCCCTTCTCAAGTCTGTTAGTCCCGAACAGACACAGCAACATCTCGACCTTCTTAGAGTGCCATTCGGTCGATGTGGAGGACATGCTTCGGCTTCACCCGAAATTCTTGACGACAAATCCGAAAACCACAGAATTGATTTTCTTCAGAATGCAGTAGGGGCCCTTCTCAACATCTCTTCGGGTAGTGCCCTTTTCGCTTATGGGGGTTGTACAGCCACACCAGTTTTCCTTCCTGAAACACCTCGCCCGAGATTCTCCTACCATACTGTGTCTTCACCGTGACACTATTTGTTATGAGGTGCTGTCAAGCAAAATAATGATTGCCATCTGGTCTGTTACTTCATTCACTGGCATAATCAGGCGCTGCAGTTTCCTCTTCTGTCAGTCGGCCAAACAGCAGCTCAATAGGAATGCATAGCTCTCTTCCAAACAGCATCCTTGACGGTGTTACTATTGTCGACTAGTGAACTGCCGAGCGGTAAGCAAGGAGAAACAACTGCACCTTAGAATCCCAATCAATTTGGTTGTCTGCCACAAACATCGACAGGTATTGCTCAAAATTGCAGTTAAGTCCCTCGGCTATTCCATCTGACTGAGGCTGTATGGCTGTAGTCCTCGTTCTATTTCTGGTATGTAAACCTCGTGCTCTATGCTAAGGTCACCAAACTTCAAGATCATGTTCCTCTTACCTTTACCTCGCCTGTTACCGTATTCATATAGCATAGTTCCATGCTGTCGTCGCGAGATCGCCAGGGGTAATGCCCGAGGAAGTCTGGTCTTACTGATATTATGGTTGACCCAGTGTCAACGACCATATAGCAAAGAACATCATTCAGGCTCCCATCTACCAGTATTACATCCGAATCCTTTTTCACCTACCGTACATATAAGATCATTGGAGACTTCCGTCCAGCAGTCAACGACCTTCGTCCCCCAAGATAGGTGTTTACAAGTTTTCCAAATGTGCTGTATACCAACCTGCCTCTCGCGGCCAATTTTCCCACTGCTACTTCTGCTGCTGTTGCTCTTGTGGGAAGTACACTCTCAGTTTCCTTAGATGTCCACATGACCAACACCCAGGTAGTTTGTGTAAGGGTGGCCAGGCTCTGTTGCACGGACCTTGGAAGCGATATCCCTCATACTCGTCTGCAACTACTTCAATGTCTTCGTTCAGAGTCACTGTCCGTACCGGACGTCGGGGTGCGGCCCTTTTTTTTGCTTACTCCACATCCAGTGCTCGGGATAGGGCGTCCTGCATGTTGTAGGGTGCAGCCAGACGTATCGCTTGCAGTACCTCTGTGCCGACTATGGCATCGATGAAGATGCCGACTGCGACGATGTCGCTTGCCTCCTCGGAGCACCCTTCCAAAGATAGTTGAGACAGCCGCACGAAGTCTTGCCACAGCTGCTGCAGTAGCTCCCCTGGTAGCTGGGTGCGGCTTCGCATCTGTGCATGGTGGGCATGTCGCTGGTACCGGTCGCCCTAACGTAGCTCCAAGGCCGACATAATTGTAAGGTACTCCATTCGATGTCACTCTGGCAGAGATTATAGCATGCTGAGTACAGGGCCTCTGAATAGTCACGAGGTGGTAAGCCCTCTGTGAGGCTGACCAATCATTCAGGGGGCGACTATTTTAAAATTATGTTGGTAGTCCCGCCAAGAAATCTGGCCATTTTATAGGATACTCTTAATTGTGATACACTTCCCCACTACTGGTTGCGTGACACCAATGCCGCAAACCTGCTTGTTATCCTCCGAGGTCACTGTGTCATGAGACAACTTGTAATGCTTCCCCACTTATCTCGGCTGCTTGTTCAGTGATAGTGGAACTCCATTGATGAAAAAATTCCTGCGATTCTTCCTTCAGTGCACTTATTTCCTGTTACATTTCATTCTCGACACTGTCCATTCTGTCTCTGATACGGTCTGTTTTCTTGTCCACTCAGTCAATTCTCGTGTTCGCTAACTCGCTAATGCCTTCTATTTACCTGTCTACGTTCCCATTTTCATTGTCTATTTATATGTCTACATTATTTACTAAGTAAATTTTCCCATCTACTAAATCACTTACATTAGTTTTCTAGCTATTTACAACCTCGTTTACACTACCTACAATTTAATTTACATTTTCTTCCATACTATTTATTTGGGTATTTACAATTTCATTTACACTTTTTTTCACACATGTAATTTTATTTAGAGCTTTGTTCAAACTATTAATTTCACTTTATACATCTTCCCTCAACCTAATTGCACTTGCGCTCACTTGGCTACCTAATACCTCATTTAATGCTCGCAATGCTTCCAGCTGTGCAGACATATTTCTTGCTAACATTCACTGCGGTGCTTGTACAAAACAGTCTTAATTGTTATTTTTTGCAGATACTAAAATTTATTAACAATTGAATGCCTCCATCTCACTTCGAACGCAAGTGTAACAAGATTCCGAGGGGCATATCAGAGTTCGTAATGGATGGAGGTCACAATAAAAATAAAAAATTTAAATTTTATTTTAATTTATTACTACATAAATTCTTTACAGCATTAATGTATCAATCTCTAATATTACTCTTTTTATTTCTCATTTAAAGCAATATTTAATATCTAATTAAACTCTTATAAACGTCCTTCGCAGTGTTTCTGTTTGGTTTTAGTCAATTTACACATATTCATCATTAACAAACGTTCTTTCTATCCGTTGTCATCGTCTGTAATATCTTTCACTCACACATCTAGTCCAATAGTCCAGCCGGCCTGTCACACTATTCGCTGCTCCAATGCTCACAGTCGCAGGTTTTCTTCCCCTTTGTAACTTCTATCACCGCTCACTCGTCGTCTGTCGCTAAAACTCCAGCGACTCATTCTCTCATCAACTCCGGCTCGGAGGCCTGTCACACTTTTATACCTGCTGGCGTTGACCTTGAAAGTACGACTCACCCCTAGTCACACTGACAGAAACTAGATCAGAAAACACCTAGAAAATTCTTCAAATAAACAAAAATTCAAATAACTGAAGATCAGGAGCGGAATACGCAAAGATTTATCGCAGGGCCACGTGCGCCGCAAGCCTGTGCAAGCTGATCTTAGTATTTTTCGCCTGCTCTTGGTTTGCATGCGTGACCTTCATATTTTTCCGCTCTCGCAAGACATGCGAAGCACCGAGCGCATGACAGTATTATTTTTTCAGTAATTTCTTCACTTTCCTTCATAATATGTGCATAAATTTACTGCGTCAATGTTTTAATGTATTGCTATAATTATTTCATTAAGCACCTGAACTTATCGGAAACAATGCTGTTTAACTCACAGTGTTTTATTGAATATATACTACATTGCATAAACAAAATCATTGCCCACCAACAAGTTTCAGAAAGAAACGATATATATATTTATGTATTAGTATTTTTGGCTGCTTTGTTTCAGAAAAACGTTCCCGTCAAAGATTTTGCAGACGTTTATAAACAAACTTTATGGACAAGAAAAAGGAAAATGAAACTTTGCAACTATGCAGTGATGCAGTATTTTGTACAATAATCGTCATTAATATTATTTTAGTATCTTATGAATATAATATTTTTCGATTTAAATTTTTTTGCTAACATATTACTGTTGTTAGGTAAACGAGTTTTCAACACATGTGCAAATACGAAATACGCAATAAAATATGACGATATTTCTTGGTCAAATGGAGTACAGTATTATGGCTATAATTGTGATGGATTCAGTTCACTCTGTCATAATACCGCATGTGTTATTTTGGGTATGTAAATGAGTCTGGCTATAGAGATATTGTGAAAAAGGGTTTGCCATTAAACACTAGTGTTTGTGAATATTGCAATACCCAGAAAGAATGGCCCGAATGAATCCAAACTCGGAAGATGTGTACAACAGTGTACCAGCAATAAGTTTTTACGATTGCAGAAAGATGGCATACACGTAGGCCGAGCAGCACCCACTCTTGTGTGACTGAGATATAGTGTCTTAGCTCCAGGTGTTCAGAAATAAGTACTTAAGTGACAACATCAGAACTAGTTTCGTTATCATTTTATTATAAATATATTTGAGACTTCAGGAAATAGTAAATTATTGGCACTCTTTTCGATCGCGCAATGTCACGTGATAGGTTTGTAAATATAAGACCATCGATGCACGGTGAAAATGATCACATCTCGGAATCATTGGTTCATATTATATTCAAATGACATAATCACTGAAGTGTGCGTATGCCTCTTAGAGTCTAAGATGTGTGTAGAGAGGTTAAAAGCTGAGTTACAGGTAGGATCATAAGACTTGAGAAGTCCGCGAACACTGTCGTAACGCCCATTACCGAAAATACGTTTTATTTCAGATCATAACAAAGCAAAAAAAAAAAAAAAAAAAAATCTTTATACATTGAACCACTTTTACGATTTCATTTTCTGATAGTTATCATAGCCCGATTAGAACATAAGCTAATATTCTGGAACGAAATTGTACAAAATTTATTTTGCAATGAACCCCCAACAAGTTCATTTAAAATTAGGTGTATATATATTGTAACCAAACTAGCGTCGTAAAGTTATAGATTAGAAGTAATAATTATTAACAAATATACCTAGTTAATATATTTATATAAAAAGCCATTACAAGGCAAAATTTTTTTAATTATATTAAAAAAATAATGACACATCTTAATTTTTAACTATTTGTACGCAATGGACCAAAAATTGGATTATATCAATAATTAAACTCCATAAAGTACCTAAAATTTAAAATAAATTAAATAATCGTTATTGAAATTAAAACATAATAATAAATTCAGTTTTCAGTGCTTCATTAATCTAAAAGGAAAATAAATAGCACCCAATGGTGACCATACATTATGACAATGCCAGTTGTTGCATATGCGTATGAGAGAATGGTACACAAAATAAATACGGAGGAACTTAAGAAGGGTTTACAGAAGTGATACATTTCTCGGTACAGCTTTCTATATTAGTACATCCCAGGCAGGTAGGAAAACAGGAAACTCATTAATATATTGAGGGTGTGGGAGGGGGGGAAGATACCTACGGGCGGGCAGAGAAGGCGATCTTCGGTCTCGTGTATAAAGTATGCACTCTTCATTCATCTTGTCTCTGGTGCCAATTATTTCACGGGCGACCCTGGGAGCCGTTATAGGGGAGCATCATTCACCTCCCTCGCCGAAGGGGACGATATGCCAGGGGGTCGGAAGGGGATACAAGATACACCTGATCGTCTTCGCTAGCAACCCTTAACCCGCCTCCGTCGCCTTTCTGGAGTCACCACCCTCCTCCTCCAACCCACCCACCTTCTCCCTCCAACATCGCTTTGAATGGCAATCAATAATTGGCCTCCGCCATGACGGCGCATCAAAATGAATCACTTTCACCGTATTAACCGGGTTGGAAACTCGGGNACGTGGGCAGGCGGAGCGGTTCTGTGCATATTACAAAACGCGCTAAAGCACGTTCATATTTACAAGTAATAGTCCAATCAAAATTTAAACACTCCCAATTCATGCGAATTTTAAATTCAACGCAATGGTGGATCTAGATACGAATTAAGGAAGAGGCTATCATTAAGGAAGAGGCTATTGAACATGCAATCACGTTCAAACCTCATGCTAAACAGCACGCCATCACTTTTATAAGCTACATATACAGTTCAGTAATTTGTAGATAGTCGGTGAAAAACGTTTTTAAAATGTCCTGTTACTATTTAAAGTGTATTCCTTAGTACTGCATTCCTAACAGTGTAGCTTCCTGACTTCAAGAATTATCTCACTTGGTCCAGTGTAAAATTAAGCTCCAAAGAAGGAGCTCAAGCAACTGAAGCCCTATTAGCCCCCATTAGATCCACCGCTGCGTTATTTGAGGTCACATCGAAGTGTTTTATAAAGCAGACCCTGCTATGTTCTCAGTTTTAATAGAAAACATATCTTGTTGTCTGTAATTCGAAAAAAAAAACCTCAATACAGTCAGTTATCAAAACAACGTAAAGCAATTTGAACAAAACGACTTTTTGAAAAATTTAAAATAAATTTCAATGCCGTAATAATCGATGAAGTTTTAATAAAACAAATGATAACTAGCGCTCTTGTTATTTCTTAAGTAACAGAATATAGATAATTACGTATAACCTATAACCCGTTTTTAACTTTTCATCTCCTCATTTGTATTGTTTACTCCTTATTAAAGGCGTGCAAATTACTTCCTCAATGTGCATTAAAAGTTGAAAAGAAAAATGTTCCGCATTTCTCTAAAATAAATTAAATTAATTTTTAAATATTGAAAATAATCGTGCGGTGTTTAAACGCACATTATTTTGTGACAATTATTCTAAAACCCTTACACCAGAGCTAAAAATTCAGATAAACTACCCCGAGTTTAATATCACTGAAAGAGTGCTGACTTTATGTCAGTTGGCCGGTTAGTGCCTGAGTAAGGGCGAAGGCCCGTAACGAAAATTATTTTGTGGTATTTACTTCCAAAATAGTGGACGATTAAAATATTAGTGAATTAAGTGCACACAGTAGTTACTTTAGCAAAACCATCTAAAATAAAAAAATAAAAAACAATTTACAAGAAATGTAACAAGCAATACTAACATAGAAAACAGTATATTTGAAAATAAATTGATTTATAAGGAAACGTAGGCTGTCTACTATAGTTCCATTTGCATGCTTCATTTTGTGAGAATTGAGAATTTATGGAAATATGATAATTACGTTTGTTGTTTCACGTGACTGTATCTTTCAACACCGTGTACGAAAAACATAAAACATTATTGCATTTGTTACCTATGTTAGGAACTGCCAGCAGTGCTTGATGTTTTCAAATTTACCTTAGTATTCCAGTGATATAATAAGTAACAAATTATAATCAAACTGTCATCCAGAAAATAAGAATTTTATCAACGAAAGTTTCTAATTCTGGTTGTTTGCCATAGTACTGTAAAACATTCAAAATTATAGGTATATATTTTGTTAACTTTTGTAATGTAACATCAGAAATATTTCTACTTCAAGAAGAGCTACATTAAAAACGGCCGACAAGAAAGGATAGGGACATAACGAACAAATGTTTCCGTATGAACTGCCAGTATGCAATGTTTGATTCATATGGGTATATTTATTTAATGGGTATGACACACAAATATCCGTGATTATAGAGCTTCAACGATCATAATATGTGTTTGAGCTACTAAATTTTAGTGACGTAAAATAGAGCCTCCCAATAATTTACAGGTTAGCCGTTTTCAAAATAATAACTTGTCATGGCAGAAGACAATTTCAAAAGTTCTTGGGAATAGTTCTTCGCAAGTTTTAGTTTTTTCTTTCTAGTTTTATAATATTTGATTTTTATGAAATATATGTTTAAGCCTAGTAATACAGTTAATTAACTTTTATATAATATACTATTATTAAAATTTTTAGAATAAACATTAAATATTTTTTAAAAGAACACCGTGCCCACAGATTTTTTAAAGATTTTGTTAATTCTATTTGGAATATCTCAAACAATTTTAGTGGATTCAGGATTAATTAATGACAGTCGCGAACTCGTTAGAGCTATGTATAGGACCTCATCTAATTTTACGACGCCCCGAGAGTACACCTCTCGTACAGAGCGAAAAAAAAAATGTTCTGCCTAGTGGTAAATTATCGGTACAGTTTTTAGCTCTACTAATCTGTGCGGCGACATAGTATAATGAAAAGCACCATAATTTGCCTGAAATGATACTCTAAATCACTTGGAAAAAACCATTGCCAAAACATCCCAACGGATTCAGACCAATGACATTTCGAACACTAATGAAACTGCACGACCAGTTTCATTCGCTTAGTATAAAAAAAANAACGGATTCAGACCAATGACATTTCGAACACTAATGAAACTGCACGACCAGTTTCATTCGCTTAGTATAAAAAAAAATATCTATGCTCATTAGAAGCAGTTTAAAAATGTCTATTAAAACTTAACAAAAAACTTAGTTAAGTTACACATAAAACTTCATATATTTAGAAGCCCATTAAAGAAGTTTCAACAAATGTTCACATTAGTTCTTCATTATTTTTCTGAGTCATTTTCAAATATCTCGTAAAATGTAACAATAATTATGATAACGTGTGTCCATTATTTTTTCGGAGGAAGCACGTAACATGTATTTTTTATTATATAAATGCTTTAACTGTAGATATCAATAAAACGTTAATTTATAATATTTCAAGGTTATTGACGAGATGATTTCTTAAAAAATATTATGATCTATATAATAAACGAAAGTTATTTAGCAAGTGTGTTTCGCAAATGCAGTGCCAATATAACTGAAAGCGAATTTTTTCCCGTTTATTACCAAACAACTTCAAAGGCAGAAGATGTCTCTACAGAGGCTTCTTTGAAGAGTATTTAATTTTCTGCTGGCGACAGTTCTGTGCAGTTCGTTTAAAACCTAGATGATATCACTCTATTCTGTGCAGTGCTTAAAGACAAGAAATCCAAAAACGATGAAAGATGCATGAAAGAAAAATGAAAAGAGGTAACAGGTAGAAAGAAGAGGGTCTGAATACAACCATTCAAGTGAACGACGAGAAACGGAGTTCTGTAGGATCTGTTCTCCCACGCAGATAAAATGCAAATTCATCCTTATGTATATACCGGCGAGGTTTCGAGGGGTTCCTCGGTGGAATTCGTCCTTAAACTAGCTACACAACAGTTTCAAAAGGTTCTGAAAATTTCCGCAAACGTCGCTTTCATACACAATTGTTCTGAACTAGAGTTACAAAGGCTTTGAGGCGATTCCCCATGCAAAATGGGATAGGAAACACTATACGAATAATGTCGTACAGTAACTCTTAAGGGAGGTGCCCCCTCTTGAATGTTTTTTTTTTTTTAAATGGTTCTGTCGGACAATAGTGAAACCTACGTGAGATGAAAGAGCTATTCTATGAACAATTTTTTCTTTAACCAAGACCTGAAACCTGGCAACAATTGTGGCGTAATATTATCCCCGTACAGTGAGAAAATATGGGGATGGTATGTTAGTATCCTACCAATGTGTGGGTAACCCGTGGGTATTTCATTAAGACGTCATAATCATCAGTACAGTACGTTAACCGTGTTGTTCTCTCAGGCGAGAAAACAGAAATATTTTGTAAAGGTGCACTTGGTTGCCTGCCAGGTACGCAACCCGCACTGCAAGGCAGGTTGTAGAAACACATAATTACAGCTGTGTGTTAATGCAGGTAATGGTGACAGGGCAGAATGCTCGTGCAGTGCAGACTCTGAGCGTAGTTGTAATTCAAAGGGGAAGACCGTAAAAGTTAACTTCACCAGAAAGTGCTTTGCAAATCACCCGTGTGTGTGTCTTACAGTAACTGTTCAAAGTGGCGTCCACCATCTTCGATACACAAACGACAGCAACGAACATTCGAATGTCCGACGCGGGCAAAGATGCATTGGGGTGATGCATATGATAGTACAGGCATCAGTAATCCGGACACGAAGTTTGACTACCGTGTTAGACGGGGTATCGTTTTCTATTATCTTGAGATTACACTACAGAAGGAAATCAGGTGCCTTCAGATCTGGGGAGCCTGGTGGCCACTTCACTGGTCCACCTCTGCCTATACAACGCTCACGAAATGTTGCGGTTAGGTGGTGACGGGCTTCCAAACTGAAGTGTGCAGGGACTTTGTCGTGCTGCTACCACATACGACTGTGTTAGAACAACCTACACCTGAATAATCTCCAGAAGCGGAGAATAAATCCCCTATAGTGATAAAACAACAAGTTCCACAGATGGTAGGCTCTGTCTTCCATCTTATAGACCTGGACAAAAAACCAAGAATCAGGAAATGGAAAAGAGGAACCAACTCCAGAGAAGAGAGAATGGCCGTGCTCGTGGGATCCGGTCATCTGCGTGAGAGGGGGATGTAACAACTTGGGTAGGAATTTCAGCAAAATGCTGAGAGACCAGAGAAGAAGAGCGGTATGCACTCTAAACAGAGAAAGAATGGCTAAGACACTGTACCTTCCGGAAAGAAAGCAGAAGGAAAACGAAGAGAGCGGTGGAGAAATAGAGAGAGAAGTTTCCATTCTGAAAAACTTAGGGAGGCAAAGTGAATCGGTAGTTCCCTCTGAGAAGATCATCAACATTCAATGGCCATCAAACAGGAACACCATTGACGCGGCAGTGCAAACCTGGCCCATGGGAGCCAACCCTAAGGAACCTTGGGAGCTGTACGACCAAATGGTTCGTGGCTCCTAACTCTCACGCTCAGAGGACCCGATGATACTGATGGCAGCTATTGCCCTCCTAGTTAGATCGATGGATGGGAGAGAAAAGTTGTTCTTCCCCAGAATGGAGTGTGTGGACAGACTTGTCGTCGCCCAGGCAGATCTGCCCACGGATCCAGTAGCGCTCAACAGCTTGCTGAAAGAGTGCTACAGGAGGAGGGGGGAAACGTTTGATCCATCATCGATCTATAAGGATGCCGGTCGTACATACGGGATGCTTACCTTCGACTACAGCAAGCCCTTCACGGGGTACACTGTAGCAAGGTATTAGTCCTTCACCCGGACGGCATACCTAAAATCACCGGACTAAAAGACTCCTGATTAACTTTTTCCTGGGTATACTAAGTACTACTTAGGAAACCTGACGACAGCCCAGCAAAAAAAAATGGAATAAGAATACGGATAACTAAAGGACAAGTAATGTTAAAGGGGCCAATGTATATGTTTATAAGAGTGTGTGATGTCAGTAGGATGGGTCTGACTGGCCAGAATGGGATCCCGACGAGGCCCTGGCGTGCGTGTTCTTGGCGCGATGCTGCACATGCCCAGGGAAACTCTCCCTCTCTCTGCCATGATGATCGCATCTATTGGAGATGAGAAAAACCAGAACATGACAGAAAAAGGAATAATATGGGAGTGATCAGTGGACGGTGGCGGAGAATCGCGTCGAGGTCCTTGGCAAGTTGAGTGCGTCATTGCGTCAGCGGCTCAATCCGGGGAAACTCTTCCTGCCCGTCTGGATAGTGGTCATGACTTGCTTCCTACCGACATTCATTAATGTGACGGTTCGGAAAGTCTGCAGTGTGGTATAGTTTTATGCTCTTTGCGCTCGGGGGGCGAGGAGGCGGGGAACAATACTTGTTTACCGTTTGTCCCCCGAATCTAAGCCCAGTCCCTCACTGAAGCGCACTGGGTCGTGTTTGTGCTAAGGGTATGCCGCCATGTTTAATTTCACGTGAAAGAAGGGCTCGCGCAGTACGCGTTAGGTATGCATGATTAAAATCACTAGGTTTTCCAATTCTATTCTGCTCGGCCAGCATGGTGGATTTAAAAAACGCAAGTTCCCGGTGTTACCCTGCTATACAAAAGAGCCGATTTAGCTTTTTATTTGTGGGAGATTAACCTACAGTAGAAATAAGTGCTTCTGGTATAACCTTTTAATAGGTATCGGCCACCAGGATAGGAGGTTTGGTGAGGCTAGCGCCGGTTCCACCGGGAACTTGCTATAAAATACGCGGGCGTGTGTGTAAATCCACGTCCTCCAACAGAATGGGCAGTACGTCCTCTAAAAACTCTCGTAAAAGGTGAGCAGTCAAACGTGGCGGCAAGAGTTACGGTCCAATGAGGTTGTCGCCGACAATGGAGCCCCTGACCCTAACAGCAAATGTCACTTGATGGCGGTGTTCAACCATTGCATGTGGATTTACGTCGTTCCAAACATGACTCTTTCGACTGTTGAGAACACCATCCCGTGCGAAAGCAGCCTCGTCTGTCCACAGAACGTAGCGAGGAAAGCCGTGTTCGTCTGCGCAGTGATGCAGAAACACGCTAGCGAAATTGACACGTGGCTGGATATCAGCTGGGTGTAAGACTTGCACATTTTCCTGATAATACGGGTGTAGCTGTAGTTCGTGCAGAACACTGAACATACTTTGGTGGCTCGCATGCTTTGTCAAAGCAATTCCACGTGTGCTACTTATGGCGACTCGGTGATGCGTTCCGACACTTCCTCCTCAAACCTGGCTGTCCGAACGTTGCGTATCACGCCAGTGTAATACCTGTTATTTGTTAATATTCTGGTCTCGTGTAACTGTCTGTCCACAGACGTGAACACCCGATGGCATGGATGCCGTCTCTTTGTAAAGGTGTGTTTATACAGATGTGTGCTGCTCTTGCATTACCACACGCGGCACCATGCACGAGATGCATATCCGTTATTTATGCGCACCTGTAATGTCTCGCCACATTGCGAACCAACAGTGCAATGCCAGCATGTCACACACGATAGCGGTGCTAACTCAGAGCTGCGCACGCAACTGTCACGTCACGTAGTACGACTTGCCGTGAAAGCAGGTTGCGTGCATATCAGGCAACCAGGTGCACGCTTACAAATGTTGTCTGTTTTCTCGAAAACTGTTTGCCTGAGAGGTTTACATCACGGTAACGTTATTTGTGAATTGATTTACTCTATATATGATTATGACCTTTTAGTGAAATACCGAGGGGTTACACACACATTTGTAGGATACTAACACACCATCCCCTATTTTCTCCCTGTACAGGGATGATAGTGCACCACAACTGTTCCCAGGTTTTAGGTCTCGGTTAACAAGAACATTTTTCACAGAATGGCTATTTCGTCTCTGGTAGGTTTCATTTTTGTCCAATAGAACCATTTAAAATATTGATTTTCAAGTGTAGTTACCTCCCTTACGAGTTACTGTACGACATTGTCAGTGTAATGTTTTCTATCCCATTTTGCATAGTGAATTTCCTCAAAGCGTTTGTACCTATATACTATCTAAAGCTTGTCGGCTATTACAGAAAAATCAATCCGAAAATGAAAATGCAAACACCCATTCTATCAGCGCAAATGAAGTATAACTTGGTGAACAGAACAGTATGATTATTTAAACTTAGCTTTATAACACGCAAGGGAGCTTTGATCCTCCTAATTCATTTCACACAAACGTCACGACAGTGACGAATACATAAAGATAGGAAAACTTTCATGAATTTTATAACATGCATGCAAGTGTCCAGACTT
This sequence comes from Clitarchus hookeri, assembly GCA_002778355.1. Taxonomy (NCBI): domain Eukaryota; kingdom Metazoa; phylum Arthropoda; class Insecta; order Phasmatodea; family Phasmatidae; genus Clitarchus; species Clitarchus hookeri. The sequence continues at coordinate 675,744 of NQII01000578.1, forward strand.
TCCTGTATTTTCTAATAAGTGCCATTATTTAGTTAGCAAAACTTATTTTTTGCTGGAAATGACTATATTTTCAAATGGAAAGCATGCCATTCAGCTGTTAAAAATATGTCATTACCGGTTGTCCTTCTGGGTGTTTCATAAAATGGTAGTCCAATTATAGAAACATAAATAAATGAGCACGATTTTAAATTGTATCCTTTGCCAGACCAATCCGCGAAATTTTCCTATCTTATAAGTACGTATGCAACGTGGGGGTAATTTCAAAGCTTTAATTATAATGCAACTTGATAATACAAAGTTGACCTTACTGATACATAATCCCATTTTGCCTGCAGTGTATTTGGTTCGGCATTCACGCTAGCAGCAAATGGTCTTGTTGCCGTTAAAACAGTCAGGCACGGTATGTGACACTATAAAATATTAATTGTGTTACAAATATTTTCTACTGCAAGTGAAAAGCGCCTTGGAAGTTAGAAAAGTTTTTCACGTATATTTTAAACCACGTGTGAAAATATATAATATCATACAAAAAAAGGGTAAGTGTGATTTGCGCTATTGTGGAACAATCGTAACGCTTATAACGCTTCTCGTCCACTGGAAGCGACATGTAGCTACGTGCGTCTACGAGCGACAAAGTGCGTCGAGGTGAAGTACGAAGTCTCGCAACAGTGCCACGTCCTTTGCTCGCGATTTCGTACGTCGAAAACAGCCTATGCCAGTCTTTCGATCTGTGTGGCTGCCGTTTATGTACCAGATTTAGTTATGATATATGCATTTGATACACCTCAGCTAGATAGACAAAGAGCCAAAAAAAAAAAAATGCATGAATGTGTGAACAACATTTTTGTTAAAAGATAGCTGTACGGGAAATATTTCCATCTATGTAACGACCTCCACAAAAAATTTGCAGCATTATTTTGCTTACTTTAGAATGAAAAAGGAAATCGTTAGATACATTTTGGCTAATGTTAAATGACCAGTTGGAGAAATTCAAAATCAGAGGAATTGTATCACCCGAAGAATGTTTGGTAGTAAATTTAAGGGAAGCGTAACATTTGATAAATAATCTAGGTAATATATTAATGCCACAAAGTACGATATTGGAATGTGACACCAAATTAATATATAGAAGCATAGTATTTTAGCGTCATAAAATATTATTAATAATTTTTGAGAGATTGCAATGAGCGTCCTGTTATTGGGCATCAAAATACTTGTAGAATGAAGCCGTAGCAGTTAAATCGTCATTTGCAGAATGAGCAGACGATATAGAGGATCTTGCAGAAGATGTTGGATTGTGTTGAAAAGCAATGCTTTCATATTTTTCCTTCATAAGAACGTTAATTATTTCCGTCCGTGTGTGCAATTTCTTCTGCGCAGGTACTTCACGAAGATACGGCAAAAGACGAATCAGAAATTAGTAATCACTCTCTTAAAAAGTTGCTGAAGCCTGCTGAAAGAACTAATACTTGTTATTTTCAATGTCATTAAGTTACCCGTAATAGTTAATCTTTCTCCTTTTACATTTGGGAGGGGGGGGGACTTTAAAACAATTTATTTTGTGAAGTCGGGGTTCATTGGAAATCGGGCGTTGAGGATTGCGGTTCCTGGATTTCTTGTGTGTAAGACTTCATTATTTTCAAAGTTTTCATAATGTGAGATCTAATTGGAGTCACTTATCTCAACCATTTCGTCGCCTTCAAAGCAAGGCGCGTCCTCGGAAATGCTGCTCTGGATGTTTTTCGGGGCAATGGTGTTAATCAGGAAACACATTTAGCTGAAATATGGCCATGTTTTTGATGTATCTGCACCTTTTGCAGATGTATTATCCATGCACATTTTTGTCTCTCCTGAAGCAATCCCAGCGACTTTACCATTTCATTTTAATTTCAGAAACTGAAAGGAAATGAAAAGATCTGTAAAAATATCTGAGTCAGCGGTAATTTCCTAACACTACCCTGCTTGAAATATTACATGTGTTATGTGTTTGTTACTATATTGTATTTGTTTTGTTTGTATACAATATGTATCGATTTCCGTTAATGTTTACACGTAACTTGCAGCTTGTTATTCTTTCAAGACAGTGGGTTACTTCCACATGATATCAGCAATTAAATTATGCAGAATCGTTCAAGAAACATATGTGGTGATATGAGAATTCTTACGCGATGACCATATATGCCATTCCCATCAGCAGAAAGTAGATCCCATTGCATCACATTTTTGGGACCAATGGAGGTTTCCTACTTGTGTGGGGTGTATCGATGGTAAACACATTAGAGTCAAGTGTCCAAAGTAGTCTGGAAGTACGTACTCCAATTACAAAATTTTTTTTTTAATTATCTCGCAATCAGTGATGGGAGCAGACTACACGTTCATCAGTGTAGATGTAGGAGCCTACGGAAAACATAGTAACAGTGGGGTTTTGGATTATTCAAAGTTATCTAAACTCTTCCCAACTTCACTGCCGAATGAATTTTCGTCTACACTCCAATGGCATGGATTTTCATTTAAGTTGGTCATGAGACCTGCAACCGCGGATACTTGCAGCCTCGAGATTTGCGTGGTTCCAAAATGTGACAAAAATATATTTGACGCGAAAACGTCTTTAAAATCAGACCAACACATGGGGTACGAAGGCTGAAACGAAGTGGTAACGTTTGCTAGGGTGATCCATTCCGTTATTTTACTCGTAACTTCGTGACTAATAGCACTATCGAATAAATGTGGTCTCATACGATCTGGTATACGACTATGATGCGAGCATGGTCTTGTGTTCGTGTTTTTATACAAACTGGGAACGCACCTTGTCCAAAGTACGAATTGGCTTAAATTCCGAGTTACACCCATCACGCCACAGAGATCACGGCCCCTTGAGGACCCACAATCCTTAAAGGATTGCCCAGAGACAAAATAAAATCAAGACGATAAATTGGAAGTTCTGGTCACGGTAGGGCACCGGGAGAATGACAAAAGAAGGGAAGTGGGAGGTCACAGTTCTGGCCCCTGAGGACTGGCCGATGACCTAGATGGACGTCGCTGGCCTCGAGTCACCCGCGGTAATTGGATTTTCGCCAGCGACCGACGGCAATCAGTCTTCCTCCCGCCGCGCCGCCGATGAGGAAATGCTCCTCAGGGTCGGCGAGGACGGAGTTGTGGTTGGCTAGAGCGGCACTAAGGGGTGAAATAAGGGGTGTGTGCGTGTGCTTGGCTCCCCACGCTTGCAAGACAAAAGTGGGGACGAATTGGACGGGAGTGTGGGAAATAAAGAGCCCGCAAGGGAAGATCAGGATGTAAGGAGGAATGGGGAGGAAGCTCCATTCTGAAGCGAAGCATCCTCTTCGCGTAACAAACCGCCGCGAGCAGAACGAGATAAGGAAGGCCTAGCGTGGCCTGTGGTGCGTATTACCGCCTCGGCGGTTGGTCTTGGCCGTTTTGTCCTTCCCAGGATTCATTCTGGAAAGTTGGTATAAGAGCGTTCCACGAGTAACTGGAAAAAACCTCGGGCACCAAATACGTCTCCTTTTTATTTTACAAACATATTTATATTTAAAAAATGTTAAATATATATTTCACAGACTAAAACAACTTATTTAATTCACTATTTTTAACATGTTAATTATGCGAAGTCTCATTGGAGTTACTTATGTCAACCATTTCGTCACCAACTGCTTTGCGTGTTTTTTCGGAGCAATGGTGTTCATCGGTGAATGGCTGAAATAAGGCCATATTTTGTAATGAATTTGCACCTTTTACAGGTGTATTATCGAATCACATTTCGTCTCTCTCCTGAAGCAATCTATGATACTTTTTCATTTCATCTTCAGTTCAGCAACTAAAACGAAATGAAAAATGCTGTAAAAAATCAAAGACAGCGGTATCTTGTAATCATCCTCTTCTTTAAATATTACATTTATGATGTTTTGGTTACTATCTTGTAATTGTTTGGTTTGTATACAATATGTATATATTTATTTCATATTTATGAAAGTGGCTGTCCATTTACATGTAGGGTTATTTACACTATTTTAAATGGAGAATGTCACTCCCGCCTCATAAATATAGAATGTATTTGATTTGTGATCAGACAGCTAACACGTGAAACCGTTGGTGACGAACACATAAAAACGTACCGGAGTTTTTACGTCTCTGTTAACTAAAAAAATATTCTCTGTTTATCACTATCTCGAGGCATTATAGTTAAAACAACAGAAAGTTATGTGGACTACGTCAAAACGGTGGCTAAGATAATATTCGCTCACTTGCGAGAAATCATACTCAATGTTGCGGAAGAAAAAAAGAGCGTGGATGCTCAAATAATGATGTATCCACTGCCAACTCCACATAGGCTTACCTGAGTTTATATGAATATATCAGTGATGGTTTTTGGGTGATAAATTGTTTACTTATGACTATGCGACTTTTCAATCTTTTTCAGCTAATTGCGAGCAAAATTTTTAAATACATGCGACTATATACGAATCTGTTAAATTTTTAACCCTCCTACATATATAAAATTAACATTGCCTTGGACCCGATGAATTAATTCATGCGTCGATGAATGCACGTATGAAATTAATATAAATATATTACTAATGTTGGAAATATTACATAAATGAAACATTACACTCATTTTACTTTTTTGAATAAAACAAAAACTACAACGGATGTTAACGGAAGTTGTGGGACTGAGATCATTATTCGTAGCCGGAGTCACCACAAATTTTGGCGATGGTTTCCTTTTCAAAATATGTTTCCCAGCGATGCTGTATCTTCTCAAACACATTGTTCAGAACATTTGTGAAGAATGATATAAAATGTTGCGTGAGGCAGTTTTCACCTATTGGTCAGCGTAAACATTCTTCCCCTTTACTGTTTATTATTTCAACAATATACCTGCTTTCACAAAGTTCTCATCACTCACAGATTAACACATTGTGTTCAATTAATTTTAAATATGAGGGGTATGAAGGAGGAATTTAGTAAACTATACTTTTGTTAAGGAGGATATTACAGGATTTTCATATGAACGGTACAAAATTTTAAATTGACAAATTTTTTTATGAGTTCTGTATCAATAGGTATTAAATTCTCTAATTCGCGTATGTTTAACAAGTAGGAACAGCAATAAATAAAAAAGAACACCATGGCCAAACGAATTTTTGTTAAACTGAACAGTTAAATTTGATTTTCATTAGTCATATTATGTTTATTTTATTTATATGGTAATAAAAATATTAATAATATACGATTCAGAAGTAATGTAACTTAATATTCCAATATCTATTCGTTTTTTCCTAAATCGATCAATGATGAATAAATTTTATTTACATAGGAAATTAAAATTTCTTTCATGAAATACCACTGTCAATAAAAAAATAGATTTTTTATTTTGTATATTTTATTTTTATAAAATAAAATGGCCATGGTTTACAAAAATAACTGAATATACATATAGGGTTAGCGGTCGTAGCTATTGGCCTAGCGTACATTCGAAAACGTCCGAACCCGAGTCGAGCCGACGTCTCTCAGACTCACAAACTCAAATCTCATTGCGCCACTTAACGACTAGAACAAAGACAATTGTACAAAAAAACATAAATACAGCTCTTACAAGTGGCTGGGTTTAATTGATTGCAATAAAAGTTATACTGAAAATATACGTATTGTTACATGTTGAAACGTAAAGATAAATCATTACCAAAATCATTGAAAAAGGGCTACGTTTCATACGGCAAACTATCTTGCTAAGCAGCCGATGAAAGAGAAAATCATGGAATATTTTTAACAACATAATTCACCCACCTTCCCTGTGAAGGGACAATCTGCCAACAATAATGGATGTATGAAATTTTTTTTACATATTATGTTCATTTTTGTTTTAATCTTGTAGATCAGACAATAGACGTTTTGCTTCAGTAGGTAAACATTTAGAAAAAATATTGCTTGTTTAACTAGTACTTTGAAATTTTTTTATAAATTCTTAATTATATTTTTTTAGTTTTAAAAGGATTTTCTTTATTAACATTAGCGATTTTACCACATTTAATGTTGATAGTATGATGTAACACTCTAAAAAAATATGGGAAAAATTAGTTTACATTTGTAAAACAATATTCGCAAACTTGTTTTGGAAACATCTTTACATATAAGGTAGAATTGCCGCACTCTGGAGTAAAATTCACTTACATGACAGTGAAAAATCCCTCTTATGGATGGGAAAATTACCTTAGGACGTGTGTATCTCCTAAGCATTATTAGCTCAACAGCTGGACGGGAGAAAGAAACAATACAAGGTGCCATGTTAGGAAGGCTGTAGGGCTTGTATTCGTTAGCGCAGGCATAATACTAAGCAATAATATTAATGTACAGTAGGAAATCTGTTTAATACAAATATCTAATAGTTACCAATAAAAAGTTTGTGAAAAAAATTAATAAGAAAATTTATAACAGACTGTGGAAAACGGATAGGTTTTTGTTCCCGTGCTCAAATGTCAATATAGACATTTATCTTTACCCACGTCATTTTTATTTCAAGGGAATTTTAAAATTACTTGGAAAGGTATTTACCTCAAAGCACTAATAAAGACACTAAAGAAAATCTACACAAACGTTGCTTTGTACAGCACAGATGTAAATGAGCAATCTGTTACACAAAGTAATTATAACCCGTTCCAGGGATAACTAATTTATCAAGTTGCTCCTAGAATGGCAGGAATGTCCATGCTAATAATAGAAAATATTTTAGGGAAAACTTGTGTAGTTATTTCAAGAACAATTTGGAGGTCATTATAATTAATACTTTTTAATTTTTCGTTTTGCATTCCCGTGTTACGCTAATAATCACAGAATCCGCTTTATTGGCGTCATGATGTAATGGATAGTGCACCGGCCTTTCAAAGTTAAAGACCGTGGTTCGCTCCATCCTACCAGCAAGTGTCCAGGATTTAATAATTTATCTTTTGGTCACTATTCATCTGAGGATATAGCTACTGGGTTTTGGTATCTTTGCAAGGTAACGTATTTATCAGAGTCAATCAAATGCATGATTTTTTGTTAATAATCTGTTATGTTCATGAATACAGCGGCGTTGTCTTTTATCTGTTGTTTTCTAGATGACAGTGGCGTTGCCTTTATCTGCTGGGAGGTTCGTAATGGTATTGTTATCCTTCAGTAAACTGATCCCTTGAAGTTTTTTCTCGGGATAGATTCTGCTTGGGTGGCTTTTCTGCAGCTAGAGCTGATCTCACCTCTCAGCGGAATTCTTCTTGTTGCTTTGGCAGAAGTTTGTAGATTACACTTTCCACAGATGCTACTATCTCCAGTTTAGGTATATTTAATGGAACAATGCTAAAGTTAAGGCCCTTTTGTAATGCAGATGCTTCAACCTCTGTAAAATTTATAACCGATAGGTTGACGACTATGTTGAGTTTTTGAGTTGGAGGTTTGACAGTGCATACTTTTATTTCAATCATTGTGGACAGTTTATTTTTCTGTTTCCTTGTGTTTCAGACTGTTTTTCTGAACCAGGTTTGTTATAGACTGATAGATGCTATAGCAATCTATGACACTAAGATTGGATTCGATGTCCAGATGGAAAGCAGATATTTCATTGCGCAGAATTGTTCTTTGTGAGTGATAATGAGAAATTCTCTCTTTCAGAAGAGTGTGATTAGCTGCGAGAACGATGTTTTCTGCACGTTTACTTTCTACAGGTGGTTTTGCAGATATGCCATTAGGTGGGACATGATTTTCCCGGCATTTACACAAGAAAGCGAGGTGGTTACAACATTTTGAAAGTTCAACAATATTTTTCTCCAGTTGTCTTACTTGAACATGCACACCGGGTCCATACCAGGCATTGATTTTATCTCTGAAGTTTAATAGCAATGATGATTTCATGTTTTTATTATGGTTTGATTGGACTTTGTCCATTTCCGACCATGAGACTAAATAAAAATGTCGCACACTCACACAGAACTCAACAAGACAAAATACGAAAAAGCCTTTTAGAACACCACAGACAGATAATTAGGAAAAACTGTTTCCTTGTCAATGAAAAATAAGTATGATATAATTTAAACGAGAAAAAGATAGACGAACAACATATTGATACAAACCAGGACAGACAACGAAATCAAACCAAAAGAATAAACAACACGATGACGAAAACGAAAACACCACACGAGTGAACAAAACAGTGCACATAAAAATATCAATGGACACAGCTGAACAATAAAACTTACAACACACACACAAATACGACAAAAATCACAATGGAACACAAGTCAAGAAAAGTTTTGAGCGCAAAGTTTATTAGAATCTATTTTAGCACGTCAAAATAAAGCTTACACCACACAACAGTAAACTGTGACATATAATGGTTTACTCAAAATTCATAAGCCAGATGTTCCTCTTAGGCCCATTGTAAGTTCGTGTAATTCGCCATGCCGGGAGCTCTCTAAGTTCGTCCTGAACATTGTTTCACCGTTGGTTTGTCACCCATTATCTTTCATTAAGAACTCCTCACATATCAGTATTTTTTTTTTTAAGAACTTGAAATAAGGGATAATAATGTTTTGGTGAGTTTTTATGTTCGGAGTCTGTTTACTAATTAACCAGTACCCGAAACACTTAGCGTATTACAAGAAAGACTTGAAGCAGACCCAGAAATGAAATATCGAACTATCGTATCTATTTCCATCATAATGGAACAAAAAACTATGTGCACAAACACTACTTATTTCTAGTTCAAAGACAAGTTATACAAACAAACAGATGGAATGGCAAAAGTATCTTCTCTCTGTCATCTCATGGCTAAAATTTTCATTAAAATTTCGAGCAGGACTCACACTCTGAAACTGACACTCCACCCAAGTTTGGGTTCCGATATATTAACGACACATTTCTGATTTGGCAGAAGGGTCAGGACAAACTCAAGGTGTGTACATAGGGGAAACATGCCGGCCACTGTCCACCTGTGACAAGGAACACAAACAGAACCATAAACAGAAGGAAAAAGAAAAAATCATAACTAGCTCATCAAGTCTGGTCAAATATCCATAAGATTCTGTGGGGAATTTCTGTACCCATCGCAAAAGAGCAAAATGCCATAAAAAGGAGTTTCAAAGAATGGGTTTTCATCAACTGCAATAATAATGTTATAAGTCAACAGAGCATAGAACTAAAGGGAATATGGTTACTAATAATTGAACAAGAAAATTTGTTGACCAAAATTAATAATTACACTTCAAATAAGACCTGTATTTCCACTCATTAATACCTACACCCCATACGCTGTCTCTCTGCCCGATCAGCAAGCACTTTTACAAGCACCATCCCTTTCATTGACAACAGACTAATGTCAGAAAACAACAAATTTTGCGTTAAAATGTCCTTAAATAAAAATTCAATAATTAGAAGATTAGGAAAATATTCCCTAAGACACTAAATCACATAACAGACGACCGAAAATGCCCCGTTTACAACTTTAAAAAGTAACTAAAGACACAAGTAACTTCAAGCAACATTAAAACCTGCGACCGGCCGGAAAAATCTCCTATCGATCCGGGACTAAATTCCCCAAATTTAACTAAACTAGTTTGCGGTCGCGCCACACAGCTCAGTCTGCCACTAGACACCGTCTGTTACAGTAGTAATGTAGAACACCCGAGGCACTCCCCCAGCAATAAAACACATAAACTAAATAACTAATACATTTATTTAAACAACACAATACTCCTGGTATACTTAATCATTCAACTTGATGCTAGGCTGTGTACGCCCCACAGTTCGGAGCCAGTTTAACTTGATGTATGTAGGCCCCACAGTTGTGCGCCAAATTAACTTGATGTATGATACACTAACTAGCGTTGCGCCCCACGTCCGGGCGCCACTTAAACTTGACGTATTTAGGCCCCACAGTTGGGATGCCGCTTTACTTGACGCTATATCGCCTCTGTGGAAGACAGAGTGGCTTATAGTGTCGTTGTTAATGTCCCCAGGCACCGACTATATGACGCCTGAAGGTTAAGGGGTTTGCAATAATTTAGTCTTTTACTGTTGTATTTTGAAGGACGAATATATTGTCTCGAATTCAACACAAATAAAATACATCAGCACTGGAGAGGTGTGGTACTGTGATAATTTGGTTACTCGGATTGACTGCTAACGACTTCGTAATAGAGGGGGCTTCTTTTGACTGTGATTGTATACTTAGCTCTTGCTGCGGGTGCTGTCAGCTGTGGTGGGTGATCTCCGGCGATGGGCGGCCTTTGGCAAAGGCCTGTAGGTTCTGACGTCTCACTGGACTGCTGTTCTACTGACGTACTGACGTGGCCAGGGATCCGAACCCCAGACCTAACTCTCTGCTCGGCGATCTTCGACTGACTGCTCTCTCAGACTGACCTCTCTGTGCGTTACTAATCAACTGACTGACCTCCTACTCTGGGCGGTAGTAATCAACTGACTGACCTCTCTGCGCGTTACTAATCAACTGACTGACCTCTCTGCATGTTACTAATCAACTGACCGACCTCTCTGCGCGTTACTAATCAACTGAC
>NQII01000578.1:686423-770481 GCA_002778355.1 Clitarchus hookeri
GGGGGGGGGGGTGGTTTTCGGCCAGCGTCGCTCTAAAATTCCTAAACCGTCACACGACAAACTTAAGTCTTGAAACCGAATTTATACTCCGTTAACACACAAAATGTAGTAACTAGTGGGGCCTGCTCTGATTGGCCGATCTTTACTCCGGGGGCGGAGTCTTATCTCCCCACCCGGAGATGGCAGCACTGTCTCCTTTTACATGATGTTTTCGCAAAAATATATTTAATGAAATACCTCCTTCTATTTTTGCTATTGTATTATTAAATAAACTGTTGATAACATAAATACAACTTAAAAATGCTGCTAACGTACGTTTCCAGTCTGTTTTAAGACTCGGGTATTTTACTAAGCCTTAAGGATTGAGTATGATTCAATTAAAAAACTGATGTACGCCAACAAAATAAATATAAGTAATGTTAAGTAACATCTGATGTTCACAATCATTATCGTCTCACTTACAATAGTCAATGTCTTTACCCAGACCTTACGCGAATAAATTCATAGGATTATTAAGGCTTAGAATCAGCTTTCAAAAAATCAAAGTCTGGCCGGGAGTTTCAATAATTTCCCATCCAGCCTATAACTAAACCTGCTTATTCAAAATACCTAAACGGACAATACTATGTTGCAGCCTCGCTGCTACCTGCTCCCACGATCTCTGTGCAGGCAGAGTCGGAGGGAGGTTAAATGTTAATAGAAACCAGGGCTTGCTGGGGGAACCCAGCTTGCCCTAGCGTCAAATCGAGCTAGACTCAAGAAGACAATTTAAGGATGATGCGGGTGGAGGGGGTTAGCTTCTTTTTGGCACCTCGTTTCAAATGCAAGACAACTGGGAGGACAAGAGCCCCTCACGGGGCTTGTACTACTCCGGCGCTGAAGAGCTTGCTCCGGTGATGCAAAGCGGCGGCGGCGCCAGTCACTCTGCCTTCAGTTCTCACATCGTGCACATCTCTCCCGCACCACTTTAAACCTGCCATGCGTCTCCAGCAATCTTAGCATTCATAACGCGTCGACCTATCTACTAAATACTTAATTATTGCTCAGTTAAAGCACTTTCTAAATAATTATTAACTGCAGTTCTAGTCATGACCATTATTTCCAACCTCACCAACATTTCATGCTTGAGCACACCTAATTAGACGTCACGTTTTTAGAGTCAGAGTATTTGTAAGATTTGGCACTAAATTACACTTTTAATTTATAAAACCTGGCAGGGGAATTATATTCCTCGTATAGGTTAGTAACTTAACCTGCTTTTCTAAATTTAAATTAAAGTAGAGCCACTTACCTAGGCAGAGCGGCCTCCCTCTTCTTTTCCTGTGAGAGCAGGAGGAGGGGAGGGTAACATTATTGGGTACCGGGCTTGCTGGGGAAACTCAGTTGGATCATTAAAAATAGCTGCGGAGGGAAAACTCCGTAACTACAAATTGGGACGGTGCAGGGAGTTGGGAGGGGGCCAATCTTGCTTCTTCCTAATCTCCCTTTGGGTCATATGAAAACCTGTTGGATGGTAAAGGGCCCCTCACAGGGCCTTATCTACTCCCGATATGATCTTCGGCAATGATGAAAAACGGCGGCGGCTGAGCTCAGTGTCACTCGCAACCAGGTAGCGATTGGGGAAGGTTAGNTCTTCGGCAATGATGAAAAACGGCGGCGGCTGAGCTCAGTGTCACTCGCAACCAGGTAGCGATTGGGGAAGGTTATCTCTCATCTTCTGACTAGTCTTCAGGTATAGTTAATTTCATATAAGAAGGCCACATTCTGACAGTCAGAGAGTGGCAAATTGACGTATTAAAAAAAAAACTATGTGCCATTTACAAAATCCTGTATCAACTGTTGCACGAACGAACGAAAGTTAATACTACGTTGGCTATTCTGAGTGCACTGTTGACGCACTTAAGACCAGCCGAGAAAACGCGATGAAAAAAGAGTTCCAATGTTAATTAATATATTTTATTTTATGTAGTCATAAAACATCGGTTTATGTGTTGAAAACAAAAATTCATGCTAAAGTAAAAATGTATAGCAGTTCAAAATTATTCACATTAAAACGATCCATATTCAAATGAAACACAATTTCAAAAAAAAATTTCACGTCTTATTTCACTCTTTCCAACACGGCTTTCCTTACGTGTTTGATATTAATTCTAAAAGCATATATAAATATTGCATAATATTGTTGGATTAATTTTTTTAATAATCTGACGAAAAATATTTCAAATTATTTTCGTTCTGAGTCAGTAATAAATGAACAGTAAACTTTACATAGACACTACCCCTTGAGAAAAAAAATGCGGCTCNTCTTCGGCAATGATGAAAAACGGCGGCGGCTGAGCTCAGTGTCACTCGCAACCAGGTAGCGATTGGGGAAGGTTAGCTCTCATCTTCTGACTAGTCTTCAGGTATAGTTAATTTCATATAAGAAGGCCACATTCTGACAGTCAGAGAGTGGCAAATTGACGTATTAAAAAAAAAACTATGTGCCATTTACAAAATCCTGTATCAACTGTTGCACGAACGAACGAAAGTTAATACTACGTTGGCTATTCTGAGTGCACTGTTGACGCACTTAAGACCAGCCGAGAAAACGCGATGAAAAAAGAGTTCCAATGTTAATTAATATATTTTATTTTATGTTGTCATAAAACATCGGTTTTATGTGTTGAAAACAAAAATTCATGCTAAAGAAGAAATGTATAGGAGTTCAAAATTATTCACATTAAAACGATCCATATTCAAATGAAACACAATTTCAAAAAAAAATTTCACGTCTTATTTCACTCTTTCCAACACGGCTTTCCTTACGTGTTTGATATTAATTCTAAAAGCATATATAAATATTCCATAATATTGTTGGATAAATTTTTTTAATAATCTGACGAAAAATATTTCAAATTCTTTTCGTTCTGAGTCAGTAATAAATGAACAGTAAACTTTACATAGACACTACCCCTTGAGAAAAAAAATGCGGCTCNTTTTCGTTCTGAGTCAGTAATAAATGAACAGTAAACTTTACATAGACACTACCCCTTGAGAAAAAAAATGCGGCTCAGAGCACGCGCTGAAATGTTGTGCGCGCCATCTGTGGGGATCTTTTCGAAGCACTACAAGCCAGAAGAGATAAGCGTTCGTTTGCTTTATATCATATATATACGAACAGATACCTATACTTTTATTTTTCATGAGCTCTGTATTTTTTTTAAGTAACATACATTTCGTGTACAGCGTTGACGAACGACCCTAAACACTTCAAACTCCGTTTCGAGACTTAGCGCCGCCTACCGCGCAATAAAAGTAGTTCACTAATTGCCGCACGAAACAGCAAGCATCTCCTGGACGCGCTGACTCGTATCAAAGCCAGTTGATGGCGAATAAATACATAAACGAAAAGTAAACATTAGCGCGGTGATCGTCAAATGTCAAGAATGTGGCCTTCATACGTGGTACAAAGTATAGCTCGGTCAGCTACTGAGGTCTTCGAGTTAGTAGGCACACAAGGACACGATGGAGTCGANACGTAGTACAAAGTATAGCTCGGTCAGCTACTGAGGTCTTCGAGTTAGTAGGCACACAAGGACACGATGGAGTCGACAGGGCGACAGGAAGTTTTTAGGGATGGGCAGAGGGGAAAGACGACTACTGTCCCTCCTTCCTCCGCTATTTCGAGATCAACACAGCACAACTCACAACGCAGCACAGCTCACAACACAGCACAACTCACAACACAGCACAGAATGGCACGAACCAAGTAGGAGATAAACAATACCAACGGGAAATCAGACGCAACCTCGAGCGGCTGTTCCAACATAAAAGTCTTCTCATCATTCAGAAAGGAGGAAATCTCTTCAATCGATAGCTCGGACAGCTCATAAAAGGCTGTGACACATAAAAACATTTGTCCAAAATCATTTACTCCCCTGGTGTACATCTCTGACACCAGGATACTAAAATACATGAATCTTAGATTCGGCTAAACATACTTTATGGAAAACACTGTCACCAACAGACAACACCTGNACGAACCAAGTAGGAGATAAACAATACCAACGGGAAATCAGACGCAACCTCGAGCGGCTGTTCCAACATAAAAGTTTTCTCATCATCCAGAAAGGAGGAAATCTCTTCAATCGATAGCTCGGACAGCTCATAAAAGGCTGTGACACATAAAAACATTTGTCCAAAATCATTTACTCCCCTGGTGTACATCTCTGACACCACGATACTAAAATACATGAATCTTAGATTCGGCTAAACATACTTTATGGAAAACACTGTCACCAACAGACAACACCTGNGATACTAAAATACATGAATCTTAGATTCGGCTAAACATACTTTATGGAAAACACTGTCACCAACAGACAACACCTGAAGGTGCTTGTAAAAAAGGGGAAGAACTCTGCTTTCTGCGAGTTCCTAAAACTTTATAATATATCTTATTACACACACGCTAAAAAAACGAAAGGCCAATCAAAATAGTTGTCAAAGGACTAACACACAACACAGATTCACAAGACTTAAGCAGGGAGTTCAAAGAATATGGCTTTAGACAACTTTCTGCTAGAAATTCTTAACACCAGCTGACACATCTGCAGTCTATGAGGCTGTAGTACATCCACACGATGAACTCGATCGATGTACTGAAAATACCCACACTATATTAAACGTCAGTTCGCGTACAACTGTACAAAGAACGTGCTGAAGATGTGGTACAATGCAAGCGATGTTGTGCAGTGGGCCACTCTCAGCACACTTCGGCCATTATATGCTCTGTGTACGGGGCCACACACAATGGCGGATTGTACTTTTACAGAACAGGACAAAACAAAGTGGGAATGTACTTTCTGCAATAAAACAGGACACTCGGCTGTATGGAAACAGTGCGAAGTAATCCAGATGTGNCAAAGTGGGAATGTACTTTCTGCAATAAAACAGGACACTCGGCTGTATGGAAACAGTGCGAAGTAATCCAGATGTGCACTGAGGCACGCAAATAAAGGATTGGGCCTAAACCCACCAAACACTAGGCAAGAAATCCGGGAAAACCCGTGAGCAAATATTCAGGCAAAGGCTGAATTCCCTTCCCTTCAATCACAGAAACCGTAGACTGACAAGCACCCCCACAACAGCAGAGAGACAACATCACAACAGAAAATACCTTCCCTTTCATCGTGGCAAATACACTCTGCACTACACAACATTAGTTAGTAGAAATTCTCTAACTTGCCGCTTTTCTTTGAAAATTACACAGGCAAAAGCGATGACAACACTACAGGAGANCAAAGTGGGAATGTACTTTCTGCAATAAAACAGGACACTCGGCTGTATGGAAACAGTGCGAAGTAATCCAGATGTACACTGAGGCACGCAAATAAAGGATTGGGCCTAAACCCACCAAACACTAGGCAAGAAATCCGGGAAAACACGTGAGCAAATATTCAGTCAAAGGCTGAATTCCCTTCCCTTCAATCACAGAAACCGTAGACTGACAAGCACCCACACAACAGCAAAGAGACAACATCACAACAGAAAATACCATCATGTTAGTAGAAATTCTCTAACTTGCCGCTTTTCTTTGAAAATTACACAGGCAAAAGCGATGACAACACTACAGGAGANGTTAGTAGAAATTCTCTAACTTGCCGCTTTTCTTTGAAAATTACACAGGCAAAAGCGATGACAACACTACAGGAGAAGCAAATGCTGCTTCTCACAGCACTCGCCACTTTACCTCATTAAACCAACAAATAGTTTAGGACAAAACTTACTAATACAAAATATTAAAATAAAATAAACTATAATAAACATATAAAATAAAAGTAAATTCACAATAAACCACCCCAACCGCAGTTAAAAGTAAATTCTTTATACATTATATATACCTTTTTCGTCTCGGAATTCTCTAATCGGTCTGGGACGTAATTTAACAAGTATAATCAAACTACATGGCTTTAGACAAAACATTCAAGTCGTCCGCACACAGGGCTAGAGACAACACAATTGGCTACTCTCTGAACTACTCCAAAAGACCAACAGGTACACTCTACCGGTCACATAGGGCGCCTTGCCCAGACTGGTTATGTGGGAACTCGGGAAGGTGGGAAATAGCGACAACTATTATTCGTTTTCCAGGTCGAGAGACACATGCCTGTCGTGGTAGTAGAAAGGGGAAGGGGTGCTTACCAAATTAAATAAAGTACATTAAACTAAATAAATTGATAAAAAACAAACACGTTTAAACAACAAACATTATTTATAAAACACTTTTAAAAATAAAAACACAAAATACGGGAAAACTAAAAATATGTGAAAACAAGGTATGTATACAATAAACAATACTAACTACTCATAATGACGCACCGACTTGATAGTCTGTTTCAGGTCTTGAAGAAGAGAACTCGACTTGGGGAGGGGGAGGGAGCTCTGCTTTGACTACATTCTGATTATATTCTGGTACCAAGGGCCCCCATAGCTCTAGCATACTAGAATGATTTCTCTTCCAATATCACTACACGACCACAGGATGAAACGTACCCCGGGGGCTGCCCCGGGAGACTAGGGTCTCACTTACACATTACATGCAAGATTAACTAGCACACTTGTACACAACAAGCCAACATGTTAGACAGACATCGCGACACCAACATTCACTCCAGCCGGAAGGCTGGATGGAAGCTTCACTCCCCAGCAGAAAACAAAAACACCTACGGTTACTTTAAAATAGGCAACACCAATAAACAGCCTTTAAACGGGTCCGGTGCCCTACAAAATACAGCTACACGGTGCCCTGCCCCCGACCCAATGATTTGAGTATGTGAAGGGTGCACTTATTTTAAAAACACCCTGTTAGTTATGGGAGTCTAGGCTACCGGTCTCACGACACCTAGGCCATTCATTGGTGTATGAGGGTTCCGCGACCCTCAGCTCAGACTACTGTGATTGTCCTTCCAGTGTCTCACTTGAAGAAGGGGGCAGATTTCAGGTCCCAAAAAGTCGTGAAGACTTATTATTATTTCTTGTCATTTTCGTCGCTCCGTGTCTTCTCTGTTGGTTTATCTATTATTTACTCTGGTTATTTTTGTGGTTCCTGTGTTGTTTATAGTTTTAATTTTTTGTTTTATAATCTGACAAGGAATGCATTTCCTGACTTGTGTTTCATTGTGGCTTTGTCCTATTTATGTGTGTGTTTTAAGTTTTATTATTCAGCTGTCTCCAATGATGTTTTTTGCAATATTTTGTTCACTCGTTGGTTTTTTCGTTATCTTCATCGTGTTATCTTTTCTTTTGGTTTTCTTTCATTGTCTGTTCTGTTTTGTAATAATAAGTCGTTCTTCTATATTTTTTTCTTTTAGTCGTTTTAATTATATACATAATTATTTTTTCATTGACAAGTAAACGGATTTTTCTAATTATCTTGTCTGTGGTGTTATAAAATGTTTTTTCGTCTTTTGTCTTGCTCAATTTTATGTGTGTGTGTGTGTGTGTGTGTGTGCGNCTGTGGTGTTATAAAATGTTTTTTCGTCTTTTGTCTTGCTCAATTTTATGTGTGTGTGTGTGTGTGTGTGTGTGCAAGATTTTAATTTAGTCTAGTGATCAGAAATGGACACCGTACAATAAATCCAGGATAATACCATGAAATCACCATTTCCATTAAACTTCAAAGATAAAAAAAACTATTCAGTTTGTTCAACCAACAAAAACTTAGTAATTGGTTAAAACGTAATATTGTTAAAGTGATATTTATAATAACTTAATTAATTAGATTTTTATAAAATGAGATAAATATTTACGTAAGAGTAAACGTTTATTTAGGTCCACGGGTGTGTGGTGGCCACGATAACTTCTATTATACCAAAGCGAACAGGATTATATTCCTACTAAGAATATTTCCAGATATTTCATGTAGAAAATTTGGCGAAAAGTTTCGTTTGGAAGTGAATTTTTTCAAGTAAAACTCACTTCCTCCACCATTGCATTCTGTTATGGCTTCATACAAACCTCACGTTATCCTCCACCTTCCCATTACTGGCGGGGAAGACTACAGCTCTTAAACACCACTCTNGCTTCATACAAACCTCACGTTATCCTCCACCTTCCCATTACTGGCGGGGAAGACTACAGCTCTTAAACACCACTCTCTCAAATCTCCAAAAGATTATTTGCCTCTCTGAATTACGTGCGATGGAGTCACGAGTAAAAAAGGCCGACTGCATGTAACAATTCCAACGATTGGATCACTTGTAAATAAGCAGTGCTGTACGATTTCTGTGAACAGATCTGACCGGCTTTTCGGGCAATATACTGCTTGTGGGAGTGCATTACGAGGCGCTCTTCTCTAAAAACCCTGCATNGATCTGACCGGCTTTTCGGGCAATATACTGCTTGTGGGAGTGCATTACGAGGCGCTCTTCTCTAAAAACCCTGCATGTAAAACGGGAAGAAATATCTTGTAATATGGCTTCACGCGCTGCGGCAGAACTGCATACGTTGCGTTTACCGCGCTATTTTGTACAGAATACATCACTTATTTCAGCGCGCGTTTTGGATAAAATTGCTTATAGCTAGAGACCTGGAAAATTCGCGGATTAATTTTNGATCTGACCGGCTTTTCGGGCAATATACTGCTTGTGGGAGTGCATTACGAGGCGCTCTTCTCTAAAAACCCTGCAAGTAAAACGGGAAGAAATATCTTGTAATATGGCATCACACGCTGCGGCAGAACTCCATACGTTGCGTTTACCGCGCTATTTTGTACAGAAAACATCACTTATTTCAGCGCGCGTTTTGGATAAAATTGCTTATAGCTAGAGACCTGGAAAATTCGCGGATTAATTTTNACATCACTTATTTCAGCGCGCGTTTTGGATAAAATTGCTTATAGCTAGAGACCTGGAAAATTCGCGGATTAATTTTGGGACAAGCTAGAATTTAACACAATTGTGTCTGTATAACCTTATCCACTGGTCCACAGTGTGTTCGACATCTCCTGAAGAACTGTGGCCCAATCGGAGCCTTCCACTCTGAGAGGAGACAACCAATACACAGTTGACATCGGCATATTTGTACATAATACTGTAGGGTCTAGCCTGCAGGTCACTGAACTCGAATTTTTCAGGTCTCTACTTATAGCTACTTTTGCTACTTCCCAAATCTTCTCCTGCGCTTAGACTATGTATGAGTGTGAAGTTAGGATAGTCTGCGGGTTATCTTTTAGCTTGCAAAGTTTCCCACCGTCTACCTGTAACGTTAGGCGCCTTTCTTTGATGCTAGCTGATATCAACAATGAAAGGCAGTGGTATTGGGAGATACGAAAAACAGCAGGTGGATAAAGCAAGGAAACTGGTGAAGAGGGTGAGGAGCCCTTTCGTGTTGGTTTTCGTCTGAGTTTCGTGTTTGTCACGACCCGACTAGCTTTCTAGCGACGTATCTTCACAAAATATCGAGAAGCCCGCATTATTCTTCACCCTCAGACGCGAATTCAAGGCTCGTTGGTCGTGCGTGATTGTTTATCTAAGGTTTCATAATATAACAACATTAAAATGTATGGAAATTTTGCTTAACATATTCAGTGGACTAGAAAAATGTCCCATGTTCAGTGGTTGGTAGACTGAACAGCACAGTAATATTTTATAACACAATGTTAAAACTTTTCGCAAACTTGCAGAAAGTTTTTCGGATATGCAGAGCAGAACTGTGGGAAAGTTCTCTGGAATGACAGCATGCGTCAAGTGGCCGCCCGGATAGGCCACCGAACGGTGTGCAGAGATCCAGCAGCAAATGTTACATAAAAAAACCATCCAACATGTNGGCCGCCCGGATAGGCCACCGAACGGTGTGCAGAGATCCAGCAGCAAATGTTACATAAAAAAACCATCCAACATGACTTAAATGAGATCTGCTTACCAAAAGCATTTATGAAACGTTTTGTATCCTTTTCTGAGTTCGTCCATTTCTCGTTTAAGCATGTTTTTGTGACAGTGAAAACAGCTCAAACGGGTGTTTCCATTGTAATTTTTAGGTATGATCATTACGGTACAACATATTAACTAAGGATTAGGGAAGTGCAAAAAATCCTTATTTTTATTACTACGCCATAAAATGGTGGGGTATCCGCTGAACGTCTCATAGTGGCGCATTATTCACTGCAATACTGCACGCCAGTTCAGTGCTTTGCACGTCGAGGCGATGAGAGAATTGACGCGCATGTATCGGTCACCCCTAGCGCTCCCACGGTTTTAGGCCTCAGACGTGCAAAATTCCTTCAACCAGGCGACCGCCTTCACAGAGCTCTGCACATCTAGAATACGGAACATATACTTATTCTTTGTAGCTTAGATTTTCAGGGACGGAAATTAACTTCGCGACACGAAGTTGCAGCCAGAAAATTTTCGTTCCTGCGGCATTTAGCATAGTCACGTCAATTAAACTTATAAATTTAAAAGAGAAAGCGTTGCAAAATCTGCCTATAACAGACACCAAGTCTTCAAATACTGCATATTATTAGATTGTAACAACGGTCACATGCAGCAGTTTCGTAACATTAACACATTTAGTTTGTACACAGTTGTGAAAATACTATAAATTATTATTTGGTGTTATTATCACCAACATATCTCATATTCATATTCAAATCCCGTCTCTTAACAAAAAAATTATGTGTTTATTGTTTTTATATAATGTTGGTGCANTATTAATATTTAAAACATTTCCCAGTAAATCTTTCTTTTTTAACCAATCTCTATATTTCATGAATAGATGAATTGAGATGTACTGTCACTTGACAGAACATCTGGCAGTCATATAAACCATTAATGTATAATAATTTAGTGATACATATTTCAGAGCTAAGAAACGTTTTCTATGTTTTACCGATTTCAATGAAACAAATAGTCTAAATAATTTGAGAGTTCATTATTCTCTTTAAAATGCAAAAAATAGGTGTCTACATGTAACTTATTCTATGACAATGAACGTATGGATATATAACTCAGGTACCACCCCAATAAGTGGTACAAAACTCCGAAGAATATTAATAATCTTAGAACACATCCAGTCATTTAAAATTTCCAATCACATTATTTTAAGTTAAGCTTTCAAATCGGCTTTAGTATATTCAAACACAATTTGTTAAGGCTAATTGGAAGTATTTTTAGATAGACGTCATAAAAGGGTATCGTATCCGGTGTATTAGTATACATTAAAACGGGAATATTACATTAGGTCTCATTCCCCTCATAGTTATTCCTATTTGGTCACGTGATTCCTTGCAACAGATAATTACGAGTGCTACGAGTGATAACGACATGTTGATGTACTCGACTGAGAAACTATTACTGTAAGCAAAGGCAGGAAACATTCTTTATATATAAATTGTTCGTACAACAGGATAGTTGGGTTAAGAGACGTCATGTTTGNCCTGGTAAGCCTTCAAGCATAACCCCGGGAGACGTTAATAAGACATTTTCAATACAATACAATGCATGTCACTAGGAATGAATAAAAACAGGATGAATAACATAAGTCTAAAAGATCCCGAGAAATCATAATATCACTATTAGATATTGTATTTGAAATCAAAATTTCTTATTTAATTTGGCTACAAAGATATTAATAGATGTGCTGTTAGTTGATCATCACTAGTAGACTGGCCCACTCTGTTTTGAAATGTGAATATTGACGTGTACAACTATAATATAGTAACACAAATAGATGACTATAATAATTCATCAGCTTTACTTCAATAATTTGTAATGGCATCGATGTCATCAGGCGGCAGGATAATTTTTATAGGATAGTACTTTTTATTTACATTAACAGCTTACTACGTAAAAAGGGTAAGGTTAAATCTGTGGGCATATAATATATAAAAGCAACAGAATATACACTGGGCAATGCCCGTAAGAGTATACACGACCACAGCAAGACAGAAGACCAAAATTGTACTGTGGAGATCTACTCTCAAGTTTTTATACGTATACATCGCAGGCCTAATTTTTATACATCCGTAGTTATGTTATTAATGTACTTGTGCATAATTGCAGAAGTAGAAAAATTAATGGTGACTGCGATGTGAAAACGCTAAATTCCATATCATTTTGCCATTTTACGTACAAAGATATCATATCACACTTATAGTGAAGTTAGTGATGTAGATTTAATAAAATAATTGCATACGTATGTTTTCCTTTCTTTAAAATATTTTTTCTTTCTATTTTCTGTTCGAGTGTTCACAATGTGATTGTTTCTTCACATATTACATTATATTAATTACTCTGACAAACCTTTTAGATATCCTAGTTANTGTTCACAATGTGATTGTTTCTTCACATATTACATTATATTAATTACTCTGACAAACCTTTTAGATATCCTAGTTATTACGTACATTTTTATGTCGACACAGTCATACGACGGTCGGACATATTTACGGTTAAGACTTGTCTTATTTAAGACATATTTCTTATGGGAATGCATCATATACTGCATTCTATAAATTGGAATTCAATTGGAAAACTGGTCATTTGAATTTCTTCGTATACCAAGGCGCGACCTTCATTTTCTAACATAGACCACGGGTGAATGTGAAGTTACATTTCAACTGGCGCAGATGACTTCTTGATAAGCGAGGCAGTTATTCGCAAATACGCGGATTCGGAAAAACAATATTTTCTTCAAGCCGAAACACTAGACTATAAAAAGCACGTAAAAAGACGAGAGTAGGGAATGCAGCGAGAGAATTTTCCGATGGCTCTTACAGCCATCAACGATATCCTTCAGAGAGATGAGAAATCGAAGCGAAACGGCCGATGATTGAATTCCACCACTCGAGATATACGACTCAAGACTGGGTATGCGCTGGAAATAAAATGCCATTCCCGGCGATTGCAGGAATCACAGTCGTGAAAAAGAAGCTCACGGCTTATATTTTATGGATGTTTGGCCATTCGGATTTTGTGTTTCTCCAGGCATCTGTCGTCGTGATTTGCGAGACAACGTCGCTTTTATGTTATCTTTAGTTTCCAGCTTTGATTCCTCGAAAATACGACTATCGCGATAGAATATTAATATTTAAAACATTTCCCAGTAAATCTTTCTTTTTTAACCAATCTCTATATTTCATGAATAGATGAATTGAGATGTACTGTCACTNAACCAATCTCTATATTTCATGAATAGATGAATTGAGATGTACTGTCACTTGACAGAACATCTGGCAGTCATATAAACCATTAATGTATAATAATTTAGTGATACATATTTCAGAGCTAAGAAAAGTTTTCTATGTTTTACCGATTTCAATCAAACAAATAGTCTAAATATTTTGAGAGTTCATTATTCTCTTTAAAATGCAAAAAATATGTGTCTACATGTAACTTATTCTATATGACAATGAACGTATGGATATATAACTCAGGTACCACCCCAATAAGTGGTACAAAACTCCGAAGAATATTAATAATCTTAGAACACATCCAGTCATTTAAAATTTCCAATCACATTATTTTAAGTTAAGCTTTCAAATCGGCTTTAGTATATTCAAACACAATTTGTTAAGGCTAATTGGAAGTATTTTTAGATAGACGTCATAAAAGGGTATCGTATCCGGTGTATTAGTATACATTAAAACGGGAATATTACATTAGGTCTCATTCCCCTCATAGTTATTCCTATTTGGTCACGTGATTCCTTGCAACAGATAATTACGAGTGCTACGAGTGATAACGGCATGTTGATGTACTCGACTGAGAAACTATTACTGTTAGCAAAGGCAGGAAACATTCTTTATATATAAATTGTTCGTACAACAGGATAGTTGGGTTAAGAGACGTCATGTTTGTGTCATTAGATTTTATGAGAAATCTTTTGCCACCAACATAAGGGCCAATAATGGGTTTTATTCACTTCAGTTCTTGAATGACTTCTTCAGTATTTATTATGGAAAAAAAATGCAGCATTGATTAATGCGTGCGTATGATAAGCTTACATGGAATAAATGGGAAATGTTGTCACATCACTGTTCTTTAAATACTTTAATAGAAAAGCAGCTCGTTTNAAGCTTACATGGAATAAATGGGAAATGTTGTCACATCACTGTTCTTTAAATACTTTAATAGAAAAGCAGCTCGTTTTGATGTCACGTGGCTGTCTTGGCCAAAGCAAGAACTATCACATTCTCTAACTTATCTTCATGTAGTTATACTGTATAAAATTTTCTAAGAAATTTTTACATTTTCCTAGAGCACTCATATCTACATTGCGTTCAAGACATAAACTTTATTGAGATAAATATTATATAATACATTACTGATTCTCAAAGTGTTTGGGACATATAGTGAGCTCAGAAAGACCAAATCCTTAGTCTTTTAATGTATTTAATAATAACCGTACACATTTTTACAACTTACTAAGAGCATCACACCTATAGTCCTTTAAGAAATTTCGTCTTGCAATGTAAGGTAGGTACACATACAATCACAAGTTCCTTGCAGCACACAAATCTCTAAATGCAAAACTCCCAAGGAAACTTCCTAACGTGAGACGTATTCAACNCACAAGTTCCTTGCAGCACACAAATCTCTAAATGCAAAACTCCCAAGGAAACTTCCTAACGTGAGACGTATTCAAGAGTTGACAAAACATCTGCAGTCCCCAGTGAACACGTATACAGTATTACTATATACGAATCTGTTGAGGATGAAGCTATTGGCAACTATGATAAAGTAGTGGTGGATAATAATGAACTTTATACATATATGACTAAATATTTACTGTAGCCACATCGANCAACTATGATAAAGTAGTGGTGGATAATAATGAACTTTATACATATATGACTAAATATTTACTGTAGGCACATCGATTTTTTCCCCTCACTTATAACTATGGGAGTGTAAAAAAATGTTAATAAATCCTATTTCGGTCTTACAATCTTTTTCAAATAGGCACTAGAAACGAGAATTCATTACTAAAGGAAACAGTGACAAAAAACGTATAAAATAACGAAATGTTAGTTCTGATTATGTTCTGCCTAGTATTTTGTAATATAATGTGACCAGTGGTTATCGATTTAATATAGAAATATTCCTTTGTTTATACTTAGCAATAAATATCTACTAAGATAAAATTCCTGCATAGCTTATTCATAATACAAAATAATCCTCACATCTGAGAGTCTATTTCATTTTTCAGCGTATAGTTATTCTTACACTATATTTGAGATGNATACAAAATAATCCTCACATCTGAGAGTCTATTTCATTTTTCAGCGTATAGTTATTCTTACACTATATTTGAGATGATATTTAACAACAATTTTCATTCTTCCATATTTTTCTTAAAACGACAATTTATATTAATTAACAATATTAGAATGAAATATCTACTAAATGTTTCATATTAAAATATCGTCCTAGCTCCTTTGGTCTTAGAAATATCCCAGCCACGCAAATTTTACTGTTTTGAAACAGAATAGCAACATTCCAAAAACAAATCGCATGGAATTAAAAGTATGCTGCAGCTTTAATTGGCCATAATAATTCTATTTGACATGTACGCCAATAGAACATCTTCTGGAAACATAAGAAATTATGTTTGCAAATTTTACTTAAAGGTATAGTTTACAGTTCTGTATATGCTCTAGCCACTGTCAGAATCACATTGGCGACTTCCTTTATGGCCAGCTTCTCCAGTGAAAAATGTATTATTCTATACTAAATTTTGGAATGTCTCGAATATTGGGCCCGAGTCTTTTAGGGTTCGTCAAAATGTATAAAAGTACACGTCTCGGGGTTAAATAAACATGAGGGTCCTATTTCTATAAGTCTGTCTGGCAACCGCAAGAACATGTACGATGATCAAGTTAAAAGTTATACTCCCATAGAACGGTCTTCGCAGGAAATATATTAACACTACGACCAGATGTTGAACTGTCGGTAACGAAACAGGAACTTACGCGTAGTCGAACGGTGTAATTTATACCTTTCGTGATTGCAACAATTAGTAAATAGAATATAATTTAAGTTCCATCCCACGTTCAGATGAGCTCACGTAANTACCTTTCGTGATTGCAACAATTAGTAAATAGAATATAATTTAAGTTCCATCCCACGTTCAGATGAGCTCACGTAATATCCGTCCCGCTACTCATTACATGTCGAAATCAAAAAGTCATGTTCAGAGAAGCATTTTTGTTTTCGACCCTCTTTACAAAGCATTAGGTGAGAAAATTCAAACATTTCTGATACTGCTCTCCTAGCAATCATTTCGAAGTCAGTGCTTCGTTGCAAGTCACGCACGACCATCGACCACCTTCCTACCTTGCTATGTGCTTCTGGGACTTGAAGCTCTTCTGTATGAGAGGGTGGTGAATTAAAACTGAAATGTTGGTGGCATGCGCGTGATTGAATGCAGTCTATCTGTCTGTCAGGATATTCCAGCCAATGTGCGGCGAGGACAACGGTGTTATCCACACGGGAAAAGGAATAATANCTATCTGTCTGTCAGGATATTCCAGCCAATGTGCGGCGAGGACAACGGTGTTATCCACACGGGAAAAGGAATAATAACAAGGGGGGAATCCAGTTCGTGCGGGAAGAGGGGAGAAAAAAAATATGTGTGGTCATCCGGCATTACTGATATATTCCCCCGCTTTGTTGCTGTGATCACGGCAGGTTGTGTCTGGTACGGTCTGGTGGAGTGTCAGGCNTCACGGCAGGTTGTGTCTGGTACGGTCTGGTGGAGTGTCAGGCCTGTAGCACACTCATCAAACCTGAATACAAATCCGGAAATTCGGCGAGTTTATCTGGCAGTGAACCGTAGACGCTGGCGCAACACACGTATTTCGTTGACTGCTCTTTTATGTCAATTCTTCGACAACTCTTATTTGCAGTTTTTTTCTACGCAGAACTCTCCAGAACGTGTGGAATAGCATTGGGCCCGAGGACAAAAGCATCACTGGTGTTTCATGGCGTGTTTGGTACCCAGCGAAAAACCTGGCTCTCTAATTCTGACTTCTATAGGAGTACGGTACCAAGAAATTATGTTAATTGTATTAATTGCGACATTATTTTTTATTCAGTTTCAATAAATATGTGTATGTTCGAAGCTACTTAATAATAGTTTATATAAATATAAACATAATTTTATTTTTATTAACTAAAACGACAAAACTTGCGATTTTTCTGAATGTTGACTTTTTACCGGAAAACTGAACCAGTAAAAACATAATTTTGGCTGAATTTACTGAAATAGTCAATGCATAATACCTGTTACACGATAAACCTCTTTTACAAATTTAGTAATCACGCGTCTCACGTTTTAAGTAGAATTAACCCATTACTGTAATCTAATTTTTCCGTACTGAAATTTAAAATTTCTGTAAAATCTTGATGTTACAATCAAAAAATAATGAAAGGCGTTTTAACAGTGAAATATCATTTTCTAAAAGCAATGCTAGTTGTTATTTGAGTGCAGCAGCAGCGAATAGTTACACAACTGTTGTCAGGAATGAGAAGTTTGGCGCTTTAAAAGCCCAAGTGCTCTACGGACTACGTTTACCGTCACTGCGTTAAATATGTGATGATGGGCGAGTTGTCTTAAAATATTTCTTCTTTTAAACTCCTCACCACATAACTGCAATTTATTTCCCGTAACAGCAAACTAGTTATCTCACTTGGCCTTGCATGCCTACGCAGGAAATGTAGGGCAACTACGTGATATACCATTCAGAGCACTCCCACACACGTGACAGGTTACATTCAGGTTAAACAATAGTCGGTGCTTTGCAAAGTCACCAACACATAGAACGCTTTTGAGAAGAAACAAAAATAATTCTATCTCATTGACTGCTTGAAACGTAACGAGTATATGCGTATTGAAATGTCTGTATCGTTTGAAAAAATTAGCTCAGCCAACAAACCTGTGTTTTGAAGTGTGCGTTTCCGAAAACAAAGAAATGTATGCGGCCGAAGAATAAAGTGACTAACAATGCATCTATCCGCATGTAAGCGAATCATAGCCTTATAAACGAGCAAAATAATGTCTTATGGCGGCAACTTGGGGGGCATATAGATATTCGCTATTCAGTAGGCTGTATGAAGAAAAGCTTTCCAGACGGAGATGCACATGAAAGGAAAATTTTAACAGCATGAATGATCTAACCGGATTGAAAGTCTCTTCTACGGGACTTGCGGATCCAATTAGAGACCGAGCACGCCTAAATCAAACGAACCATAAAGTTATCTCGTTTATATATTCCAACGGATGCTGGGCGATGGCGTAAACTGAAAAGCACTGAAAAGTGAGGTGAAAGTTTCGGCCATGGGACTGCGATGTTCTGACGTAGATAGTCTGGCATTTTCGAAACTTCTGGAAATCCGTGTAAAACTCTTACCACACAGGCCAGAGTACTTATGTGTTTGCGAAACACCAGTATGTGCCGCTGCGAGAATAGCTTATACTCTTTACTCTAATATAATACTGAAATGAGTCTCTGTACTTGCTGGCAGCTGTACAGTGATCAATGCCACTGTACAGTTACCAGCAACTGTACAATGTGGAAAACATGTACAATTTCACAATCAAAGAAAGACAGAGAAAGTTATGACTAACTAACTTAAATCCGTGTTGACTAAGTCAGGAATTTGCATTGTAGTACACCTTAAATTTCTTTCTAAAGAAAAAAATTTTTCATAATCGCATGAATTTGCACATTAAATGATAATTTATTCAAATATAGTAACCACGCGGTAAAACAAATTAATAAAATCAAAGGTTTGAAAATACGGCTTTTCCTGATTTATGTCAAATATTTGGCCTATATTTAAAACCTAAATAACAAGCATGGTCTTTCTCTCGAGTGTGCTTGACGTTCATATATTAAGGACGATTTTGTCTAATATTTTGCAAAATTGGGTGTATCAATATGTTAACATACAGTAGAGTTTACTGAGAATCTTCATTATTACTACCTATAATAAACAAGAAGTTACGTGCATAAATAATGAGCCTACTATCATCTGAAAGGTTGCAAATATATTTAAATGAAATTCTTGAAAACTTAGATGGTAGGTAGGTCTTGACGTTTCGTTGACAGCAATAATATTAGAGATGAAACCAGAAATATATATGCAACTCAACTGAGACAATTACAAATATACACCACCCTTAACCGGAACTTCAACCCAGAAATCATCGCATGATAAGCTAGCGTGCAATCAACTTCATTACGGAGGTCGGGATCGGGCCATCAACTCCGGGTGTAATCCATCTAATGTTTTAAATTATATGGCTCACTAAACTAAAATATTAACAGAGCCGTCAATTTTAAAATTACTGTCTGACCCATTTCATACTCGTAAGTTTATTGGTCTACTGTAGCGCTACACGAGTGAAAAATTTGATGGAAACTAGTCGATTGGTCCCTGATATTTCAGATAATAACTTATTTTCTTATTTTCTCTTATCTATCAAAATAGTTTTTATGTTTTTGAAAATTTCTCTGCATACGATGCTCTTAATAGATGCTGTCAGCATTAAAGTTGGGTCAATATGGCTAAGAGGTTTAATATATATCGTAAAATTTTAAAAATATCTATATGGTTATCATTTTGAAAACATTTTCTGATCCCACGTAAATAATGTAAGTTTTCATGGCCTCATGTAGCACTAATGGTTTACAAAAAATGACGTGAATGAATTGAATTGTTCAGGAAATACGGAAACAAAAATTACATTTTCTCATCTAGCACTATTTTAAAAAAAGTTGTACAATGTTACATGAACTGCTGCAGTACTTACTACTTGTATGAAAAATTAAATAAGAATAGCTAATTTTTCCTCGAGATATGACATAAAAACGTTTTTTATTGGTGCGATGCTATCGTGCAACTCACTTATTTATTATTTTTGATTTCTCACCAACAAATACTTTCCAAAGTTCACTTTTATGGCTTAAATCGATAGCTGTAGACGTGATCTGCCACTTGGTACAATTATATTTTGCATTATCATTTATTTTACACGTTTCCATTCCCATTGTTGAAAAGTGTAATATGGCCAGAAATGTAAATTGCGTACTATTTTACAAAATAAGCTTGCACAAGCGTAAACCATAAACCAAATGCTGACGTCATCAGCTGCAGAAAGGCGACTGCGGGTTTGGCCGCTGCAATCAGCGTGCGCCATTGTTAGACGTAATTAAATTAATACTTCCTTTGCGCACTTCTAAACGTAACGTACGTGGAGTAGAGAGATGGCCTTGAGAACACGTATCTAACTCTATGCCCTGCTTTTGAGAGCCTCTGCGCTTCTGCTACGATATGTCACATCATTATGCACATTAAATTAAATACGTGTAGGTCAGTCGATAGGAACGCCAATAAATTAACTCAGTGCATGAATATACGGTCTTACTCGGTACTGGTAGTCGTGGCTTTTTGCCGTGGGTTAGCTCCCGTCGAGATAGCAACGAATTTTATTTTATCCGGACGTGTCAGTCAGACATATCTAATAAGCGTATTTAAATCAAAATTTATTTGCAAGTTTTCTTAATGAGTAATTCAAAGCATTAAATAGTTTCGTACTACGTGTAAAATCTGATTATGCAAAAAGTCTACCAGAAATTGTGGTAATCAGACAATAAGTTTTTGTAATGTCATAGTTTATATGCCTCCAAATAACTTTTTGGTAATAGTTTCAATAACAAAATTAAAACCATACATTTGAAAAAAATAACAATACTTTTTAAAAATTTTATTGAATGGTAAACATCAAACTGTTTGTATAGCTTGGACTGACAGTTCTGTTCTCAAGATTAGTGCATACGAAAATGTTTCGTGGTAGGGAAGGGGATGACATCTTCCTCAAACTCTATGCATTTCCTTGCGTCATAACAACTACATAAATTATTTTTCACTGCTTTTTTCACCA
The DNA here is from genome assembly GCA_002778355.1 of Clitarchus hookeri. Classification (NCBI taxonomy): domain Eukaryota; kingdom Metazoa; phylum Arthropoda; class Insecta; order Phasmatodea; family Phasmatidae; genus Clitarchus; species Clitarchus hookeri. The sequence goes on from NQII01000578.1 coordinate 707,355, forward strand.
AGTTTGCCTTCATGCACAAGGAGGTGCCTATGTATGTTATGCTTTTGTTTGTTTTTCTTGTACAGGTTTTGAGGAAATTAATTCAAATTACAGCAATAGTGTAAGTTGCAAATTTTTCTATTAATAAAACACATGCTAAGCATTAAAAGCGGCTGTGTTAACTTGTTTTAATTAAATGTAAATCTAAGTTATAAGATATGTTCTCTCCAATCAATTTGGTATTTAAAAAAAGTATGTTAACTAACTCATCGCGAATTTTATACTAGGGAAACCCTGATTTTTAATTATATTTTTACAGAACTTTTTGGCCCGTTCAACAATGAGATAAAAAAGGTNACCAGTAAAAACATAATTTTGGCTGAATTTACTGAAATAGTCAATGCATAATACCTGTTACACGATAAACCTCTTTCACAAATTTAGTAATCACGCGTCTCACGTTTTAAGTAGAATTAACCCATTACTGTAATATAATTTTTCCGTACTGAAATTTAAAATTTCTGTAAAATCTTGATGTTAGAATCACAAAATAATGAAAGGCGTTTTAACAGTGAAATACCATTTTCTGAAAGAAATGCTAGTTGTTATTTGAGTGCAGCAGCAGCGAACAGTTACACAACTGTTGTCAGGAATGAGTAGTTTGGCGCTTTAAAAGCCCAAGTGCTCTACGGACTACGTTTACCGTCACTGCGTTAAATATGTGATGATGGGCGAGTTGTCTTAAAATATTTCTTCTTTTAAACTCCTCACCACATAACTGCAATTTATTTCCCGTAACAGCAAACTAGTTATCTCACTTGGCCTTGCATGCCTACGTAGGAAATGTAGGGCAACTACGTGATATACCAGTCAGAGCATACACTCTCACACACGTGACACGTTACATTACAGGTTAAACAATAGTCGGTGCTTTGCAAAGTCACCAGCACATAGAACGCTTTTGAGAAGAAACAAAAATAATTCTATCTCATTGACTGCTTGAAACGTAACGAGTATATGCGTATTGAAATGTCTGTATCGTTTGAAAAAATTAGCTTAGCCAACAAACCTGTGTTTTGAAGTGTGCGTTTCCGAAAACAAAGAAATGTATGCGGCCGAAGAATAAAGTGACTAACAATGCATCTATCCGCATGTAAGCGAATCATAGCCTAATAAACGAGCAAAATAATGTCTTATGGCGGCAACTTGGGGGGCATATAGATATTCGCTATTCAGTAGGCTGTATGAAGAAAAGCTTTCCAGACGGAAATGCAGATGAAAGGAAAATTTTAACAGTATGAATGATCTAACCGGATTGAAAGTCTCTTCTACGGGACTTGCGGATCCAATTAGAGACCGCNAAATTTTAACAGTATGAATGATCTAACCGGATTGAAAGTCTCTTCTACGGGACTTGCGGATCCAATTAGAGACCGCGCACGCCTAAATCAAACTAACCATAAAGTAATCTCGTTTATATATTCCAACGGATGCTGGGCGATGGCGTAAACTGAAAAGCACTGAAAAGTGAGGTGAAAGTTTCNATCTCGTTTATATATTCCAACGGATGCTGGGCGATGGCGTAAACTGAAAAGCACTGAAAAGTGAGGTGAAAGTTTCGGCCATGGGACTGCGATGTTCTGACGTAGATAGTCTGGCATTTTCGAAACTTCTGGAAATCCGTGTAAAACTCTTACCACACAGGCCAGAGTACTTATGTGTTTGCGAAACACCAGTATGTGTCGCTGCGAGAATAGCTTATACCCTTTACTCTAATATAATTTTGAAATGAGTGTCTGTACTTGCTGGCAGCTGTACAGTGATCAATGCCACTGTACAGTTACCAGCAACTGTACAATGCGGAAAACATGTAAAATTTCACAATCAAAGAAAGACAGAGAAAGTTATGGCTAACTAACTTAAATCCGTGTTGACTAAGACAGGAATTTTCATTATAGTACACCTTACATTTCTTTCTAAAAAAAACAGTACTTCATAATCGCATGAATTTGCACATGAAATGATAATTTATTCAAATATAGTAACCGACGCGGTAAAACAAATTACTGAAATCAAGGTTTCAAAATACGGCTTTTCCTGATTTATGTAAAATATTTGGCCTATATTTAAAAACTAAATAACAAGCATGGTCTTTCTCTCGAGTGTGCTTGACGTTCATAAATTGAGGACGATTTTGTCTAATATTTTGCAAAATTGGGTGTATCAATATGTTAACATACAGTAGAGTTTACTGAGAATTTNAGGACGATTTTGTCTAATATTTTGCAAAATTGGGTGTATCAATATGTTAACATACAGTAGAGTTTACTGAGAATTTTCATTATTACTACCTATAATAAACAAGAAGTTACGTGCATAACTAATGAGCCTACTATCATCTGAAAGGTTGCATATATATTTTAATGAAATTCTTGAAAACTTAGATGGTAGGTAGGTCTTGACGTTTCGTTGACAGCAATAACATTAGAGATGAAACCAGAAATATATATGCAACTCAACTGAGACAATTACAAATATACACCTCCCTTAACCGGGACTTCAACCCAGAAATCATCGCATGATAAGCTAGCGTGCAATCAACTTCATTACGGAGGTCGGGATCGGGACATCAACTCCGGGTGTAATCCATCTAATGTTTTAAATTATATGGCTCACTAAACTAAAATACTAACAGAGCCGTCAATTTTAAAATTAGTGTCTGACCCATTTCATACTCGTAAGTTTATTGGTCTACTGTAGCGCTACACAAGTGAAAAATTTGATGGAAACTAGTCGATTGGTCCCTGATATTTCACATAATACCTTATTTTCTTATTTTCTCTTATCTATCAAAATAGTTTTTATGTTTTTGAAAATTTCTCTGCATACGATGCTCTTAATAGATGCTGTCAGCATTAAAGTTGGGTCAATATGGTTAAGAGGTTTAATAGATATCGTAAAATTTTAAAAATATCTATATGGTTATCATTTTGAAAACATTTTCTGATCCCACGTAAATAATGTAAGTTTTCATGGCCTCATGTAGCACTAATGGTTTACAAAAATGGCGTGAATGAATTGAATTGTTCAGGAAATACGGAAACAAAAATTACATTTTCTCATCTAACACTATTTTAAAAAAAGTTGTACAATGTTGCATGAACTGCTGCAGTACTTACTACTTGTATGAAAAATTAAATGAGAATAGCTAATTTTTCCTCGAGATATGACATAAAAACGTTATTTATTGGTGCGATGCTATTGTACAACTAGGCGGAAAAAAGTGGCTATATGATGGAACATGTGATGCTTCTAATAAAATACTTTCAGCGTACAAAATTTCGTCGGAATTTATTAAATTTTTTAGCATATTTATTAAATAAACATAAAGTATTTGTAAATACGCCATTTGGAAAAAGTGCCCAATCATTTTACATAGCAAACCTTTAAATGGCCCACCATTGTAGCGCTTACTTGCCAAATTTGACAAGAATTGGTTAAGTCGTTTTAGAGATATAAGTTAGAGACTTTATTTTTCAATGGCGCAATCTTGCAAAATGATGGCCCAACAAAAATATACACATAAATGGAATGTTTACGTGATGCACTGTCAACACACAACATTTGGTATAAATCTGTTAAATGGTTCAGGAGATATGATGTATCAACCTAAGTATTTAAATGACCTCCATTTTAAAAGTAAATGCTCTACATTTTTGACAACTATACAAGTCCGATGTCCTTTCTAAGAATAATATGCATACCGAGTTTGGTCAAATTCAATTAGCGCAATCAAAAATGTTAAGGGGGGAGGTTGCACATACGTACAGACACACACATACACACAGGCAAACATTGACGAGAGAGACAGACATGAAAGTGATGGAAGCGGCATTTCTTTGCTTCGAACAGTAGGTTAAAAAGGGAATTCTAGAACATGAGCTATACTTAAGGATTACGGATTGTGTTGTCACAGCATGCAGCGGCCATATTGTGACGGCTCTCTTGCATTATGATTACATTGTCCTTGACCTGGGGTGACTTTCATCATGGCCTTTGTTGACCTTGACCCAGAATGAAATTAAAATAACCCTATCTGTAAACAGTTCTTAAAAATAACTTAAAATGAAGAAAATAAAAAATTTATGTATGTAAAAATAGTGTTAAAACTAAAGAAAAGTAAACGATGTCCCAGTTTCAAAATAAAGATGGCAGAGTACAAATACTCTCGGTAAGACGCCTAGAAGACTACTAACCTCCACGAACAATATCAAATTTTATTTGCAGTTTAATTGACCCCCACACAACTACCCCTCCTTCCTCACTCCTACTCTTTATTTGATTTTTAGTCGGCAAGGGCTCAACCCCTTCCACCCTTCTTCAATTGACAGTTTAATCGGCAAGCCGCCTTTACCCATTCCACAAATCGCTTACCACGATTCGACCAACTTCAAGTTTATATCGGCTTTACGTAACAACTGACCCGACCCCTCTACACTCGCTTTATTTTCTCACAATAGTTCTACCACTTCTTTTGGCTCACGCCCCCCTCCAGAATGGTATTGGCTATTTATTCGGCAATCCTCTTATTACTCACATTTCCCCGACTCCTCGGTCAATATAGTTCAAGCTATCCGCCAATTTTTCATTATTTATTAATTCAGTAAACTTCGAATCCAAAATATTGTTAGTAATTGGTTATTTTTCACACACCTTTTTGCGATTATATAGGAAAAAGGACGTCAGGAGTCGAACAATTTTTTTTTAATGCATGTGCTTTACCCGAGCAGACGGAAAATCCTTTCCGCCATATTAGTTTAAGGTAAGCGCTGGACAGACATGAAGAATTTCTGTACTTGTCCAAATAATATCTTCTTGTCTACGTTGCTCAAGACATTTCAAGAAATTTCGGCATTGTACAAGCATTAACCGACATACCTACAGCTCGACGAAGACCTGCGGGACTGTCTCCTTTGCGAAGAGTTTTTCGAGAGGTGTAACTCCGGACCCGACACGCCACATTGTAGGAGTTAGTGCAAGGCCCACCAATTTCCCACCTCTGCATACACATGAGGATTCACGACGCCCACCAGAGACGTCGCCGTTGTGTGCGCTGTTCCCAACTTGCTGTAAGACGTGCTGCCGAGCATTATTTCGTAGACGGCACTGTGACAAAGAAACACATTTTGAACATCAATTGATTTCACCTGCTAGACACGTTCAGAATGAAGTAAATTTCCATCACATACAGTGACTAAGACGACAATACTAAAGTGTAGGTACACGTTATCACCTCACGATCGGTAGCAGCACCTAGAATGCACCACCCAACATAAATACTGCCCAAAGACGTTAGAAACGCATGAAAATTAGGTTGAATTCGGGAGATAATACGTACAATTGAATCCCCCTCGTATTGGAGGAAGCTATTGACGAAGAATCCCCGGTGTTCGTGAAAGGCAGATGCCAAAATCGGATCTAAGCAGCTGGTTTCTGAACAGAGTGGATATAGGCGACCTACACAAACAGTGTGGCTTCTTACTGTTTTGACAACTCGTCGAGATGTTTGCTGGTAGAAATTACGAGTGTTAAAAGAGGCATTTTTGCGTTCACTGTAACACCCGAAGTCCTTAAGACTCTGATGTAGTGATAACCGGCGGTAATTTAATATCAAGTGAGTCAAATGGAAAAATAATTTAAGCCAGTAAGGAAAAGAAGTACTTGCATGTGTATTTTTTATATCGGAATAATATGTTCATGGCGGTTAAACATGTTCAGTGGTAAATTTAAATAAAAGTTGTTTTTAAATATATTGTGCGTTTTTTAAAACGAAAGAATAACGAAATTTAAAAACATATATATTTTTTTAAATTAATAAAAATTTGAGTAAAGACCATTATTAAAAAGTTAATAACAAAGAATTAATAACGAAGCTAAAAAAACGTTGTGTAAATTATATATAAAGTAAAGTACGAACAATTTTTATACTTTTGCAAGCAAAGTACCCATGTACGGAATTTCTGGAACGGAGATAGCCAAAATTAAAGTTTCTTTTTTATGTATCTTGCATGAAATAAGTTCCATATGAATACTCCACGATCAACAAAATCTCTAGCTGTTACTGACCGAAAATATAAAATAAATGTATTGTGGTGGACGGACATTGATTTATAAATATAAATACCAAATTATATACATATAGGAAGTTCTGTGGAGAAAATGTTTACAGCATATATACTTTCTAATTTGAAAATAATCTTATCGTAATGTTACATCCACAAGAAATATACAATTTTGACGACGCGGAGCCCTTCTCTCTCGTGTAGCTGCTGATTGAAAATAACGGCATGCGCAAATAAATAAGTTATTCCATTTTTAACCCTTCATGCCAAAATCCATTTTGTAAATCGAAAAAAAAAAATCCTTCTCGCACGCAATTTGCCACAGAAAACATAAAATTACATTTAATTTATAGATAAAAAAACACGGATCAATACGGCTTGTTCAAGTTATCACTAGGCTGACCGCTTTCATGAGTATCCGTGTTCCATCCTCTGCTAAACCATGCAAAATACAGGATATTTCTTTAATAGTCTGAGATTCACCGTTGACATTGGAGGTAACACCTACAATGGTACGAAGCCATAAACATTATGTTTTTTCATTGACTCTTTTTACACTCTGTGAAATATCCAAACTTATTTTACATAAAAGGAAAATATAAACATACAATTTATAATGATAAACACTACTGTAGCGTTCTCATTGGGTGATTCAGACCTAATGAGACAGGATAGAAATTGTTATGTATCTGTGTTTAGGGCGAAGTTTGACGCAGCCAAAGCCAAAATTTTGCGAACAGGGAACCTTTAACGCATTTCCACCATCGCCTCGTTCAAGGCATTTTGTGTTTCCGAGTTCTATACGAGCTGAGGATGGAACCCAGTCCAGCGCAGAAGCAGTTTCAATACCTTCTGCGTAGAATTGACGCGCTGTCTTTACGCCATCAACTCGACTCAAAGTGACTTTAAAGTTGCGACCCTAAGCCGCATGTATGCTTTATGTCCATGTACGCTACTGCACTAGGATGTTCATACATGAAAAAAATATATACCGAAAAAAAAAAACTACTGTTTTGACCAGTGAAAATATATTCTATAGAGAAAAAAATGGTTGCCTGTAAAGTCGGTTTTACGGGCGAAGATTTTACGTGACAACGTAGTGCTGCGCGCGCGGCAGACCGATCATAGTTGAGTGGGAGAGAGACGCAAGGCATTCGGCGGGCCTCTCTCTCGTTCGGTGACTCATCGTAACGTTACCGAGCGTTACACTTTTTCATAAGTGACTCCCAGCCGCAACCTAATTTAAGACGTTGTCACGTCAAAACTTTGGATCGCGTATACGCCCACGTAAAGTTCCCTAGTATTATTACTCAGCAGAAGTAAGGCATATACCATTATAGGCCATCCACGGTTACTTCACACATTTCTGAAGCCCTGCTAAAGATCTACTTTTGGTTATTGATTACGTATCTTTCCGCTATATGTGAACATAAACACTGTCATGTGACTTATACGTTTAACTGTCAAATGTTTTGTTTACTGCTTTCAGCTGTTTAAAGAATTCTGTCACTTTTCTTAAACAATTTTGTACGAATGTTTACAATGTAGGCCTATAACCACATTTAGGTAAAATTTTTTACTTTTTAACAATGTCTGTGTTGACCATAGTTCAAAAAGTTATTATTTTTTACTTTTTGTATACATACTTGTTATACACGACATATAAATTTACACTTAATATACGCTAATATTTTGCCGTGACTAACCCTGTTACAACTGCGGGGGGAAGAAATGTAGTATTTAATTTCTTGTTATTAATATCAGCTGGGTTATTTCTTTAAAGGAATGACCTCAGTTGGAATAAATATTTAAACTAAGGAACAATCAGTCCGACGAAAAGACACAGAAAATTCAAGCACGCAACTCGTGTCGCTTATTTTTTGTATGTCGCAGCGACAAACTATAAATATCGTGGTGAACATGCACACAAATAAGCGCACCGTAACTTAAATTCAATTCAAATTTATATCAATTATAACCTAATGACTTATTGGTTTAATTCATTATATATTTGGATTAATTTGGCTAGCAGGTTAGTATTTTTTTGGGGTTGGGGAAAACAATAAAATCACAGATTCGTAAGAACGTTACATAATATGATTGAAACACTTAAGGCAAAGTTACAACATTGTGGTAAATAAACAGATGTGTCTTTTAAAAAAATAATTTCGTCATAAAAACGGTTTACAACTAAAACCTATCAATTTCGTACGTCCAATATTTTCAATCACACGCACACTTACCCAGCGAAACGTAAAGGCAACAATACTCTTTCACACACAGCTGCCACAGCGCGCGTTACAGTATATTTATCCACACACCGTGGGAAAACAGATTCATCACAACATGCTTACTTGCCTAGACAGGTTTAAAAAACACAACGGTACGAACTTAATTTAAAAATTATAAGTATTTTTCACAGAAAGTGAAATTAACCTTTCGTTCAGCAACATGCCATGTCATGTCGTCAGATGCGACTTCTGCCAACTTCGAAATTCTAACCGTCCCGCCATCACATTTTAAATAAGTTATAAAAATCATTACAAAAAATTAAATCCCTTTTCAGATGTAAATTAAATATAAAAAAATTATTATTTTTACTGTAATAAGTATGAAATACGCTAAAATTTAAAATATGTATAATTTTCTGCTACTACTAGCAATGCGAATCTTCCCGAGAGAGAGAGAGAGACAGAGAGAGAGAGAGAGAGAGAGAGAGAGAGACAAACTGCGACAATCTCCGCTTCGCCTATTCAAGATTCTTCCCAGGACGAAAAAAAAAACACGTCACTAGGGCATACGCACCGTAATTTGCACGTATATTTTTAACTGTAACAATGAAATATGTGTCCCTCAGCGCTACCTGGAAATTTAAATATATCAATAGGCCACGTTGAATTTACAAATAACATACCAAAAACTAGGTTAAAAAATGTTTGAACTGTGAACTATTTTTTAATAGCCGTTGCCAAAACATAGCTGTTCCCATAGTTTTTAACTCCTATGTAACACGAAATAAATATTACAATATTTAGAAGATACTCAGTTAAAGTTTCGTTTATTCAATAATACAATACTTATAAGTTTATCACAGTGTTAAATATTTCTAGGATAAAAGTTGTTTAAAAAACAAGTCCACATGTTACTCCTTGGATAATGTTCGTTTCAAAACATCCCAAGAAACCGAATGCACTATAGCTGTTTCTATGAAAAACGTTTTACGCTCTGTGCACTCTTTGACAGACTCGACAGGCAGCCACATTAATTTCTCGAATTTTACCTACCAGTTCCGCTGGAGTAATACGACTAAACAGTCGTAAAATAATATCGAAGATACAGTTTTGTTACGAGGCCTAAAAAGTCAAGGCACAGAAAACTATTGATTGCGAAAAATATATCTCTTAGAAATAAAACGAGGTCACTCAGGAATAAAGTAAGTGTGAAAACGCACGCAAAACAAGAAGCTAACCACCATTATTTGGAAATTGGAGTGTTTTCAGACAAGCGTAACGACCAGTGACAGTAAATTTTTGTAACGGATATATTAAAGTAGAGTAAAATACACGTTTGAACGTAAAATGGAGCACATATATAATATTTTATATATATATAAATATATATGTACCCACAAACACCACATTGCTGAACTCCTCAGAACATAGCCTACCTGAAGCGGTTGTTATATATGTACAGAAAAGCGGTACACTGTAAGCTCGAATCAGTGATAAAATCAGTGAAATAACATCAATAAGTTTTCTGGCACTGAATATCAGTAGCTCAATTTTCACCGGTTTTCACTGATTTACCTCAATTCATACAGTTTAAGTGTTTGTAATTAAATTTTGAATAAGATGTTAGCCTGTACATCTGGCCTCATCGTGAATTTATGTAAACAATTATATTTTGCATTATCATTTATTTTACACGTTTCCATTTCCATTGTTGAAGAGTGTAATATGGCCAGAAATGTAAATTGCGTACTATTTTACAGAATAAGCTTGCACAAGCGTAAACCATAAACCAAATGCTGACGTCATCAGCTGCAGAAAGGCGACTGCGGGTTTGGCCGCTGCAATCAGCGTGCGCCATTGTTAGACGTAATTAAATTAATACTTCCTTTGCGCACTTCTAAACGTAACGTACGTGGAGTAGAGAGATGGCCTTGAGAACACGTATCTAACTCTATGCCCTGCTTTTGAGAGCCTCTGCGCTTCTGCTACGATATGTCACATCATTATGCACATTAAATTAAATACGTGTAGGTCAGTCGATAGGAACGCCAATAAATTAACTCAGTGCATGAATATACGGTCTTACTCGGTACTGGTAGTCGTGGCTTTTTGCCGTGGGTTAGCTCCCGTCGAGATAGCAACGAATTTTATTTTATCCGGACGTGTCAGTCAGACATATCTAATAAGCGTATTTAAATCAAAATTTATTTGCAAGTTTTCTTAATGAGTAATTCAAAGCATTAAATAGTTTCGTACTACGTGTAAAATCTGATTATGCAAAAAGTCTACCAGAAATTGTGGTAATCAGACAATAAGTTTTTGTAATGTCATAGTTTATATGCCTCCAAATAACTTTTTGGTAATAGTTTAATAACAAAATTAAAACCATACATTTGAAAAAAATAACAATACTTTTTAAAAATTTTATTGAATGGTAAACATCAAACTGTTTGTATAGCTTGGACTTACAGTTCTGTTCTCAAGATTAGTGCATACGAAAATGTTTCGTGGTAGGGAAACTCTATGCATTTCCTTGCGTCATAACAACTACATAAATTATTTTTCACTGCTTTTTTTACCAAGTTTGCCTTCATGCACAAGGAGGTGCCTATGTATGTTATGCTTTTGTTTGTTTTTCTTGTACAGGTTTTGAGGAAATTAATTCAAATTACAGCAATAGTGTAAGTTGCAAATTTTTCTATTAATAAAACACATGCTAAGCATTAAAAGCGGCTGTGTTAACTTGTTTTAATTAAATGTAAATCTANTTTTCCAGAAATGTAAAAACCATTCCCTCCGAGCTGTGCCCACAACGCAAGATTTAACAGACATGAATTGACAGGACTAACTTTACAGAACATTCGCCATGACATAAAAATATATTTATATATAGTTATTGTTTTTTGTGGCAAGAAACGACACAGTAGATCATAATTTTCAGTGTAAGGCATGCAGTATAATAAATCAGTTTCCCACTTTAGAAAATTGTTGTAGTTAATACTGTAAAAACAAATGTTTGTGAAAAATTTTTATTCGACATGCTCCATAAACTAAATTTAATGTTCATTATTACAATTAATATGACACATGAGAATGTATGTGAGTCTACAAGTGATCAAAATAACATGAGTGGAAAGAGAGGTTGTGGAGGTGTACTGATAAAAATACTCACCTCCCTCCACAGAGAACCGGTCGATTCCGGTGCGGTCACTTCCAAGTTTCTCATGCGAGAAACGTGGCAGACGTTGCTGCGGCCCGTTGGGTTCCTCGGTGTACTCCCATTTCTCCTAACAATGCATTTCGTTGTTGCATCATATTTATCTCGCTTCGCCCTCATCGGCACTCAACACCTCAGCTAATAGGCGTCGTCCATATTTCTCACTATAACTATAAGTTGAAAGATATCTGGAGGAAATATCAAACGTAGATACGTTTCTAAATAAGACGATCTCATAGGAACCAGGACGGAAGCAGCGATGTTACGTTTGCCGGGCCAACCATTCGGAACTTTGTGAGTAACGACTCTATTGAATAAGACGTGGATTTGTTCGATTGGTTGTACGACTATGGTGTAATCACGAACATAAGTTGGAGCCGCGCATGCGCGAGGCGCATGTGGTGGTCCGCGGCGACTTGCCGTCATTTTGAGCGCTGGAAAAAATTTCCGGGCAGTACGTCTCGCAACTTCGATATGTTGGCACTCTGATAGTACCAAGTGGCAGATCACGTCTACAGCTATCGATTTAAGCCATAAAAGTGAACTTTGGAAAGTATTTGTTGGTGAGAAATCAAAAATAATAAATAAGTGAGTTTAAATTTGCTAATGGTGGCCCAGAGGAAATATATATATATAATGGATGTAATTGGACAAACCCCAATTTTTTCTTTAAGAAAAATCGCCACCACTACCCCACACCCCCCTAAACCGTATCCATGTATCTGTGCCTGGTTGTTCATGTGGTATGAGGTTGTATAAAAATAACTGTATTTTAATATACAGTCACTAAAGTAAGTATTAGGACACCTATAACAAAAATAAAGCACGTACATTTCCAAAATAAGTACACGACCTATATTGAGCATTATGCAGTTCGTAACATTTCGTGTCTTTTTCTGGCGCACACACATGTTAGCAACAATGCAGTATATACAGAATAACGTTTTAATTAATTGAACACGAAAACTCTTCCAGCAAAATAATTATTTGGACACACAGAAGAAAACAGAAATATACAACCACAAAATACACAAATGACCGCTTCAATACTTGGTATGATAGCCTCTAACTCCTAATTATAGCTTGAAAGCATTTCGGTCTGAAATGTATGTCCTTCTGGCAAATTCAGACGTTTATTTCGGCTCACTCCTCTTGGGCGCACACAATCTATTCATTTATTTTAGATGGTTGTCGTGACCGTACTTTTTCTTGGCTCACGCCTCAGGTTCTCTATCAGATTGAAATCCATGTATTGAGCTAGAGTTTCATGGTAGTAGAGTGTTTGATAGAGGATCACTGTCGAAAATAATGTGATCTGTGTTTGGGACCTTTTTCTTGTTGGGACGTCAAACTGTCACCTAGTCCAAATTTCTGAAATTTTACCTTCATATTGGTTTTTTTTATAATAAAATACTTTATTACAGTCCATAATGCCGTCAATAACATTCATATTATCCACACCATTAGCATGCACACAACATAAAACCATAACTGAGTTTCCATGACAGTCAGTGCAGTGTTACGTATTTTTTTTATAAATCTTTATTCTTCTTTCTCCACACTTACAGACATCCATCACGAACATACAGGTTTATCTTGGCCTCGCCTGAAAAAATTTATATTTGCAAGCATTCCAAATGTTTATTTTGGTACTTCTTAGTAAACAGTAGAAGTTCCTTGCTATTTGTTTCTTCTAGCTTTACGTCCTTGGAAAACAGATTTTTTAATTGTATTTCAGATTGAGGTGTAACATTCAATTGCAAGCCCAGAGCGAGTAAAGTAGCCAACACCTCAGTACTTATTCTTGTGTTTTTCTTTACAGATACAACAACGTAGCTTTTAGCCTGCTTGGCAGGCCTGATTGTGGTTTATTTCGGAGTAAATTTTCTATTCTATTGTTTTTTTATTAATTACCCAACATAACATGACGCCTTCCTCACAATGCTGCCAATTTCACTGTAACTCTTTCCTCCATTATGCAAATTTGTGATACTTATTATCTCTTTTCTAATGTAGTTTCTCAGCTTTTCTTCCCCATTCCATTTAATGCTTTAAAGCAGTGTGTACTTATTTATCACACTGCCCTTAGCTATTCTAGTTGGTACAATATAACGTATTATATTGGATAACACGTTCACACAGGGCTGTCCAAAACTTGTTTTATGATAAACTTGCATTACCATCTTATTTTTAATTCTATTTGAACTAAGTGTGAAATGTTTCCAACAGGTAATGCATTTTACGTTTAATATAGGTAGGCATGCTTCTTTTTACAATGGATGTGTCCAAATATCTTTTTCACTCACTGTATATAAAATAAATTGCTGCCTAATAACAAAAGTAGCACAAAGGCTTGCATTAACGTAGCTAAGCATTTGCCAAAATAATTTGGGATTGTCGCTTAAAAACGTCTCGAATTCTTCGAATAAAATGAAAAATAATAATTTGACTAAGCGTGTTTTTTGTCTGTCAGACAAAACCCAATTTGCAGCAGTTGAAGGGAGTGCTGTGTTGAGAGGGTCAAATGGGGTTTGTGGATATTGGACTGCGCGAGAGGACGCCAGTCTAATGGGGCATCCCTCGCCCTCGCCGAGCTAAAAGTGAACGCCGGAACAGATGAAGCCTCTAGCGGCCTGAGCGCCATATGGCTCACGTTTATCACGCCCTCCACACAACCCCTCCACCCCCCCATTTCCTGATGAAGCTATGCCACCAACCGGAAGCTCTCGTGCTAGCTCAGCTGCACTATTACTGCCTCATTCGGTGGCGTCCATTTGTGCGGCGATAACACCACGTACCGCATTGTACCCAACGCGATTCATTTCAATATCCAGTGCCGTTTTAACGCAACAGAAGCTACCAACTGCACAGCCAAAGTTATCCGAGCTTGGCTGGAGCTAATAATTCGCCTGATAATGCGCGCACGAACCACATTATTTGCAAACAATCTTTGTAAACACAATAGAATAAAACCTTAAATAATCTTGAAATTTTAAATAAATACTTAATTCTTGAATAAGTATTGTTCACTCCATCTCACAGAAATGAATATCAAAATTAAAGCCTCTTTTATGCAAGTAAGCCGCAAATTTAAGTTCTGTGCCTGACAACTAGACACTATAATTTTTATAATATAATATATTTTTGTAATAAATTTAAATGAGAACGACTTAAAAAAATTTAAAGTCAACTTTTACGTTACTCGGTTGCGCATTCATATTTGAATTCATGTTTTACAATAGTGTAAATTATCCTAACTGCACCTGCTTTAATGCAATACCTGCTTGTTCCCAGTGCCCAAAGAATTACTATGTGCTTCTTTGTCATGATATTTATATCTGTTTTTCGAATACAAGCAAATTAATTAACCAGTAGTTGAAATTTTCTGATATCTATTGTTTAATATTTCTGTATTTTTCCTGTTATCACTTTCTCTACTTTACCGGGTACCTTCCACATATTTTACTGCACTCTCTTTACTCTGAGCAGACATATGCAGAAACAATTTTTTCTTTCATTTTGACGGTGTTAGGGTCGATACTTTCTGGTTGAACAGGAAATGGTTTTCTCAAGCAGTTTTGCATCCCATTTTTATTGAAATGCTAGCTCAATTCCTAAATATGTAAATCACTCCATTCCTCACACATAAGTTAATTATTTCCATCCCACACTGAGCTATGATTTCTAGTTTTGCAGCTTGGTATACGCTGTTCACGATGAAGTAAGCACTTTTGAAATAAAATACGTTATTAACTGTTAACTTCATGTAAGCCTATACATACTACCGTAAACTCTGGTATTCAGGCTCCCAGTTAAGATAGCAGCAATTTAAATGAAATTAATATTTCTAACTCTTGACGCATTCCAAGTGTAATGTTCAAATTGAGGGAAATCATGTTTTTGTTTTATTACTTTATACAGATCTGAGACGCATCATCATGCTAGTAACGAATAAAATTTTTTTGTATACTGAAGCATAACCAAAGTTATAAGGTTCATGCGATTTAAATTTTACGAATAGTGGAAGGACACAAAATTACTTTCAGAAGTGCTCAATTAATAACGAACAGCGTTTAATATTTCGGCTTATCCTGTTCTGCAGTAGAGCAACATGTAAATAGCGCCTGTAATGTTTGGTGTTCACTGTCACCAACAATTCTCAAAGGAGATTTATGGCGATGTTCTATGATAGTATATATTTGACTGGCTACGTTGTCATGTTATTATTTTCCAATAAATAGTAAATCGTCAGTTTTTGATAGAGTTGTTTTTATTCAAAGATAGTATAATTTAACGAGTAACGTACTGGAGCATTGATTGCTGCCGTTCTAGCTCAGCGGTGATCAACAAACGTATGTCCTCAGGACGTGTGGTAACTGAAGAAAAATGCTGAATAAGAGAAATTCTGACAATGAGGTACTGAATCCTTGAATAGGAAATTTGACTCACGCTTAGAACAGTTCGTCGTATCGACGAGGTCGAAGCCCACTCGAGAATTTTGTGCGTTCAAACAATTCTCGGTGACGTAGTCAAGGCTAAGAGGTTGTGTCTCTGCAAATAAAAGCATAGCAAGATCAAACAAAAAACCTAAATAACAACAAAAACATAATTTCTTGATGTTCTTACACCGCTTACAAGCGATTATTGTTAAGGTCATTGTCAGACTTACACCGAAGAAGACCCTGGCGTGGACGTTCTCACTTGTTTTAGATAGTGCCATCTGCAAAAGGAAAAAACCTTATGAAACCACGAGTCCCTGATTCTGAAGCTAACTGCGTGTGTTGCCCACACAACAGTAGTTAAAATCGGTTGAATGGTTCATGAAATATGACAAGGCATCCAGAAATGTAAAACCCCGCCATTTGTATGAGTTCTTACGGAGTATTATTAGTGTACCAAGACTGATGAACTATCAGGGGCCGTATTCAGATTTTTTTTAGGCATTTCACTACAACAACCACGCACATAAAAAACAAGGGGTAATGTTAAATCATGTCTTTCATTCGGAAATCAAATGATTGATTTTGATAAGGTGGAAATAGTATTTTACTTGTTGGCCGATTTTATGTGTAATTGGGATATTCTGAATATCGATTACAGGTGAAAACCGTATTTTACTAAACGATGGTCAATCTAGCTAGAGTGGCAATAGTTTAGAAAAAATATGATGAAGGAAAACGGAGGTAATGTACAGATATGGTTGTGTTGCTATTCTAATTTTTAGCCTACTTTCTAAAATTAAGGCATATGCACTTACCTGAATGTCTGTCTGGAATGTATATCATCCCCATAATAACTTTTAAAACTGACACCCGCATTTCACAAAATTAGGCCCACATATATTATTTAGTAAAGATATCGGACTTATATAGTTATAAATCATGTCGAGTACTTATTTTCAAAATAAGAGCATTGTATAAAATTTAGGGTACGATGTTATAGTTTTGTAACCATTTAGCTGATTTCAACCAAATTTGTTTCATTGACAGTGCATGACATATGCATTGATAATAGAAGGCGATAATGTCATTGGTTAGCCATTTTGTAAATAGTGCTACATTAAAAAGAAGCTTATACATTACATCCCAATAACAACACAACTGATTAATGACAAATTTGGTATATTAGTAAAACAATGTTATGCCCTGTTGGTGTATGCAATTTAAATGAATAAGGCACTTATTATCAAAATGGTAGCAGTACAAATAGTTAAGTTCCATTTTGCAATATATATAATATCGGTTGAGCAAATTCTACCAAACTTGTTATGCTGAAAGTATCTTTTACAACCATCAAATATGTCAACACAGCCTCTTTTGTTCGACTTTTGTATGATAGAACAGCATAAAAAATAGAGTTTTAATGTCATATCTCGGGAAACAATCAACCGATTGCTACCAAATTTGGCACTGAAGTAAATACCTTGGTAGGTCATGTTTAACTGAGCCAGACTATTATATTCCAAATTGTTGCAATATTAACCTTCAGACTACTATGAAATATATTCTAAATCATGTAAAAAATTTGAACTTAACTTTGTATACTAGCGGTACCTATTACAATCATCAAATACACCCACCCAGAGCTTTTTGCCACAATATTGTATGACAGTTCCATACCCATAATTCAAATTTTCTCATACATCGGAAAACAATAAACAGATTCCAACATTAGTTGGCAAACGAGTAGTAGTATGGCAAGCCGTGTAAACTAGTAGGATATGTTTTAAGATGGGCAGATATTTATTTTCAAATCATCCACCACATAAAAATTTAAGCATGGTATGCTTTACGTACGAAAAAATGTAACAAATTTTAACATAACTTTGTGTGCTGGCATTTCATACACAAGCATATAATTAGCTAATACATAAACCTATTTGTTGGCCTTTTAGAGTATAACGCCATATGAACATTGGGCTTTTGTGTCCTATCTCGGGAAATAATGAACTGATGCCTGCGAAATTCAGGCGACATGTTATACGTTTGTAGTCCATCTATATTTATACAACTTAAAGAGTTAGTCACATATTTTTAAAACAACAGCCATACAATTTTTTTAGTTTAGTATGCCATTTATACAATTATACTTTATTATGTAGGAGTATATATGACAAACACAGAATTTACCATTTCTAAACCGATTTTTTCTCCAGCTAAATAAGGTAGCAAGCACCATATGAAAAAAAACGGAGCTTTTACATCATATGTCCGGGGCCAATTAACTGATTCTCACCGTATTTTGCAGACAGGTAGTGCTAAAGTAGGCCATGTTTTAAGTGTTTCTGGAATCAATTACAGTTTTGGTGCTACATTAATAATTTATATAATAAGTTTAACATACCTCTATATTAATTTATTTAATGTCAGTTTAACTTTGTATGTTGAGAGCATCCATAACAACCACCAAATATTATTAAGGATATAATTTTTTGCCGTTTTTTTGTAATAGAGTGCTAGGTAATAAAACACAACATTTATGCCATATCTCGGAAAGCCATAATATATTTCCCACAACATTTTTTCACACAAGTAGAATTACAGATTATTACGAATACATATATAATTTAAGTGGGAAAGACTTTTCTGAGAATGGTACGATAAAAATAATTTAAATAAGTTCAACAAATAATTTGACAATTGACAAGCAAACTTTTTATGCTAACAGTGTTTATCACCAGTATCAGATATGCCTGTACATATCATGTTTTTAGGCATTTTTGTATGATAGCGCCAAGTAGGAAACATTTATGCCATATCTCGGGATCCAGTCAACCTATTTCCACAAAATTCTGCTATAGTAGGCCATGGAAACGTATATGATTTTAGAGACTTATCTCACACACTTGTTTTGCAAATGATGTCCTTGTAAATATTTGATGTTGGTAAACCCAATCTATCAAAACTTTAAACTGATTACTACCATAGTTGGTGCTTCGATTCCTTCCTCTCTAGTATATCTGGTTGCACGCCAGCTAACGGTACGAGGCGTTTTATGTTCCAGTCCCAAGAAAGGCATGTGTATATTTCTAATTGCCTCACTACTATTGCATTCGTTTCCGGTCACATCTCTAATGATTTGACTATCAACGAGACGTCAGTAGTGTAGACCTCCCTACCATCTAACCTGTTAAGAATTTCAACATACTTACTTGCATCCATTTTTAGTAAAGTAGGATCATTAATTATATCGATATCGTCTATTTATTACAACAAAATTAATTTTTGAACAGGAGTTGGCAGTTTATGATAACACTGCCAGGCTATATCACAGAAACGCCCAAGATGTCAATTTGTCATATCTAGTGTCAAAAGCAATTTAATTATAACTATAGAGTTTTGTCTTGTAAAAAGTAGTGTGATCCACATATTATATATACAAATGGTATATACATGTGTGTGAATATATATCTTACAAATATTATAAATGCTAACGTTTGTGTGTGTGTGTCAATGTATATCCTACAAAAATTATAAATACTAACGTTTGTGTGGGTGTGTGTGTATGTTTGTTACTACTCAGCTCCGGTAAATTGTACGGGTCATATAAAATAACAATAAAACGTAATCCTGCAACGGCTGGGAACGTGACCGAACTAAGCTCCATAACAGCTAAACGGAATTGATGAAATGTGGTATGAAGATACTTTAGTTCCTGGTATAGTACATAAAATACTTTTTGTCGCGGAAAATTGTACGGGTCCTGTTGAATAACAACAAAACATAATTCCGGCAACGGCTAGGAAGGAGACCGAAATATTTTTTTCCTCTGGTGTCAGAGATTAACAGGCCGTCCCAGGACCTCTGAAATAGCTATCAACTGATAATGACCGAGACAGAATATTTAACGTGCCTTTCGAAGCCAGGAAGGGCTCAGATGTTATGCCACTAAACGGTCACCCATCAAAATGTGTGCCGCTGGGAACCTTGCCCAACTTTGGTGATCGGTTAAGATCTCTCAGCCAAGCGCAAAAAGTCGCACCTAGGTACACTGATTTTTAAATGTACTACTTGATGAAACTCACATTTCGATTTTCATACATCGACGCTGGAAAGCGGAAATGTGATTATTACGCACAAATAAACTCCAAAAACTCCTTGGCTATCGGGTAAAAAAATATATTCCTTCCTTTTGGGTTGGCGGAAACAGTTAAAAACCTAGGCCAACATAGTATTATTTTATAATTCTGTTTTCACTTAAATGAATTGTCTTTTCCCAATTGACTTAATAGTGTATCACTGTAAAAATCAATTCTAATGTATATGTATATAGTAGAATACAAAATTCGATTCGGGGCACAAGGAAACGAGGGGACCGGAGCTGGAACCAAACGACTTGGTTTTTATGCTCTGTCATTCCGGTCAGAAGTCGGCCATATTGGAACTTCAAGACCTTGACCTGCGGTGACCTTGAATTTACACTCAATCCAAAGAACTGCGATAAATCAGGAAAATCGTAAAACATCAGCGAAAAATTACGTTAATGAACCCGACAAAAATGTAACATTTTCAATATCTTGACACTGACATAGGTTGGCCCTATGTAACCTTAAAGTCAAAAATTTAAAAATCACGCAAATTTTTAAAAAAAAATTTTAAAACGAGTAAATTCAAATTAACAAACCCAACTGCAATGTGGGATTTCCGTGAAGTTCTTCAAAATAACTGAATATAAAAAAAAAAAATTCCCAAAAATTAGTAAAATGTAGTAAAATACATTGCCCCAGGCAAACTTGAACCCAGTAATATCATGAGAAAACTTGAAAACATTGTGCTGCCCAGCTAATGAATGTGTGATTAACCGAAGTCATTGTCTCTACTGCAGCTGTTATTTGTTTGCATATATGATATAAAAAGTTTAATGAAATTGAATTTTACATACATTTTAAGATGTGTAAAATTTATGCACTTATACCCTTTTAACAGTTCATCGTTAGTGAATGATGCCATTTAATGAGAAAGCAATTATTTGTGTTTATTTCTCATATGCAAACAATATTTTCGTCTACAACGCAACATATATATATCTACTTTCTGTAATTATAACACCAAGACAAATTAAATAACTGAAACAACAGTAATACTTGCATTACAAAAAAAAATATTTGATCTTCTGTTCTTCATAAAATCGTTCATTTTACATCCATGACAGTAACTTGATATAACTGTAATGTGACATAACTACACTTACCTACACCATTATCTCAGGCTTCATTTGCAGAAGCCGGAGAAAATACATCACTTTCCAGCGACGTGGCAGCACTTTATTTACCTATCAGGGCAGCGGTAGAGATTATCACACGCCATTTCAACCAGAAGATAAACTTATAACTGCGTGACGAAATCAATTATGCACAAGGCCACAGTCATAGGAAAGTGAGGCGATCCCCATAACTAAAAGTGTCCCCCACCCATTTTTTTACACATATTGACCCATACTTAACAGCATAATGCTTTCCTATTGGCTGGTATTTACAAACAGAAGTACACATTTCGTTAAAGGGATAGCAAAAATTGAAAATTTTGACATGAAAGGGTCGTATCTTTCCAGTCTGAGCAATGATTTCCAAAATATTTTACATTTTTAAACCCACTCTTCCGCGCCCCGCTATGAGGTTTCAGGTTCCCAGAATCCATAAATCCGCGTCAAGTTATACGGAAGGACCCCCAAAATGCATTGCTCAAAGAATATCACATATCAGTTAAGCGTTGAATATGACATTTCACGGTTTCATTGATTTTTTTGTTATAATCCATAGTTACATATACTTGGACCGCTACAATCTGTCACTCTTAAATTTGGTTTTATAGTACATGACACAGCTGCTCGCATTCCATCCATTTAAACCTGCGGCTATTTCATCGTCTCTGAGTTTTCATCGTGTAAAATAATATATCGAAAAAATAGTGACTTGAATTCGGAACACCAAATCAAGATAAATGTTTTAAATCCTGCAAATTTGCAAATTGGTACGCCTATATGGAAGAAATTATCGAAATCTATCTTATAGATAGGCACAATTATATCTCGTGAAATAATTTCATAACCAGATTAACTTTAAGACTATATATAATTCCTTTAAACAAATATAAGTGATGTCATTCCCCACACTCTAAAGTAACCGGTTTCTAAATTATCTAGCCGGACAGACCATTGACTCCTCATACCCCAAGCAGCTAATAAAAAAACCAGCATGTATCTACATACCATACTGAAAACTAGTGTTGTTACGAATGTTGGATTTTCCATATTCGCGAATGCGAATGCGAATGTTCATCTCCAATATTCGCGAATGTGGATGCAAATGCGATTATTGGCTTTTTCAATATGGCGCCCAAAGCATGCGCCCACAAACTCACATTTTGATCGCGCGTTTAGGACCGGCCATGTTTAAACCGAAAGTAGCCGATACTGCACGAAGTAAACAAACCGTGATTGCTCGCTCATTAAATAAAGTTAGCTGCTAATAGTTTCTTCGTAAATATTTGTTTTGAGGTAACTTACATTTATTTGTTGAATTTCTATAGAAACCATTGTTAAATTGTTATTGAGTGATTAGTGATATTTCAACATGGGTAAGTCGTATGTTAGCGAAGTTTGGACTTATTTTACAATATGTGATGCTGNGATTAGTGATATTTCAACATGGGTAAGTCGTATGTTAGCGAAGTTTGGACTTATTTTACAATATGTGATGCTGAAGATGTGAATTGCAAAATATATAACAAACAATACTCGCACAAAGGAAGATCAGCTAGTGCTATGAGAAATCGCATGGAAGCTATGCATAAAAATTAGTGTAATGAGTAAAAAAACGGAAAATGAAAAGCGGAATGCTTCTACAACAAATACTTTGGCGTCCTCTTCGCGACAATGCACTAAAACCAACCTGAAACAAATGTATTTGACTGATTGCGTTGAAAAAACTTAAAAGTGGGATAATAACAACGCCATGTCTGTGGAAATTGACAATTTAATAAACGAAATGATTGCTTTGGAGGAATTACCCTTTAGTTTTATAGAATGCGTTGGATTTGTCAAATTGATGAACCAACTATTTCCGTTGTATAATTTAATAACTCGACAACATTTGACTTCGTTAATATGCGAGAATTTCTATGGCATGGTAAAAGACAAAGTTTTGGAATTAACCAAATCATTTTAAAAAAATGGCGTTTACAACAGATATCTGGTCTTATTCTTGTTCAGGAGTATCGTTGTTGAGTTTTACATGTCAAGGCGTAACAAACGAATTTGTGAAAAATGATTGTGTTAAAAGCAGAGGTATTTAACGATGACTGACATACTGGTGAAAATATAGCTATAAATCTTGAAACCATGTTACCATTACGGGAAGTACCCAAAGAAAAAGTGCAATGCATTGTTAGGGATGGTGGTACTAATATTAAAAAATTTATTTCATTGTTATTTATTAAAGACATTCATTGTTCTTCACACCAAGTTCAACTAGTTGTCAATGAGGGGTTTAAGGCACAAGATTCCGTTATTGCAGTGATTACAAAATGTAAAAAGATGGCAACTCATTTTCACTACTTAAATATTGCTCAAGATGAACTTGGAGCTCTACAAGCAAGGCTCAATAAACCAAAGCTTAAANTCATTTTCACTACTTAAATATTGCTCAAGATGAACTTGGAGCTCTACAAGCAAGGCTCAATAAACCAAAGCTTAAGATTATACAAGAGTGTGTTCCATGATGGAATAGCAACTTTTATATGTTGGAGCGCATTTTCAAAAACAAAGTGACATATGCTACGTCAAGTTACACTAAATAGCGTTGTGCCCCACGTCCAGGCGTCAACTTAACTTGACGTAAATTACTGTNTCATTTTCACTACTTAAATATTGCTCAAGATGAACTTGGAGCTCTACAAGCAAGGCTCAATAAACCAAAGCTTAAAATTATACAAGAGTGTGTTCCATGATGGAATAGCAACTTTTATATGTTGGAGCGCATTTTCAAAAACAAAGTGACGTATGCTACGTCAAGTTACACTAAATAGCGTTGTGCCCCACGTCCAGGCGTCAACTTAACTTGACGTAAATTACTGTTACACTGATGGTACTGCTGGGCCCCACAGTTGGTCACCAATTAACTTGATGCCTTTAGGCCCCACAGTTGGGAGCCAATTTACTTGACGCTAGGCTGCGTACGCCCCACAGTTGGGAAGCCAAATAACACATCCAAAAATATACGTAGCGTATTTTGTTAATGCTTAGCGGCACAGACTATATGATGCCTGAAGGTTAAGGGGTTTGTAATAAGGTAGTATTTTACTGTATTCATTTTGAAGGACGAATATATCGTCTCGAATTTAACACAAAATAAAATACATCAGCACTTGAGAGGTGTGGTACTGTAATAATTTAGTTACTCGGATTGTCTGCGAACGACTTCGTGATGGAGGGGGCTTCTCTTGACGGTGATTGTATACTTAACTCTTGCTGGAATGATGTCAGCTGTGGTGGGTGAGCTCCGGCGATGGGCGGCCTTGGCAAGGCCGTAGTTGCTGCTGTCTCACTGGACTGCTGTTCTACTGTCGTACTGACGTGGCCAGGGGTCCGAACCCCTGACCTAACTCTCTGCTCGGCGATCTTCGACTGCCTGCTCTCTCGAACTAACGTCTCTGGCGGTAATAATTCTCGGACCGACCTCTCTGCGCGTTACTAATCAACTGAACTCCCACTACTCTCGAAAAGGGGTTTTTATGCTCGCCAGCCTCCACCATTAATTGTCGGCACGCGTCGCCTTGTGGGGGGGCGGAGGAAGTGAGGGGGTAGGACGCAGAACAATGCCTTTCAAAACACGTGTCCTGGTTCCTGAAGATTGTTGATGTGGGGGGGGGTAGTACCTCGCTCCTAGCTTAATCTCGTCAGCTGTTTCTTCGGTGCGTTTCCACATTGTCCTGTGGTTTGATAAGGGGGATGGAGGGGGGTGTTCTTGGCACAATTATCCAGCTCGTCAGCCATTTCTGCCGCGGTGCGTGTATTTTGAATTCAGGCGAAATACACATGATTATTTGGTGATATCCCGTGAAACCTCTGCGCTCCACAGATCTCACGGGCTGGCTAGATGCCTAGGGGGTGAAGGGGTGTGGCAGGGAGTCCTACGCATCAGGACGCGCACCAAGACACATGTAATTGCAATTCGTCACCTGCCTCGTGGCACGTGTCAACTGGGATACACTCGCAAAGTGGGTCAGCGAGGTTTCTATTCCAAAAGACGTCACACGTCAAAAGATTCGTTTTGTCTTTACGCTTCCACAAATAACAAAATTTCACAACTAACTTCCCAAGAGTGGATAATTGTGGAAAAACTAATTATTTTGCTCAGGCCTTTTGAATAAATTACAAAAGAACTAAGTGCAGCCATTATTACCATATCTTCAGTAATTCCATTATTGGCCACCCTGTAAAAGGTAATTAACAAATTTGATGTGACTGACGAATACATCGGAAACACGATTCTTGTCCTAAAACAAGAATTAAGTCGCAGATTTTCTCATTTGGAAAATTACTTATTGTTTGCTATAGCTACTTTCATTGACACGAGGTACAAAGTTATATTTTTTAAAAATTCTTCAAACGAAAGACCAAGTTGTGAAAATTATTTTATAATCCATTGGAAACGGTGAATCAAGCCTATCTTCTTGTTCAAATCCTAAGCGTGCCAGAATGACTAATCATGGGATTGAAACCTCTAGATCCAGTGCCTGTCTATCAGGGAAATCTACATCTTTAAGAGACACCATGAAATTGCTGTTGGATTCCAGTGAAAGTGAAGGAGAAGGAGAAAATGAAAGTCCAAGCCCTATAGAAGTTTTGATTTAAAAAAACCATCAATAAATATTTAATAGATAAACGTGTGGAAAATGATGTAGGCCCACTTACATGGTGGAAGGTGAATAATAAGTAGTATAGTATTCTTTCTCTTATAACCTGGCAATGTTTAGTCACACCACCCACCAATGTACCTAGCGAAAGAGTTTTTAGTGGGGCAGGTCTTCTTTTCACACCCCACCGAAATAGGCTGCAAGGTGAAAAGGAATCCAAACTTTTATTTTTTAAGTTTACTATTTCTCTACTACAATTTAATTACTAAGTGTTTTATGAAACTTACATAACTTACGTGAGTATATTTGGTAATTAAATTGTANTCTACTACAATTTAATTACTAAGTGTTTTATGAAACTTACATAACTTACGTGAGTATATTTGGTAATTAAATTGTAACTTATTTACTATTATATTGTTTATAGTTTATCTATTATTATTTTGAATTCCAGAAGAAACGTTAAATGGTTGTGTTAATAATAATATAACTGGAACCAAAGTTAAAATTAACATGTTGATTTGGAGAAGATTATTTTTTTGTTAATTAAAAAGAAGAAATGTTTTCGTTTCCTTTCTAAAAAAATATAATGTTTACTTCATTTATAAGTAGTAGATTTAATGTACTACATGATTGGATACAGCAATATCTAGTAGATTTAATATTATTTAGATACCTATGAAGTTGCATTCGTGTTCTCACCAAAAATATCATTTAAAGTGAATTAGTTTAATTTAAAATGTGGTAACATATTTAGCTCCATTGTTTTGTGTTTAAAAAGTTCGAATTTNTTAAAGTGAATTAGTTTAATTTAAAATGTGGTAACATATTTAGCTCCATTGTTTTGTGTTTAAAAAGTTCGAATTTTATTTTTATTTTCATAAAATTGATATTTTAGTTTGCAAGTTTAGGTAAATTCCTAACTAAATTACATTTTTGCTTGAATAAATAATAATAAAATATTATTAAAAGTGTCTGTATGTACCTAATGAGTAACATCAAAACTGTTCCACAATTAAAACTTTTTTATTAAAATATAAACACCTAAATGAAAATATTGTAAATATTAGCAGTTGCATTGTTATTTCATAAATATTTTCATGTTTCAATGCCAAATACATTTGCTACATATACGCATAATTTTTTGCGAATGCAAATACGAACATTAAAAAACATGCGAATATTCGCGAATGCGAATGGGAATGCGAATATTCATAACAACACAACTGAAAACCATCATNATTAAAAAACATGCGAATATTCGCGAATGCGAATGGGAATGCGAATATTCATAACAACACAACTGAAAACCATCATTAGCACATGTTATTTAATAAAAAATATAGGGATATATTTGTAGCAGTTACCTGAACAGTCGAATCACATTGTTATGACCACCTGTAGAAGTGCCATCTGCTGCGCGTAGCCCACGACGTATTGCCCGTGACGTGGGCTGGTGAGGGTATATAAAGCGACCGAAAGGCTGGCTGTACACAGTGCGCTTCCTGTTGCCGTGGTTAAAGAAAGAGGTTTAACCGAGTTGCAAAAAGGAATGATCATCGGCTTTCGGGCCACGGGGAGCAGAATTTTGGAAAAAGCGACGTTTGTGAACTGTTCACGTGCCTCTGTGGTAAACGCGTATCGTGAGTGGACGAATGGCACCATTGGGAATAACCGTCGCTGAAACTGCGTGGCTCCACACGACATTGATGTCCTAGGTCAACGTCGACTATGAGGGTGCGTGAAGGCGGAACAACGGGCTACAGTGGAACAGTTTACCGTCCAAATGAACCAGTTGGCATTCAGACACGTGTCCACTGCAACAGTTCAGCGAACCATTCTGCGAAGGTGGCTCCAGAGTAGACGGAGGGTGACTGCACTCATGCTATCATGGGTGACAGCAAACGACTGGAATTTTCTCGGCAGTATAGCGAATGGACCGCTGCTGATTGGCGATGGGTAGCTTTCTCTGACGAGTCACGGTTTCAGTTGCATAGAAGGGATGGACGTCAGCGTGTCCGGCGAGAAACGTCGGAGAACCAACATCCTGTACCCACTGCTGGACGAACACAAGGCGGTGGGTGCATTGTTAAGGTCTGGGGAATAGTATCGTGATATTCTCTAGGCCTCATCATCCGTGTGGAAGGCACTATTGATCTATTTGGTTATGAATCCATCCTTGGCGATTACGTCCACCCGTACGTGATGATTGTGTTTCCTCGGGAGAATGGGATATTCCAACACAGTAATGCACCTCACATGACTATAAGTGTCCGCACGTGGCTGGAAGAGGATGATCANAGAATGGGATATTCCAACACAGTAATGCACCTCACATGACTATAAGTGTCCGCACGTGGCTGGAAGAGGATGATCAAGAACTCAAATTCTTACCTGGCCCCCAAACAACCCCGATCTCAATATACTGAACATCTGTAGGACCACCTCGATCGTCATGTTCGCCGTCTGTCTTCTCCACCACGCACCCTTCAACAGCTGAGGGACGCACTGCAGACAGCATGGCTCCAGACACTCGTGGAGACTCATCAGCACCTCACTGATTAACTGCCAGCTCTTCTAGTTACTCCCAGTGCTGCNAGAATGGGATATTCCAACACGGTAATGCACCTCACATGACTATAAGTGTCCGCACGTGGCTGGAAGAGGATGATCGAGAACTCAAATTCTTACCTGGCCCCCAAACAACCCCGATCTCAATATACTGAACATCTGTAGGACCACCTCGATCGTCATGTTCGCCGTCTGTCTTCTCCACCACGCACCCTTCAACAGCTGAGGGACGCACTGCAGACAGCAGGGCTCCAGACACTCGTGGAGACTCATCAGCACCTCACTGATTAACTGCCAGCTCTTCTAGTTACTCCCAGTGCTGCGAAAGGCGGTTATTCTGGGTACTAGTAGGTGGGCGTAATAATGTAATTCCACTGTGCATTTGCACTGAAAAAAATTTGGGATCATGATCTGACTATCTTAAGGTAATATTCGCAAACTGGTTTGGGAAACATATTTTCCTTTTCATGTAAGATAGAAATACCGCACTCTGGAGTAAAATTCACTTACATGGCAGTAGAAACTAACATAAATGTATGGGAATATTATCTTACGACGTGTGCATCTCCTCGGCATTGTCTCAACAGCTGGACGGGAGGAAGAAACAAAACCAGGTTGGACAGTTTGTAGGGGCTATATTTAGTGGTGCCGGCATAACACTAAGCAATAAAATTAATTATAAGGTAGTAAATCTGTAAAATACAATTATCAGATTGTTACAAATGGACAGTTTGTGAAAAAAATAAAGAAGAAATGAAAATTCGTACGAAACTGTGTGTAACAGTTAGATTTTGTTCTTGTGTTAAAATCGCAGTGAATACGTTTACCTTTACCAGCGTAAATTTTTGTCAATGAAATTATTAAAAGACTTCGAGAGGAATTGTCTTCAAAGCACTAAAAAAGACCCTAAATAAATTCTACGCAAACCTTTCTTTGTATCGCACAAAAGTAACTGAGCAGTTTGATTTACAAAAAATAATTATAACGAGTTCCAGGAATAACTAAATTGTCAAGTTGCTCTTAGAGTAGCGGGAATGTTCAAGCTAATAATAAGAAATATTTTAGGAAAAAAATTATACAGTTATTTTAATTAAAAATTTAGCAAGTACTATAAATTAATACTTTACATTTCGTGGTGGATTCCTATACTACGCTGATAGCCACTTACACAGTTACACCGTTGCCATGGTGTCATGGATTGCGCACCAACCTCCCGAGGTAGAGGAACGTGGTTCGCGCCCACGCACCGGCAAGTGTCGAGGATATTAGAATTGAGATTTCGGTTACTGTTTGTCTAAGGATATAGTTAATAATGAAATAAACAATAACAATACTGTACTCGCACCGGCCTAAGAACCGCTTACCCTAGAGAGAGAGAGAGAGAGAGAGAGAGAGAGAGAGAGAGAACATTTTACGAAGGCGGGCACACACGGAAAAGTAAACTTTCAAGCGGTACCGTGAGTAGAAGGCTGTTTGAAAAAATAATACCCAATGGTCAAAGGCTGTCGTAAAAGTATTTATAACTCGTTTGTGTGAGTATTTTGAATGCAAAAAGACAACATTGACCGTTGTTACCAGTTTCGCAAGCAGTGAACAGAACTTTAGCAGCACGTGGTATTGCAAGGACAACTGCTATGCGTATCAGCAACAAAAAAGGTTGATGTTCACAATTTGAAACTTTCGACGCTAGGGAAATATCATAATAGACCTAGGCCTGTGAAAAACGTAAACCACTTTAATCAAGTTTCAATTCGACGACACATACGCCAGGAGAGATACCCACTGTTAATAACCTGCTTTAATTACTTGTTAAGGCTGGCCTATTTTCAGGAGGGAAAACATAATTACAGCAAATACTGCATTCATTGGGTTTCAAGAATAAGAAGTACAATAACACGAATCTATTTATATAGCAGACAACTGCTCTGCTTTGCCTGTTTCTTCGAGAAATGCCTAAAGTCAAGCCCCAATTACTAGTAACAAAAAAATCTACATCATACAGTAGCTGCATCGCCACAATATTCGCTGTTCGAGTGATTTAAAATAAAGCTGAGTTATTGTAGATAGTGATAAAATAACAAGCTGCAATTTACTATCTATTTAAGTAGATGAAAAGGCTCGACTTGCAGGACACCAAATCATCAGATTGCCACCGTACCATCCCATCTATAACGTCATTGAACTACTTGAACTCAGTTCAAGGGTAGCGTTACGAGAATAAATACACTGCCTCCGTTTTCCCAAGCAAAGTTGTTAAAGTTGTTACAAGGTGCAGTTAACGGAGTTACTCTTGACAAGTGGCAAAAAGCGGTTGAATATACAAAATTAATTATTTTTCATGACTATGAACAGGAAGGGGCAAAGGTATTTGCTGTATATTACATTATTATTAACTTGCGAGAGCAAGAGAGCTTAATGACAGTAACACTAGTTCAACGGACGAATCTCCTAGAGCAGGTGAAAGTTCGCGCTACGATGACCGCTGTGTGTAGTAGCTACTAGACTACAGATTATTCACGCATTTCTTACTGTAATATATTTAATACATTTTCCACTATAATAACTATGGTTTATCCATATAATATTACTTGTTACAGTAAACAAAAGAACTGTCTCTGAAGCAATAAGGATGCTGAAATGAAACATCTGATTCATTAATTCCATATCACGTGTTGTCACAGAGCTCGTTATAGTGAAGAAAGATTTTAATAACTTCTGTAGTTATCCTATTCGAGTTTTATGTTTAACCGTTCGTTTATTTATACGGCATGATAATAACTAGTGTATGGTTTACGTTTGAGTTTGTATGTATTTAATATAAAACAGTAAATGATTCCAGTAGCAGAAAAAAATTTTAAGTTAACGGGCACTCCACATAGCATTTGAAATGCATTGCAGTGTTACTAAAATACGGTTCTTTATGAAACTATTAAACGCGTTCCCTATATGTTGACACGGATACTTAAAGACAGATAGTATACACCAGGCAAAGACGTGATATCACACATGATATAAATATAATTCCGGAGCCCTTCAACACCGTTATTAACGGCTATTGAGACGGTTGTATCTTTAAAATTACTACCAATATACTGTACTAGCAAAAATTAGATACGAGTGTGTAATTAATTTTGCAGGTCGCGGAATAATCCATACATAAAATTAAGCTGCCACGTGCATTTCCGATTCCAGTCGCATGCTATAGTAATATAGCGAATAGTTATCTTCCAGAAAGTACATAGACAAGGCATTCTCAATATTTCAAGTCATACGGTATCCTTAAAGCGAATTGCGGCATTGTGACGCCTTAGTTACAGTGCCAACTGGTCATGACTGCAAAATCCTTTATTGGTAGTAAACTTATAATTTCGCCTCAAAGTGACTCATACTATTACATAGCGCAGTATTACATAAATGAAAAATTGCCTTCTTTCTTTGGTATCTGTAAGTGAACATGTATATTTCATTATAAACTATACGTATTACACAACAGTAGCTCTTCCTTTCATTTCGATTTTATTTGTAGTTAAGAGGCAGCTAGGACTTTTAGAATATTTTGTTGTCCGCTAACCAATTCAGTTAAAAAGTATGATCTTCTGAAATCTGACATGTCACCAAATGAATTCGTGAATTTTTGAAGTCCCTAGTTATTTTTAGTAAATAGTCGCAACTTTTCAGCCACAAGGCGCATGCAACGTAAACATATAAATAACTGATGCTATAACTGTGGGCTTAAAATTATATTATTGGGGGGAAAATATTCTATTGTGAACTAAGTAAATCAAGTCAAACCATTTTTTATTAAATTTTTATTATTTGAAAGTGCATGAAATATATTTCCGGTATATATTTTACTGCTACGAATCATATTAAGGCCATGTATCTTTGAACTCGTTCCAAGAACCCATTTTAGTCCTCGTTGTCATCGCTGAAAACATTGAGAAAATAGCTAGCACGAAGGAGCTGCTTTCCTTACTGGACGAGAAATAAAACGTGTATGCGGAACGGAGACAACATATTGCGAGATAGATAAGANTATTGGGGGGAAAATATTCTATTGTGAACTAAGTAAATCAAGTCAAACCATTTTTTATTAAATTTTTATTATTTGCAAGTGCATGAAATATATTTCGGGTATATATTTTACTGCTACGAATCATATTAATGCCATGTATCTTTGAACTCGTTCCAAGAACCCATTTTAGTCCTCGTTGTCATCGCTGAAAACATTGAAAAAATAGCTAGCACGACGGAGCTGCTTTCCTTACTGGACGAGAAATAAAACGTGTATGCGGAACGGAGACAACATATTGCGAGATAGATAAGANGGAGCTGCTTTCCTTACTGGACGAGAAATAAAACGTGTATGCGGAACGGAGACAACATATTGCGAGATAGATAAGAACATGGGAGAAATATATAGAAATCTTTCCCCGCCTTAATGTTTATTAACATAAAAATATATAAAGAAACCAATTCCTTCACGGTGTGCTGCCGAGTCGAAGTCGTCATTGCATGTGTGATTGATGAATGCTCTTTAAAAAGAAGGTTTGCCGCGCCACTTCTAGGCTGTTGACCTGCTTATTGTGTTATCTAGGCAGCCAGCTGTTTGTTTACAAGTTATTTTTAGAGTGAAAGTCAGCCTCTAAATGTATAGATGTCTATATTTTGTGCTTGAATAATTTATTATACTGAAACGATCACTGATGTTAGTCATTACATAACGAGCAGGCACTTGTAATCTACAGTAGCCTCGTCGCTGTACAGGTTCATCATATCCTTCAGCTTCCTGTCCGCAAAGAAACAACATCTAGAGCATTACTGAGATGAGATCCTTCCTCCAGAGATGAGCTTCTCTGCGCGTGCTCCTCACGGGACATGCCCACCCAAGACTCATCATTTTCCTGTAGTGACGAGTGTCGTGTCGTTTCTCCGTTCGATACTCTACATACATAGATGATGTGCGTTCTTTTGAGCTTTAAGTAGATTTTTCTCGAAACTGAAAAAAACCCAATTTCTGGCGTTAATTCGTACAATTACACAATTAAAATTAGACTTGGAAATTATTTTCAATATAATAGAATTTCAGAATGAATGTTTCACTTCTGACTAATAGAAATATATAGAAATCAATCATTGTTTATTTAGCTTATCTAGTTTGCGAGGAAAATATTCTGTTCTTAAAACGAAACTCTAAATGTGATTTAATGTACGTGTATTTTCTTAAATAGCCGCTTAATATTTTTAAAATTACATTCTCAATTTACTTAACAATGCAAAAAATTAAGTTAAAATTATTACAGTAACAATAATTAAATTAGAATATGTGCAACTAAAAATATAAAGAAAGAATTTTTATAGAGGAAAATAGAGTAAAATTTGTGAAGCATTAAATGAGAGTATAGAGGTACCTAAATGCCATCTAAAATTACTTGGAGGTACTCCCAACAACAACGGAATTAGATATTGAATTGCTGCTTCCTACACTGGAAAATTGTATTTTTTTCCGTTTACGTCCCCTGAATTTCGTCTAATAGGCACTGATTAGAGACCAAATGTTCTCCATCTATACGTCTGTTAGTAAAAAATATTTGCAGAAAATAATATAGACCAAAGGAATTCTGGCCAAGAATGATTTTCAATCGTCGTTATAGGGCTAAGTTACTTTTGGAGAAGTAACGCCAATTCTTTGCGCGATGTAGCAAAGAGTTGAGTAGTTTTGCTAGAGTGGCAAACTGCACTGTAAGCCTGAACTAGTGATAATGGAGACAAATCAGATATAACTCATATATGTGTAAATCCAACTGGAAGTCAAGAATTCCACTACGTTAAGTCGCCTGCTCCTAGTTCATTTGCCATGGTCAATACAGCTGTCAAAGTCACATTGTCAACAGTTATGGACGAGTTTGTTGACACTTGCATTTTAAACATATACACCCTTTTATATGTCTAAAATAATTTGACTAAATTGAATACATGAACTTTGAAATTTATCCGAGAAAGTGTACAAACTTTTCAAATAACTTGCTTACATTACCAACGTTCTGACCTCAAACCCTATCAAAGTTTTTTTCGATAGTGCTATTAGCAGTAAAGATGCCCAATACTGGAACAAGGAGAGTGTTACTGCGTGGCTAGGATAAGCACTCGGTCCCATTTTAAACCGGCGGTCTCGTTTCCGGTTGCCGTACAGTCAGCTACCCAATTACCGTTGCATTTGCCTGAAGAACGGCGAGCGTCTTTTGGCATGATATCTCTACACCTTGCATCCACGAATGCATTTTACTTTGAATCAGACCGGTAGCAATCTAAGAAACCTCACTTTTGTTTCCCACGCCTCCTTTGTATATGTCGTGAGATCCCTCTGCTCTCGCAATCCACCACTCGAAGGCTGGCGAAAATAAAGAGACAGTGTCATGAGGTAAAGACAGAGAGTCACTCTAGTTTCTATGATAAAAACAGGCACCAAGTATGCCAGCTGTATCAACATTTGCTACTAGCCATTCTTTAACTTATTCACTTCCACATAAAGTTCCCTGGATGCCTGTAAGAACACGGATGCACGTATGAGTAAAGAATGTATCGCTAAGGTTTTTGGAATGCAACTGAAATAATTTCTGTGTCGCGAATGAGAAAATTACACTAGTTGGCGTACGATTGTATTTTAAAAAAATATTTATAAAACTATAATATATTTTTTACTACCGAATCTAAAAGTAGTTATTTTACATATTTATTTCAACAATATAAATTACTGCAGTCTTCTGTAATGCTGTACTGAGAAAAAGATAAATAGTTGATGGTAACATTTACAATTGGTTGCCGCTCAACAATATTCTGTTAGTAGAAATTACTTACAATTTTTTTCAAATATCTACTTCTTTACCTTGAAGTGAATAAAATAATTGAAAATAATATTTTAAGCCGAATACATTAATTTAGCAAACATGTTAATTTAAAAATACGTTCAACAAGTCTGTTTAGTTGCATGGACATAATAAACGTTATGGTATATGAAAATGTATATATTTTGGAGAAAATGAATACCTGGTTTGCTGGAACAATACAATTTGCTTTTGGACCTCACCATATCAAATTACTGGCGCCAATATAATCAGCTGTTTACTGTACTGGCATTCATTTGATTGTTTGTAGATTAAATTGGTCATATGATCTGTATAGAACATACAATTAAGATTTTGCTTACAGTTTATATTAGAAAGTACACTAAAGAGCCTAATATCGTGTAGGGCCCCCGCGAGCACGCAAAAGTGCCGCAAGACGAAGTGGCAAGGACACGACTAATGTCTGAAGGTATGCAGCAGGCAATTCACACCACGAATTCTGAAGGGCAGACCCTAATCCATAGGAGTGCGAGGCGGTGGAGATCTCTTCTGAACAGCACGTTGCAAGGTATCCCAGATAGGGTCAATAATTTTCATGCCTGGTGATTAAGGTGGCCAATGGAAGTGTCTAAAGTCACAAGAGTGTTCCTGGAGTCACTCGGTAGCAACTCTCGAAGTGTGGGGTGTCGCATTGTCTTGCTCGAATTGTCCACGTCCGTCAGAATGAACAATGGACNGGTAGCAACTCTCGAAGTGTGGGGTGTCGCATTGTCTTGCTCGAATTGTCCACGTCCGTCAGAATGAACAATGGACATGAATGGGTGTAGGTGATATGAGAGGTTGCTTACGTATCTGTCACCTGTCAGAGTCGTATCTAAAAGTATCAGGGGTCCCATTTCACACCAACTGCACACGTCCCATACTATAACAGAGCCTCTACCAGCTTAAACAGTCCCCTGTTGAAATGCACGGTCCATGGATTCATGAGGATGTCTCCATGCCCGTACACGATCATCCGCCCGATACAATCGGGAGTGAGTCTCGTTTCCAATTGTTTCCACGTGTTTACAGTTATCAACAGTTCAATGGCGGTGCTGGCGGGCCCAGGCGAGGCGTAAATCTTTGTGTAGTGCAGGCAACAACGGTAAACGAGTGGGCCTTCGGCTCTGAAAGCCCATATCAAAGATGGTCCTTTGAATAGTTCACACGCTGGCACTTGTTGATACCGCGGCATTGAAATCTGCGCAAATTTGAGAAAGGGTTGCACTTTTGTCACGTTTAATGATTCTCGTCAATCGTCGTTTGTCCCGTTCGTCCACGATCTTTTTCCGGCCGCAGCGATGTCGAAGATTTGATGTTTTACCGGATTCCTGATATTCACGTTACACTCGTGAAACGGTCGCACTCGAAAATCCAACTTTTACCGCTACCTCGGAGATACTATGTCTCATCTCTCGTGCGCCGACTATAACACCTCGTTCAAACTCACTTAAATCTTGATAACCTGCCATTGCAGCAGTAGTAACCGATGTAGCAACATTCCCAGACGCTTGTTTGTTTATATAGGCGCTGCCGACCGCATCGCGTTGCTCTGATTGGTTCCCTATCTCTGTTATTTGCATACGCACGCCTATACCAGTTTTTTTTTTTTTTTTTTTTTTTTTTTGTTCTTCAATGTATAAAATAAGATTTCTGTATAAAAATAAATAAAAAATTAAAGAACTGAAAATTACTGAATTATTTAACTTAAAAGTAGACGTCCAATAACCAAAAGTATAAAATTCCTTAGTAACATTATGTATAAACTGATAACAAAACCGTAAATATTTTTACGAAAAATAAAACATTTCACCATGTGTTAATGCATATAAGGCATTCAAAACTAGATACTAAAATTAAAATGTACCAAATTTCCAATAAAAATATATCTATTCTTAAATATAGAATTTTTTTAAAATGACATCACACACCCATTCAAAAAATAGCAAAGTATTGTTTAATTTTTGTAACATGAATTAATTCTTCCCGTTACAAAGAGTTAAACAAAATTGCAAATACAAACATATAAAAACACACACTGCTTAGCCCAAAATACATTCCAACGCTTTGCGTAATATGAATGTTAACAGTGAAATTATAAGGGTTTATTTATTTAACACGTAAAAATTAAAGAAATGTAAATTATAATATTTTTTAAATATTGTGTGACTTGAGTATATATATAAATTAATTAACTTGTTAGAAAAGTAGCATTACTCAATCACAACGAATTTATTCTTAGTAAGAATAGTACATCTAGTAAGTGTACACTATGTCAAATAAATTAAGATATCTCCTTTTTTTACCAAAATCTTTTAACTAGGAATAAGCAATGCTTATATGCCCGTAGACTGTCAAAATTACAATAAAAAGAAAAATATAAAATCAACATAAAATTTTATGACTGTTGTAAATGCATTAATAAATATTAATTGTAAATACATATATTTAATTATAAAATGACACAGCGACACATATATTAAGCAAAATATACAACATGTATTTAATTTATAAGGTGAAAATGCAGAAGGTAGCAAATATCTGTACGTTTAAAAACTGAATTTCATTTTATGTAAAAAAATTGCTATCAGTAAAAAATATTTCAAACGTACTTTGCCGACATTGTTTCAAAGAAGAGTTCAATATTATAAAGACATATACTCGTTACTTACAAAAAATTTTTCTTGATATAAATTAAAATCTATATTACTACAGTAACATAAGTTAGAAAAACTCAAAAACACACATTAGCTAAAAATAAAATATAAAAACATAACAAAAAATTTACTGATAACTAATGGCTCAAATTTTCTCTACTTAGATGCAGCTAAATTTTAGTTAATTTCTGAAAAGCTTATACGGCAGGGAGGCTTTGATGTCTCTTTGACAGAAATATAATTAGAGATGAAACCAGAAACATGTAAAAGAGTACCAAGGGATGTGATACATACACAAGTGACATATACAGGATTCTTATTCAGAAAAATTTGGAAAATTAAGCTAGCTTGCTATCAACTGCATCACGGATGTAGTATTTGGAGCTTCAACTTCGGATGTTATCAGTCTAATATTTTGAGTGATAGGGTTCTCTGACCTGAAATATTTACACGGCCATGATTTTAAACAAATGTCTGAGCCACTAAAACACATAAATTTACATTTCCTATCATAACATTACATGTGTGACAAACTTGGTGGAAATCGGTTAATTGGTACCCTTAATAAGTTATAGAAACCTTATATTCTTAATCAGTGTTATATTACAAAACAGCCTAAAAATATTTTTGAAACCATGCGTCTAATAGAAACTGTCAGCAGAAAAACATTGGTTGAATTTGGTTAAATTATTAATTTAAGTTGATAATGTCCAAAATATCAAAATATTTGTGTGGCCGCATATTTTGAAAATCAGTGTCTTACACCATATTAATCATGTAATTTTATATGGCTTTCTGTAGGTGTGCAAAATTTCGTGGAAATTAGTTGAATTATTCCGGAAATATTGCAAAATGTTTATTTCACTCACCTGACACTACTTTGCAAAAAAAAAATCCTGAAAAAAGCATCTATTTATGCATAAATGATGCTTCTTATTAATACTGTTTGCATACAAAATTTGGTTACTGAATATAAAGGTTGCATAGATAAAACTAATTCATGTAAATTATTTCTATAAACCAAATTAAAATATGCCTGCCGCACATAACAAATGTTAATTGATAAACCTTACTGTAGCAGTACTTCGTGAAATTTTGGTATGAATCGGTTGATTGATCCTCGAATATGCCATAAAACCTCCATTGTTTATGTGACGATCTTCATAAATGAAGGAAAAAAGTTTATGTATTAGCACGTTCCATGATTGTAATAGAAACTGCACACTAAGCTGAAATGTTAGTGTAGGCGTCATTCAGAAAACAACAGACGTACACACTTAAAACATATAAGTTAAAATGACTTACGCAGTGCAACTTCTTCGCCAAATCTTGAAGAAATCGGTAGACTGTTTCCCGAAATGTTGGCTTTACATCGTGTAGGTCTATCATACAAACTGGTGGGGAAATGAGGCTTTTCATAGACAATATTGACGGATTAAACTGATACCGTCAGCTCACAAATTGAATTTGGAAATTATTTTGTAATTTTGTACATAAAAATTTCTGAGCTTTAATGTTTATATAGCCATCATTTTGAAAATATGTGTGTCTGACACTCTTAAAGTTTATTAGTTGACATTCCCTGCCGTAGTGGTACTTGTTTTCCAAATTTCGTTTAAATGTGATGTTTTTTTTCGGAGATAACAAATAATTAAATTTTCTATGTGATAATATTTTACAAGATGGCGGACGAAATATATTTTGTGTGGACATGTTTGATGGTTGTAATTTACACATCCAGCATAGAATGTTTCATTAGAATTTATTACGTGTGTTCGAAGATTTAACATAAAAACTAAAACAGCCATAACCACCATTTTGAAAATAATCGTTTGACATACCTAAAACATATCAGTTTACACTACCTACCCCAAAACTAATTGTTTGCTATATTTGGAAGTAATTGGTCAATTGTTTCCCGAGATATAACAAGAAAATATAAATTATTCGTATGGCACTATCTTATAAAATGGATGACATATGAGGCTCCTTGTAGACACGTTTATGTTTCTTGTTTATATTCACATCACACGAAGTTAAGTTGGAATTGATTGAACTCTTTCGAAGATATAGCATACTATTGTAAAATAGCTAAAAGTCTAACATTTTGAAAATAAGTTTCCAATATAGTAAAGTAATTTATATTTACCAAGCCTTTCATAGTATTACTTACGTGCCAAATTTGGCGAAAATGTGTTTAGTTTTTTTCGAGATATAACATAAAAGCTTTGTTATTTATACGGTGCTATCTTCCAAAATGGCAGATGAACAGCAACACTTTACTTATGCATTAAGTGGTTACACCTTGCGCTGTCAGCATACTTAATTTGATTTAAAAAGGTGGAATGTTTTCGTAGATATTTTTTTATGTCTGCCATTTTGAAAGTAAGTGACCAGCG
Organism: Clitarchus hookeri; assembly: GCA_002778355.1. Taxonomy (NCBI): domain Eukaryota; kingdom Metazoa; phylum Arthropoda; class Insecta; order Phasmatodea; family Phasmatidae; genus Clitarchus; species Clitarchus hookeri. The sequence continues at coordinate 747,769 of NQII01000578.1, forward strand.
TGGTCGACACCTATAAAATTCGAGTTTCCTTACTATGTGTACCGAGTGTGGTGTAATTCTGTTCTCGCGTTCAAAAATTGGGTGGTGAGGACTCCACACATGCAGACACACATGCACAGACACAGACATATATGAAGGTACACAGACAGGAAAGTGATCTCACAAGCCTTTCATTCCTTTGGAGAGTAGGCTATAAAACAAAATATTTTATATAGTTTAAGTTTTTCAAATATAATAAAATACCGTTTTGTGAGTAAAATAAGTCTGGTGTCTGGTAGTTAGAGGAAAGTAATTGGAGTCGGCTCATTTAGACTGCTATGGACGACTTTTTAGATAGGAGTCGCCTATGTCCATCGATTTAGTATGTGTAGTACAGAATTCTTGATTAATTCAGTCGCCACATTCTTGTTTTTCCATACAACCAAGGCGAGCAGGGTTCAATCTCTGGCAGGATCACTCCCGGATTTTTGCAAGCGGGAATCGTGCAGGACGATGGAGCTGGTTGGCTGGTTTTCTCAGGGATCTTCCGTTTGCTTCCTCCCTTGAATTCCTGCGCTGCTTCATTCTCGCCTCATTTCACCCTCATTGGATCTCAAGACCTCGTTGTTAAAAGCTGCCCAATACTCTCAACAACAACAACAAAAACCACTTGTTCGTCCACGTCACACATTAAAAACTTTCAAATATAGACTGCTTCCTACTAGCAGGGGTCCACATATTTGGCTCGCTTCGGCCCCAACTTTAAAATAACATTCTCTTTCATTGTCGGAAAACAGTCATTAATTTCTCCCATAGTGAGACGTTCTTTTTTTTTTTTGGTCTGGCGTGCTCATTATACACTAATTATTATTTTTAATTCCACTCCCTCGCAGTCGCTCATAGTGAAGGCAAAAAAATGAGGCGCAGTAAAAAAAATACATATATATTTATAATGCTTCAAGCTTCAGATTCCACCAAATGAATTTCCTAACTTAGCGTTCCTCTGCTCATTAGTAGTGACTGATTTGTCCTCCAAAATTTTGACATATGCAGCTTCCTATGTACAGTGTATAGTTCTGACATTATAATTATTTATTTTTCCGTTGCCGGTTTTATTTTTCTTTTGATGATTCTTTACCGCTAGTTGAGAAACAGACAATTGGGATTCCTAACACTGATGCGTGAAAAAACAATCGCTGAATGCTAATTATTTTTGAACGTGTGTTGGTGCAAAATATTTTAGTTATTTAAATATGTTGCAATTTATTAAGTGGCTGTCACATGTAATGACGCGGTAAATAATTTCAATTTAAGTGTTGGTGTTTAATTGTGCTTTTGATGAAAATTACTTTCCTTACTCATGATATTTTCATTGATAGGCTATAGTGGTCTAATAAATACTTGAACAAAATAGCAACACATTGAACACGTGTTCACGCATGATGGATCTTCAAGGGAAACACTCAGGTGTATTAGCTTAAATGAGCACTCTTAACAAGCAAGCTAAATATCGTATTTTAGCCATTCGTTCCGTAAGCCATGTGTCAATACTATCACGCAATGAACAGTATTTCATCCTCGATCAAGTGATAGATTTGACCTCGTATTGCGAGTGAAGATTAAATCCGTAACCTCGAAACATGGTGTTTCTTGTTTTATATGCATTAGAGTAGGACTTCGCATGTTCATAACAAAGCAATATGACTAGTAATAAAACTGTTTCTCTTGGAGGTCCTATGAATAAACTGATGAGGCCAACTACAGTGTCTATTTTTCATACGAAAGAACGATAAATAATGAGAGGTAAATGAGTAATGGAATGAGTCTTTTAAAGAGAATCCAGTAACTGTAAAGAAACTGTGGTTCCAATATCGGTTTTGAGAGATGCCTAGGCCCAAATGAAATGAAGTTGGCTGAAAATAACACATTTTCATAGATTTTACGTATATTACAAAGACAGCAATCTTATGTCTCCAGCTGTTTTTGAATAATTGACTGCATCGTAAAANCCAGCTGTTTTTGAATAATTGACTGCATCGTAAAAGTAAGCTAACAAAACTCAGCGTAAATTATTCAAATTGGTATTATGGGATGGACGCTATGTTACGTAGGAAAAAATATTTGAATGGAACACTAACAACTCAGTAACATATAAGATACCAACTGAGAAATAATGAAATATTTAAAGTAGTCGTGTCCGTTGTGTTGCATTGCAATAGGTACATACCTGAAAAAACTGCTAATTTCAGTGAAGAATGAAGTGAAGATATTTGGGCGGCTTTTAACATCGAGGTCGCGAGATACTTCTTTCATTGAATTTCAAGGTACACTAAACAGTTATTTATATATATTCAAACAGATGCCAACCGCATATAGGCTACTTATAACTTCTGTGAAGGATGATGAGCCAACACGCATTTTGTTCCATATTTGTTATTGGCTTAGAATCTTCCGAGATGTTGCAAGTAAGTCATCGAAAAATTGCGAAATTGACAAAAACGTATTATTTTAAACAACACAGAGGCAGTAAGTGGAAAAACAATTTACACACATACCTTGAGTTCTTGCTGTGGTAAATAATAAAGGCGATTTACTACTAGCTTTTCTTAATTCCTGTAAATCTGTATCAACCTCAAATCGTTTAGTCACGCACCTACGATTATTTATTTGCAGCCAAAATAACAAAATATAGGCCCTCTTAATTATTGGCAGGGCATTTTGAAAGGTTTTATTTCAAAAGTTCCTAATTTAACGTGAACATGTAGTTTAGCAGCAAATAAACAAATATGTAAGACCTGAGCATTTAAATAACCGTAGAATCTTGCCTACGTGCCATCCAACCCGTTAAAGTAAATATTACTATATTAGTTCGTTGTTCACACATACATAAAAAATAGAAGTTTTAGCCGTGCGCCGTGTAAGGGCTTTAGTTTTTGTGGTGAGTAATTTCTTGGGNCACATACATAAAAAATAGAAGTTTTAGCCGTGCGCCGTGTAAGGGCTTTAGTTTTTGTGGTGAGTAATTTCTTGGAAACATGCACAGAAGGCGAAAATCGGTCTTCCTCATGATGCCCAGGAGCGGATTTAGACTTTCTGTTTGGAGGAGGAAAGAGGTCATTTTCCCGTTGGGTAGGTGCGGGTGTAGACTTTAGAAAAGTGTAATGGCAAGGGAGGTAGTTTTTATTAGTAGTTTTGAAAACCAATATTAAATTACCATACCTGAAACAACTATGCAAATATTACATCTTTAAAATAATCACAGGACAATTTCATGTCATTGTGAGGGTTTGAGGGGAGGGGGTGATGACCTCTACAACTTCCCCCCTTTCTTAACTCCCTTAATATACCAAACCCGCGCTTTCATGAACCACTCTCCTTGATGCCAACATCCTCCAAGCGGGACCGGCAACAAGGCACTTATCTGAAAAGAACCTACTCAAATGTTGCTGGAATATTTATGCTGACTCCGTCTTCACTTTGGAGTTAAGGTCAAGTCTCGTATAGGATGCTAAGGGGAAAGTGAGCAATTTCGAAAGCCCTGCTTAAGATCTACTTTTCTCCTAATCCTGTATCCTTCGTTCGTCTGTAACATTCAGATAACCATGGGTATTTTGACTGTATTCAAGCTTCAGTTGAGAGAAAACACGACACTGTAAGGAACCGTAATGTGTTATTAATATAACAATACGTATTATAATCTGTAAAATAAAAAAAAACACCGTGATTTGTATACAACCTGTTACTAAAAATTACCGAAAAACTCCAGGTGGTGATTACTTACGAAAATATAAGACGAAAATATATGTACGATTTTTCCTTAAAGTGATTCGTTCCAAAACTGAGACAGGCGACCCCTATATTCCAGATGAAAGGAATAACAAATATTTTCACAAACAATATTCACAGATTTGTCGCGTAATCGCAAGTAGTTACTGATATTTGTAACGAAAATCAATTCAAAAATTCGAATTTGCGGAAATTTCGGTGATTTTTAGTAACATTTTGTATATTTAAACAGTCAGATTTTAATTCGCTGGCAAATTAACTTTGAGCATACATGGTATTGTGTATGGCAACACATATGTAGTCAACATGAAATGATATTTTTCAATGGTTGAGTTGAGAAGCGGTCACTTTACCGTGGACAGCCAATAAAATCCGATAAAATCCTCTTGCCTAGCCACTTGTCTCGGCGCAGGTGCACACGAACTGTAGTATTTTTTTTCTATGATACATCCTGCACGCTCGCAGGAACTCGTCCGCGCGTGTGTGTGTATATGTTCTCGCGGCAATACACGACCCAGTTTACGTTATTGATTGCCCCCTACCGGCAGCGAGTGTCTGCAGGCGTATCTCCTCCTCCCCTCCAGCTACATACCACCTCTTAATTTTAACCTGCTCCCATAAACACGTAATATGTATGCTTTCCTCTTTGTTTGGATGATTGTCTTCATATGTCTGTGTTGATAAGTAAGGGGGGAGACGCGATATGCGTAATAATTTCCCAAAACAATATTATGTGTAGATTTCGTGCTTAATTATACGATCGCCAATAGCCAACATTCGAAAGTCAAATACAGAATGTTTACAAACAATGTAATATAACATTCTAAATAATTACTACAATTAATTTTTTCCTAATATAAAATACATTATCATATATTAATGAAAATCCATTTAATACAAAAGCGAAATTTTATCGCTAATAATAATTGTATGCCTAGACACCAAGTTGGTACACGAGGTACGACCTTCATGACGTGGAGCCAATCGGACACATCGATAGTTTACCTAGCATGAATCATCACAATTTAAGGGTCCACAAAGCCGTTTGCCATCCAGATACAGGCATTTTCGTTGTTTTATGCCAAACGTTTATAAACTCATAAAAATTACTATAAATATTTGTTCACATCGACAAATAAATAGAAACTTCTCATAAACAGATGCCCAAATACCCTTCGTTTCAATTTTACCAAATGCCTTCTTCCACTTTCTGCCCCTAAAAAGTAGTACATTCACCAAACTTTCATAATATATTTTACATAGTATGTAGTAACTAGTAGACAAGTGTAATTTCAGAAATAAAATTTAATTCGTTATAAATAATTAATAATGATAAAATAACGTGACAAAGTTACCTCCTCGCGCTTTCGTTGCATCGCCTCGCCTCTAGTCTCATGTTTTTTGACTACTATTTTGAAAACTATTTTTCTACAAAATTCATCTGAGAAGATAATTTATGTATATTCTGGCACAAGTGGCAACACGCACCAGAGCTAGAACTGCCCGTCTGCCATGTAAAAATACAATTTTTTCTCTGCAAATGCCATTAAAATGCCTTAAAATCAGCAATTTGGGCTCGAAATGTACTGAAAACGATCGAGAAAGACTCGAGGCTCTTCAATGTGATAGACGAAAAGTCTCCAAATCAGCAGTGTGGACTAAAGGCTCTAGAATCAAGCCCAGCCATGTTTGTTTACATTATGAATCCCAACCAAAATGTTTAATTTCCCTGGCCTTGGCCTTGATCCGAATGATATTATACACTAAAATTCAAGTAAAATGATATCATTCAGGTAAAAAATCTTAAAATTAAAGTAAAAGTGTTATATTATTAACTACCACCAACATCTTTGAATCCCGTAACCTTGACCTTAACCCGAATCGTACTTAAATGCAAAAGTATAAAGTTAAAAAAAATTGTAAAAAAATTCAAATATAGGGGATAAATTACATTATTGACCCTAACCACCGTTTGGATGTCTGGGATGTTGACCTTAAACCTGACAATTCGAGAAAATATAAAACGATTTTAAAAAATCACAACAGTTATTTAAAATAAAAAATATTTTCTAATGGGACATTTAATAAAATATTGAAAATTAAAAAATTATGGAAAATTAATTACTGTATTTTTAAATACATGTATAATTTTAAGGGTTCGAAACGAAAGAAAGATAGCAAAGCACAGATTCTCCCAGCATGACAGCCAACAGATCGCTGACCTTCACCAATATTTTCAATTGTTATTTAGTCAAAATCCTCCACCCCCAAACTATATTTAATTATCTATCTGGTCGACACCCCAACCAATTGCCCCTCCAACATGTCCTGATCTTATGTCACATTCGACTCTCACCCTCTTACCACCCCACTACAGTTTCCTTACTATGGCTTAACCACACCATTATCACTTCACTATGCTACTGATTTCATCATAGTGTTATGCTGCTCGCACATGATTGACTGTTAATAAGGTGATACATCGAACTCTGCAGTTAGTTAATGTTGTCAAAGTCTCACCACATCCCAGTTCTTTGTATGATGTGAGAGGTAGCATAACACACTGTCTTCCGTGACATGTTTAGCATTAAGTTTGATACAGTAAGTTCATTTATGTTTGACTATTCCGTAAAAATTTGCGGAATATTAACGTGCGTGCTCGTAACTACACATACATTTCCTTGACAAATTAAAAATAACTGTTAAATTCCAAATACCTTGACACACAATCGAGCTGTTCAGGTGTCGATATAAAAATAAAAAAATTGGTTTAGCGATATGCCTACAAGCAGCAAACCGACTTCGTCTTTGGTAGTACCAATGCTGACTTTAACTGAACTGTATATGTCGTCGATGCTGCCATTCCAAAACCATTTCATTTTAGCCCTTGAAAATTAAAATATTTGAGAACTAAGGAATTACAGAGTCTATCTTCGATGCCCAGATTGGGCATGAATTTTTTAATATTTGCATAAAATTGTGTGGTTCATCCTTAAATTATTTTTATCCAACTTTCAATCCCTTCAATGTAAACATTCCATTAATTTTTCAATCAATCTCCCAAAATTTTTATAAACATTTCTATATTTTAGATTAATCATCTGGTCAATATTACATTTTTTTTTCTATCAGTTTCCCAATAGACCAATTACTCTCGCAATATCCCACTCAATGCCCCAATTTTTAAAGCAATATTCCATCTTATACAATATTACAATAAATCTTCCGATATGTAGTTAGATATTTTAAACAATCCTATATTTCGATCAATATTCTAATCTTTCAATAACTATCCCTATCTTTCGAATACATTTAAATATTTTCAATGCTTGAATTTTATTTTATTTATTAATTTTTTTTTTAATTTTTCCAAAATTTTTATAAATCTTAAAATTTTTTAATCCAATTTTCATTCAAACTCTCAATTAATATTCCAATCATTCAAACAATTTTTTACTCAATCGTTCGATCAGCGTGTTAATTGATCTTGACCATTGGTATATCCAGTCAGATTTGACATTCAGTGAGTTTTAATTTTAATATTTCTTTTCGAGGTTTCGTTTGAAGGTTTCGTTTGAGATTTCATTTAGAGGTATGAATTTTAAGTTCTCATTGTTAAGTAAATGTTTTTGAGTAATATTTTTTAGGAATGATTTGAAGATGGTTTAAGAGGCCTGATATTTATTGATTTTTTTTTTAGATTTTATATTTGAAGCTATGATTGATTTTTCATTTTGAGGTATTTTGGTATGGCTAATTGGTGTAGCTGGCTTCTGTTTTCTGGCTGGTCTAACTGAATTGATAAACTACTTGAAATATTAACCGAAATTTGATTGAAAGGTTCAAATATTTATTAAAATATTAAAAGAATTTTTAATATTGAGATTTAATAGTTGATTTACAGATCGAATTATTAAAAAATATATGTGCACAGTTCAAGAGCTTAAAATATTGACAGAATGATTGAAAGATTGATCGAAAGAATGATCAAAAGTTTGGAAGTTTATGTGACTGCTATTTTCCAAGATTGAATAAAATATTTAACGACCGAATGAAATATGACTCGAGAGATTGATATTGATTGAAATATTGGAAAATTGATCGAAATATTGGGAGTTTGATCGAAAGATTATAGAATTGATCGAAATATTGTCGAAAATATTGAAAGATAGATAATAATTGGGAACGAATGATATATGCATTTATCGAAATAATATCTGATTGATGGCCAAGTAGAGCACAGAAGATAAGACCGTCTCTCACCCTAGATGGCGTCGTACATTTTTTGTTCAATGACCTAACTGCAATGGTTTGCGAATTGCAGAATCTACGGCACATGCAGTCCACCTGGAGCCAGCGATAGAACCATCAAAGAGAAAGTCGGGACGCTGGTTGCAGGCTTACCACTAAAAGAATGATTCATCTTTACAAGTACACTCCATTAGTTCGCTGGTGCGAAAATGTATGCAACATTTTAGCAGGATTTTTCTTTATTGGAGAAATGCATGTGTTATTACGAGCATGCCCAATAATACCATGCAAAGATTTAATATAAAATAATTGACCAAACGGACTGCTGGAAGCATTAGAGAAGAGAGTTGAATGTGGCTACCTGCATCAGACGAAGAAATGTAACATGACGCAACTTTGGTTGCATTAATTACATTCAGAGGTGAAAGTATTANCTATTTTCCAAGATTGAATAAAATATTTAACGACCGAATGAAATATGACTCGAGAGATTGATATTGATTGAAATATTGGAAAATTGATCGAAATATTGGGAGTTTGATCGAAAGATTATAGAATTGATCGAAATATTGTCGAAAATATTGAAAGATAGATAATAATTGGGAACGAATGATATATGCATTTATCGAAATANGAAAGATTATAGAATTGATCGAAATATTGTCGAAAATATTGAAAGATAGATAATAATTGGGAACGAATGATATATGCATTTATCGAAATAATATCTGATTGATGGCCAAGTAGAGCACAGAAGATAAGACCGTCTCTCACCCTAGATGGCGTCGTACATTTTTTGTTCAATGACCTAACTGCAATGGTTTGCGAATTGCAGAATCTACGGCACATGCAGTCCACCTGGAGCCAGCGATAGAACCATCAAAGAGAAAGTCGGGACGCTGGTTGCAGGCTTACCACTAAAAGAATGATTCATCTTTACAAGTACACTCCATTAGTTCGCTGGTGCGAAAATGTATGTAACATTTTAGCAGGTTTTTTCTTTATTGGAGAAATGCATGTGTTATTACGAGCATGCCCGATAATACCATGCAAAAATTTAATATAAAATAATTGACCAAACGGACTGCTGGAAGCATTAGAGAAGAGAGTTGAATGTGACTACCTGCATCAGACGAAGAAATGTAACATGACGCAACTTTGGTTGCATTAATTACATTCAGAGGTGAAAGTATTANCTACCTGCATCAGACGAAGAAATGTAACATGACGCAACTTTGGTTGCATTAATTACATTCAGAGGTGAAAGTATTATGAGATCAACAGCCAACCACGAGCGATCAATGTGATGCCATTATTAAATCAGTAGGTAGTTGTGGAGGTCGAGCTGTAGTTGGTAATCTATGGAAATGATGTAAGGGGCTACAGGTTACGTGTGATGTATACATATGATTTGTTAGGTGGGGGTTGATTAGATAGTCACTTAAACACAGTGANGGCTACAGGTTACGTGTGATGTATACATATGATTTGTTAGGTGGGGGTTGATTAGATAGTCACTTAAACACAGTGTTTGGTATGGATTAGTTGTATGCTAGTCATTGTCCAAGAAGAATGTTTACTTTTCCATCTTTTTTTCGAACCATGGACATTCTAATTGTAAGTATTCTAAGAATCATACAAGTTTTCCAAAATTTTAAAAAAATTTTATTTACTTTTTACATATTTTTTATTTTTGGGGGGATTTTACGATTTTTCTTGATTCTAGGGGTTTAAGTCCGACTAGAGTTAAGGTCAACATTATAGATATCCTATATGGCGGTTGTGGCNGGCTACAGGTTACGTGTGATGTATACATATGATTTGTTAGGTGGGGGTTGATTAGATAGTCACTTAAACACAGTGATTGGTATGGATTAGTTGTATGCTAGTCATTGTCCAAGAAGAATGTTTACTTTTCCATCTTTTTTTCGAACCATGGACATTCTAAATGTAAGTATTCTAAGAATCATACAAGTTTTCCAAAATTTTAAAAATTTTTATTAACTTTTTACATATTTTTTTATTTTTGGGGGGATTTTACGACTNACTTTTTACATATTTTTTTATTTTTGGGGGGATTTTACGACTTTTCTTGATTCTAGGGGTTTAAGTCCGACTAGAGTTAAGGTCAACATTATAGATATCCTATATGGCGGTTGTGGCCAATCATGTGATTTCTTGCCTTTTTACAATAATTTTTGTGATTTGTCTCCATTTTTGGGTTTAAGTTCTCTTGGGGTCTAGGTAACGGGAACCAAGATGGAAGCCTTGGTCAAAAATGTAATTTTTCCTGTTTTTTATTCTTTTTTTTTGTAATTCTTGAATTTTAGGGTTTAAGGTCACCTCAGTTCATGTAAATTGAATGTTCGCAGGCTTTAGCCACCTTGCTGATTTGTGGACTTTTTGGCTCTAATTTTGAAGAACCTCGAGTCCTCATTGTTCTTTTTCAATAAGTCTCGAGGCCAGGCAGTTCTGTCTCCAGTTGTCAGATGTCACATGTGCCAGAGGGTATATTCTCTTTCTACTTCAGTCATTATATAGAATGTAACGACGTGTATTATGAAAGCTAATTGAGCTAACTTGTTTTCTGTGATGAAGATATGGGTAATACTTTAATTAACATAAATATAAAGGTTATTACAATCGAGTTTACTTAAAAAATTTTATTATTACCATCCGTGGTTGAGAAGTCATTGTTACATACATCTGAATAAATTTATTTTTTCGTCAAGAGTAACGTGAAGATGAAAATTTGCGTCAAACCACTTTGGCAAAACGAAATATTTCAGTTAAATTTTTCTGTCAGAGTGCAATTTAAATATAATATATTTAACCTTATCACAGATATTTTGATTTTTGATTCAACATCAGTTTTAGTCAATCGAATGAAAGTGCTGTTAAATTGGTTCTTAGTATTTATACATTCAGTTGTAAATAATTTATCATGATGAACGAATCCCACGAGTACAAGGAAGGTTGCCACACAGTATAAGCTTAGCTCATCAAGGGTCCCATTTGTGATTAATAGCAATTCGCTTGCGCGGATGTGCCACGAGGGGACACATTCTCCCTCCATCATTCAAAGCTACATGACACCAATTGAGGCCTTAGTAACACTGGGCAGTGTGAGCCACAGAGCCAAGTCAAGTGAACACACAATATGACCCGACGGCGCTTTCGACAAACGTTTACCCAGGTAGATGAGTTTGAGAGAGACCACATTGTCGGCCTGCGAGAGGTAGATTAGACGTTTCGGTTCGGCGCATTAATCGCCACTTGAACCGTTCTGCCTGCACTGTGAACCGGTGTTATACGTTGTGGGAACAGGAGGGTACACATACCCATCGACCAGGCTTGGGTCGATCCCGGTGGACCACCAGAAGGAAGGATCGTTTCATCGTGGGACAGGCTGTGCGCATTCCACGAGCGTTGCTGCGCACCATCAAGGGGTATGTCACGGCAGCTGGGGATACGCCTGTGCCCATCAGTGCCATAGCTAAACTGCTAGTAGAGCGNTCGATCCCGGTGGACCACCAGAAGGAAGGATCGTTTCATCGTGAGACAGGCTGTGCGCATTCCACGAGCGTTGCTGCGCACCATCAAGGGGTATGTCACGGCAGCTGGGGATACGCCTGTGCCCATCAGTGCCATATCTAAACTGCTAGTAGAGCGTGATCTAAAGTCACGGCGTCCCTTACGACGTCTACCATTACGACCTCAGCATCTCCAAGAGCGTATGACCTTCTGCTGGGACCGGACAACATGGCAGAGTGCCGATTGGTGATGAGTAGCATTCAGCGACGAAACACTGTTTTGTCTGAATACACACGACCGCCGCATTTGAGTTTGGAGACGTCCTGGCCAGCGCNATTCAGCGACGAAACACTGTTTTGTCTGAATACACACGACCGCCGCATTTGAGTTTGGAGACGTCCTGGCCAGCGCCGTGATCCATGCTTTATTGTAGAGTGGCACTTCGCCCCAACGAGAGTCCTCATGGTGTGGCGTGGTTTCATGGTGACGGTAGACTAAAACTAGTTGAGACTTATGAGACGTATACATGTAATGAAAGCCAGAGATTTCTTTCACATTGAGAAAATAAATTTTATTTCAAGTGAAGAAAATATATATTTCGATGTGTATTTTCAAATTTATTGCTAAATTATATTATAATAATATCGCAGAAATTTCAAGTGTATTTATTTAATGCTGCTGGATAAATTACATTGTTGAATCATCCCTGCTTTCATAGAAGGATGGCGAATGACTACAATATCTCCGTGGCTCAGAGGCGTGTGGATCTTGGAGTCGTAAGGAATTTTGTGTCCAGTCGATGGTGACCGAAGGTGATTAGGAAATTACTTTTCCAGGATATGACTATACTAAGATCGCCCCTTGGTACTGGGACGTGGTGGACAACTACAGTTTATGTTTTGTACAGTTAGGACGACTTTTTGAAAATAAGAAGGTTCGTATGACTACATAATTAGTGGTAGAGTGTTTGCGTACAATTGACCCTCAAGTTCACGCGTGTCCGACTGAAACTCGGAGTTCGTTCGAAGTAGTTAGTAAAGATTATAACTTCGCTCAGTTCAGATTGCATAAAGTGCTGGAAGCTATTTCGTGTAGAACAAATATGTGGCTTCCGACATTATCGGGCAGTTAAATATCCGAAAAAAACTGTGTGACCATATCGTAACTTCATAACGAAGCTTCTAACACTGGCAAAATTTCTTTCGTTGTTATGGTTGATTCAGTGAAGACAGATATTTGTCATTTATTTGTTATACCTATTTTGAAGCATTTTAACTCGAAGCAACAATGTTGCCTCTAAATACTTTATAATTTTAGTGCATTACTAAAGATAGGTAGTTAATATGTCTATCAATTATTTAAACGTACGAAATTTAAAAACCATTACAGTANAGTGCATTACTAAAGATAGGTAGTTAATATGTCTATCAATTATTTAAACGTACGAAATTTAAAAACCATTACAGTGCATCAACAATCCAATTTTTTTAACTACATATATTCGCAAAATGTTTCTTAACCTTTTGCTTAACACTCCAATATATAGATAATTTTGCCAATCAAAAGTTATTGTACATGAAGTTTGAACCAAACCATATACAAAAATATTCTTCATTGTTCCAGATAAACGACTCATGGCTTTGTCCCTACTCTGCAATGGGAGGAATGAAAATTATATCCCGATTATGTATAATTCTCTGATCAGAAATCTGATCTCAAAAATAAAAGTAAAATGGTTTAATCGGCGATGTACTTCCATGAAATGGGAAACCCATTCAGGTTATCCCATCCGGCCCGTTACTACTATTTGTCAATAGTGTATATTTGGACAAGTTTGCATGTGGAATAAATTAAATTTTTCCAGTTATACTTCTGGCGCGTTGAGGGAAAAAGTTAAGTGTGAAATGGAAGTTGCGCGCGCACAGTGTAACGGAATTCGACAGTGAACGTGGTAGGGGTATGACACAACGTGCATGCGCGTATCGTCTAGCTATAAACAAACGCAAGTTACACAACATAGCACATTGTTATATTTAAAACCGACAGAAAATCAGTTCGTGTTATAAGCAAATTGAAAAACATTTCATTTATATATTTTGAATTAAATTATATGGGACAATATCAGAATTAATATAACCGTGAAACGGTAACATACGAAAAAAAAAAACTTATTTTATTCATGCCAAAGAAGGATAACATCTAACGCGCGTACGTAAGTACACGCATCCATTTTTTTCTCTGATTTGTAAAATATTAATTTATTTATGTATTTTCTGTAGTGTATCTTGGGTTATACAACTATCCAATCCTTTTTGTTTTTGGAGACAGAGGATCACGAACGAATTTATTTTAATTATGTCACTTCAGCTTCCTAAAACTTATTACTAATTATATATTTTTTTTTTTTTGTAAAATACTCAAATTATGCGATTTGTAAGACTGCTGCACAAATAACAGCATGTATTTCAGAAATATGATTACTTGTTCTCTCTCATGACGCTCAACAAGTAACAAATTCCACACAGTACAGCAATTTTAACCAATTTACTCTAAACTAAGGTCAGTGGTACATACATAAACTAGTGGAGTTGTATTTGTCATAACGAATATGGTTAACCATTTATATTTCTTTTTTCAAATATTAATCATTTTGAGGAGAATTTAATGTATTTAAATTCTGCTGGAACATGAAAACTTGGAAAATTTTCTATTAGAGGAAGATAATGGCGTTGTTTGTTTGGAACCCGTGAATTGTTAAGTCAACAGAGGATTGGTGTAATCTAAAGATAAATAACTTCGTTCCTGGCGTAAACCCTGATGTCCCCTGAACTATTTGTACTACTTTACCCCGACTGTTGGCGGCGTGAAAACAATTGGGGCGGAAGAATCCCTAACTTCATTGCGGCTTGCTGACATGGTGGGAAGAGGGGATGGAGAATGGGAGCGTGACAAATGTTCTAAGGAGATGAAGTTTTTCCCAGAGTTACCATCCTCCATCTCATTCCCCCATACACAAAAAGTCTGTGAGTCCGTTATAAATGATGTTGACAGTTGCCGAGGGGTGGTAAGCGAATATTTTTTTTCCTTCGCAAACTACAGAAATCCTCTCTCCGTAATCCTTACCATGCTATGAACTTTTGACACCACGTGACTTCCCTCTGATGCGAAACAGCATCCTGCTGAAATGGCCCAACTCGCAACTATTTTTATAGACTTTCTTCTGCGTGACAAACATGTCCTAATTCGTATATTCTATTAATCCAGGTTTATTAATACATTATTTATTCAATTTAATATTAAAATCTATCTTTTAACTTCTTTTTTCTCTTTAGTAATATATTCCATACATTACTAAATACACCGACCTACAAAAAACTGTGAAGTATCCAGAAGTAACGTGCGAAACTGGAATGGATGCGTAAATTATTAGAGTTGCAATTGTTTGTAACATATATAGTTGTCATTAAGCAGCAATAGTATTTCACCACGTTTATAGACAGTGATTTTAGGCGTTTCCGGAACACCAGACTGTCACTCAGCACATTGAGGGAAGGACGCGGAGCACGAAGTATGTCACTTAGAAACATGAGACAGTCTTACCATCAAGTTGACGGAAATTGATATGGAACAAATTGTGTGACTGAATGATATCGGGAAGTTGTATTGTGCAAATACTAAGCATGTGGTGCATTTAAAAGACAGGACACCAAAGTACACTTACTCATATTTTGAAGGTTCTGGTCGAAATAGACCACACCAATGAAGGATCACAGTATTGAATGTCACGCATTACACAGTCCCATGAAATCGGCACATATTCCACCTGAACACAGTTACTGGACATTGTAAAATTCCGTGTGTTGTCTCGTATAATGTATAGGTGACAAACATCCTTCTGACTACGGGTTCATCGCCCCATGCGTAGTATGTCATTAACATCAGTGAATAGACGTTGACGTTTGCAAGGGTGCAGTAACCGTTATGAATGCAGTGTTGACGAGGATGGTGCACCAAGGATGGTGCACCCTGGAAGGGCCAAGGTGCTCTGACTGCAAATATCTCAGTGTGTTGTCAGGGTAGACAGATGCGCACGAGTTTGTCCCCCTTGCGGGTTTGAGTGTAGCTAAATGTTGTGTTAGCCTGAAACTATAAGTGGTGATCGGGGGTATCTCCATCTCCCTACCTATTGGGGGACCGTCCCCATAAATAATGGCCTAACGACTAGTGCTTAAGTGACGTAACACAAAGTCATGATGTTGTGTTACGCTATGGATTATCGGCGTATGCGTGTATGCGTAGTTGAAGGGAGAGGACTCTTTCTGCAAAAGTTGTAGAGGGACACGCGGTCATTACTGGCATGATGGTTAGTGGTACATAGGTTGCAATAAACTCCATCTGGTAGTGCTTCGGGTGACTCTGGTGGTACATAAGTAGGTCGGTTACATAGTGAGTCTTCATGTGTCAGCCCTCATTAAACAGCAACATGGTACATTCCATCACCAAAGCTAAGCTCGTTCTCAAACGTTACATGTGACTACGCAATTCCTGCACTATATAGCATTTTCGTAGGAGGGAAAAGCCCATTCTGTGCTCCAATAGATCATGTGTGGGATCCGTTAAGGCCTCAACCGCGATCCAGTGCCGATCTGTAGGATATAAGAGACCAGTAAAAACAGTATTTACCTCAGGAGAGGAAACAGTGGATATACAACTACATTTCGATACGTGTATCCAAAGTACTACGTCCTGTTACATTTGACTGATGTGATACCAGCAGTATGCACATATTTCCAACTTTGTTCTCTGCGTGATATGATGTTGTGCCATTGTAAAAATGCTGCACTACCAATTCTAGATCTCCGTAATGGAATCAGTGAAAAAAGTTACTGAAGCTTGATTGCAGGAGTGCACAAGATGTGTATTGTATAATATACCGAAAATATTAACTCCAGAGAGGCACTACAAAATGTAAGTTTAACTAATATGCATATTCGCGACGTAAATTTTATATATATGTGTATATATATACGCATTTATTGGGAATCAATAAATTGTTTTCCTTCTAAATTTAATTATATTCGTATTTTCAAAACTTACCAAAATCTGTAATATATTTGGGACTCAAATCTGGAACCTCGTAATTCGAAGGCAACGATTTACTCTTCATAAAGGTTGTCTCGCACGACACGAAAAAACCACAATAAAATACGCGTTCTCTGTGAATGGAGTTGAAACTTTGGAGTGGAGCAAAAAAACATAGAACCAAGCAAAATGCAGGAAGCAGAATTAACTAAATAAATGAAATTTAACAGGTGAGAGAAGTGAACAAGGAAATTTTACAGCACAAACCGCTGTGTTCATGGACAACCAAAGCGTCTGTTAGAAAGGAAAATCGAAGCTGAGCACTTTGCCAAATGAGGCATTTTCCTTTTCGAAACGGCTATTGAAGTTGTGGCAACAAACATTTAAAATACCAGTATAGAGTGTGGAAGCTAACCAAAGCTTAAAAGTGTCTCGATTTTTCAATGAATTCCTATTCCTTTTTTAAACATCGAAATACTCTGCAAATCATTTGAACGATTCAGTGGTTACACTATTGTTACTTAAGTTATTAGCACGATTTGAAATTTTTCCCTCCATTGTCATTTAAGTAAATAGCAAACTCTTTGTTTTTCATTATGGGTAAATTTACAGTACACGTAATGAAAAACTAATTTTTGAACTTCGCTTAATACTAACATATTGCAATTCATTACAGATGTACTTAGTACATTGGTGTCGCTACTTTATATATCAATAAAATTTAAATTTTTTTTAATAAAAGCAAAGAGCATGGCACTTAAATTATAGCTTTGTGAAATTTGTTCACGAAAATGCTTATTTACGTGCATGGAGGTACTGTGCTTATGCAAGAGATGAAAGGTTTATTTTATACCATTGTCACTATCTGTTCAAATTTAACTTTTAAAATGATTTATTTATTTGAAAATTTCATAAGACATGTAAGGAGGTAAATTTAGTTGTTAAGTTCACGTGAACTACTACATAGATTATTTCTCAATTTCAACACATCTGAAAACATACATAAACTTGTTTATACTTTTTTGTCTCTGAGGAATCTCTCATGTCCATGCGTGGAGTCTCAGAATGTCACAAAACCCACGATATGGATTTTTTTCAGAAATCAAGTAACGTGATTTCACGCTGTGCGGAAGGGTTAACAAACGAATGAAGTTAGCGTAAAATGGTGGTGATATTAAATTTCTACTTAATTTTCCATGAATAGCAAAAGAAAAACTACTGAATTTCCCCTGAGTTTCACACAAAATATCAATGACAAACACAGGTTATTTTTCTAAGCGAAGTAATAAACCACGGTATATTTTTTCCAATATTTTTCAAAGTAGGCAACACTAGAAAGAATTTTGATCATTGTTGGTTTTGGAAAGTTTATTCATTTTACATTTTCGTAACTTATAATTAATTTTTTTGGGTTTATTTCATTACTTATTAAATTTTTTATTTATATATGTCTAAGTTTGTGAACCAAAAAGGGCGCATTGGTAAAACACTGGACTTGCAATCGGGAGGACTCGGGTTCGATTCCAGGTCCAGCTATTCTGATTTCAGTTTTCCATATTTTTCCGAAATCGCTCTAGGCGAATGCTGAAATTGGTCCTTTGCCATAGACGATTCCTCTTCGTTCTTTCACCCCAACCCCTCTTCCCTGAGCAACTTGCTCCGTCGCTGATGACCTCGCTGTCGATGAGACGTTAAGCCCATATACATATATACCTACCTGAAGACAAGCTATGTGCCCTCTCTCTCACACGAACATTTAGGCAATCAGAAAACGGAACTCTGAAGCGTTTAACTGTCATTGACCTTTTAATTAATCACTATCAAATGGAAGAAAAGCTGTATTTTTAACTGTTGTTAAGATGAAAATATATCTTTAATGTCGGTTTTTAGACCGGTAAATTTATTTGTGCGTGAAACTGTGGTGCCCTCTTGTGTCATCGCCAACTACATTCTCGTCAAGCGAACGACACCAGGTAAACCAGTTAATATCAGCCAACCCACCAGACTGCCTACCTAACGTAGATTATGAACCTTCTGAAGCTGATTACCATATATATATATATATATATAAAGTATTTACTTAGTTTCAAAAAGAACTTTAATTGAGGAACTACGCTTTACATAAATACATTTATGTTCATAGCAAACAATTTATTTAACAACTCTTAATGTTTCTATACATAGCAATAATACATAGAAATAAGGTAGACTTTACTTTATAGGTTTTTATTTCATTGCACAGTGATTTTGTACAATATTTTAAATAAAAAAATTTACACTAATAAATCGAAAGTTTAAAACAATACATCTTCAAAAATATTTACTTTTGGAAATAATTGCCGCGGCCCACAGTCTCTTATTTATGTGGCGGTCGCCCATTCAACATCTGCCTTTAGGCATATGCCTTCTTTCGCTTGCAGATTATCAAGCATGACATTAGTATCGTTCATTCGTTATATTATTTATTGCGTTTTGTTTATTTTGGATCAGAACACATAGTGGGTATTTATCAAATTTGCAGAAGAGTTACAAAAGGTTTTCAAACCTCACTCAAAATGAACACCTAATCTAAAAACTTTTATAATTTCTCTAAGTGATTAACTTCTGAAAACATGGCAGCCACAGACTAATACGGTTATTTGTAGTGTTTACTTCGGCGGTGAATCTCCGCTGCTGTCAACCACTGGGAAATCCTTTGTTTCGTTAATTTTCCCAGCATTAGGCAACATTATGTATAATATAAAATTTACATACAACAAAGTATATCTCTGTATCACCGAAAACCCAAAAATGTTGTAAGAGGGAAAAAATATTTACGCAATTCCACCAATGTGGAATTATCTGTATTTAATTTCCAAGAACTTATGTGAATAATGTCCAAATTATGATTTTATGGTCTACCTAACACTTTTTNTTAATTTCCAAGAACTTATGTGAATAATGTCCAAATTATGATTTTATGGTCTACCTAACACTTTTTATTAAACGTTATTTTTAGGGGCATAGTCAGAATTTTAACTTACAATACTGCAAAGTACAAATAAAATTCTTTTTTGCCTTATAGAAACCAACTGTGGTGAATAAAGAACAGAGAATCGGAAGAACAACTTAAGNCATAGTCAGAATTTTAACTTACAATACTGCAAAGTACAAATAAAATTCTTTTTTGCCTTATAGAAAACAACTGTGGTGAATAAAGAACAGAGAATCGGAAGAACTTACGAATTATATTGTTACACGCTCGCTGCTTTGTCCCGCACGAGAGAGTGGAAGTGAAGGACAGAGTAGCTAGATAATTTATGGACTCGCGCGCTAACAGTTGCAACCGGATACGCAGCGGCTTTTCACAAAGGGATGTTTACAAAGAGTGCCTGTTGTGCCTATCAGGGCACGTGCCGCTCCCGACCTTGGATCGGGTGTCTTAGAGACACCTGAAGTATGCTCAGGATTACTAACCTTGTTGCTCTCAGCTGGACTCGGGGTGCGGCAAACCATCCAGGTCAAGGCCAGCAGCTTTAAAAAGCGTGTCAGGCCTCCGAGCAGGCAGTAGTTGAATGAATGAGTTTCAGCAATAGACGACTAGCGAGAAGAGAAGCGCGTTGCGAGAGACGTAACCAGTGGGAGGAAAATCTGGTACTGTGTAAATCAGAGCAGTGAAGATTGCCACTCCATGCTGGACTATTGGAATTGATACTTGAGTGAAATACATTAAAAATGATGGCAACGGATAGACTGAACGCGTGTTAAAGATGAGTATGAGTTAATTGACAATCAGCAAACTGAGACATATAGAAGTACGTTAATTAGAGTTGAAGTAGACATTAAAAATGTGCTCGCTGTGAAATAAAAAGAGAAAGAGCCTACACAGATAAGATAACTTAATTTTGTTAAGAATAGCTGTGTAAATAAATTAGAAATTAAATTTTGTGATAAAATTTTTAATTAATACCTCTATCTCTCACGAACTCAGATACGCCCTCAGGCGTCCATGTAACAATATGCACGTCGTTGACAAGGTGACTCTACCCAGTATACCTTGCGTTACAACCTCAATCCTTTTCTACATATCCAATTCATCTCACTGATTTTGATGGTGAGGTTTATATGTGTATAATGATGTCACCTGTCAGGAATAATTTATGTTAGTGATTTAGGAAAAGAAAGGAATCGAGAAATGCATTAAATTTCTGCAAGCTAAGCGCACATTTGCAAGTTTATACCTGCAGAATATCTTGTTGTATGAGTGTTTGCGTCGGGACAAAATTTATTGGCACTATAAGCCCACAAATTATTGTGACATTTTGTTCGTTTGGTTAAACAAATATTGGGCAGGGGAATACTAATCTCCTGATGATATTGATCGCATAAGGCAATTAAGTTTTCGAAAAACGGTAATTATAAAACATTTGCCACCCGAAATTACAATAATCAATATACAATAATGCATGTTCACTCTCTTTAAATGAAAGACCTATAACTAAATGTTATAATTTTTAATTTTGACTCTACAATTTAAAATTATTTATATTTATTTTGTTGCGTACATATATTAATCGATATTTTCTACACATAATGCTCTCCAAAACTTAAAATTATAAAAATATACAAGATACATTATTTTAGTTTTAGAAAAAAAATTGTAAAAGTACAAAGAATTTTTAAGCACAATAAGAATTTTATTTTTCGTGTACTGTATTCATATTTGTTCGTCTGAGTACACATCACTATATGACAACTATTTTCGTTATTCAAACTTACCATTCATACTTGAAGAAAAGAAAATCAATGGATTGGTCGTTATGTAAATGCAAATAAATATTATTATTAAGCTCAGTAGGTTCCTCGATAACTGTACTCGATAAAGCGTTTTACACATGTGGCTGGCGTCCACCCCAAGGAACGATTCAGTTTATAAACGCAGAAAATCGCGTGGTGCATGGCCAACTTTTATCAGAAAGTCCTGCCGCATTACGTTTCTACGGGCATAAAAACGCGGCTTGAAATTCACACTCGAACTAGCTCAGCTCCGAAGTTAAGGACGACATAGCCGGTGAGGTGGGAATTGTGTGGCCCGCACAGCGCCACTGGGACCCGGGTAATCGCCGTCGAGATGGTAATGGCTTTCCGATAGCAGGATGCAACGCTTTAGTACAGCGTATTTACTCCTGTTGGCTGGCATCCCTGTTGGTGGGGCACTGCATCTGGCGGTTGGCAGTTAACCCTTGGCTTCGGACCATCACTGCCCGTCGACACCTCAAGCATACCCATCCCCTTCCCAGCCGTGTGGTAACACGGTTAAAGATGGCCTTTACGAAACGGTCGCACTAAATTGAGTAGATAACTAGACAATATCCTGAGCTATCTGGTATTATCTTGACGCCTTGAAAAGTGTATAAACTCTAAAACGTGCTTTAAAGAGCTGAAAAATTATCACTCTATTCAAAATTCAATTGTCGTTTTTATAATTATCCTCTATTTCTACATACTCCCCTGCCTGTTTTCCAATAAAATACAAACATTTACAATGAATCATGCATAAGATAATTTCCCAAACATAATTTTATAGCCTTGAAAATTGTTAAGGGGAAATAAAACCTTTTGCTGACAGTTAACTTTGTTGATGCAAGTGAATAAACTTGCGTCAAATAATGTTTTACTCTTTATTAGTGTTTCAATATTTCCACAGTTTAATCGGATAAAAAATATTGCAAAATTTTATATTTGTAAATATTTTGTAAATTTTGTGATGGCATGATATCTGTGTATAAATAATTTACCAATTTAAAATAAAATTATTTACCATTACGTGATTATATATTGCCTATAATAATTCATCAATCGTTTCTTGAGAAAAATTCCTTCCTATCTAATATATATATAGAGTATTCTCCGTTGTAATTTTTATTTAACAAGGGCAAACACTTAAAAGAAAAACAACTTGCTAACGGTAATAAAGAAATGAATTCAAGCTATTGACAGTTCTTGTAGAGACCCGCACGTGAAGCTAGGTTGGTAAAACTTCGGTGGTTTTCACAGTGTACACAGCCGAGATGAGTACGACCCCTCTCCCCCTCTCAGTAC